>VZRZ01006467.1:381810-504630 GCA_013398175.1 Climacteris rufus
AAAAAAAAAAGGAGTAATTCTGACAGGACAGAGCAGGCTGGGATTTAACAGAAGACAGAAGAACTATCCATATATTTCAGAAAGACCATTTTCTGCTTTCAAGCTGCAAAAAGTGAAAGACTTCAGCAACTTTAATAAAAGAGCTGAAAGGAGCAGAGGGAGACTTTTCCTAGCTGCCCATTGCACATTTTGACCATTATGTAATTTCCATCAATACAAGAAAGGCACTTTCATTCTTGCAGGTATATTCAAAGACATTGGGTCCTGAGCTGGAAGACGACATAAGATAACCCAGTATGTTCTGGAAAAGAAAAATCTCTGAACACTTTACTAAATGAGTGCAATGAAAATAACAAATTTCTGACCCAAATCTTGAATCCCGAGATTGTCTAATATGGAGGCTTTATTATCTATGAAGAACAAACTGCTGACGTTATCTAAGCCCGATAAGGAAATCAAAGTTTAAATCTGTCACGCAAACAAAATAGTAGACAGCTTAACAGGAGTTATTCCAGCGAGCTTTTTCCCTCTGCACAGCTCCTCGCTGCTTCCAGAGAGCCAGTAATTACTCTGCAGATTAAGGAAGCTGCCAGCAGGCCTTGCTGCGTTCAACACCTCAATGCCATGACAAATTTGATGGAAGAGCATGCTGGAATGAAAAGTACAAATAACAGTAATTTCATTGTTCTCCTCAGATTCCCCATGCACCAAAGAAAGCAACACTGTCCTGCAGATCCCTTGGTCCCTAGGCACAAGGGAAGGTATCTTATTTATCATGTTGGCATTTCTTAGGTGTTATTTGTACTCTTTGAAGAATAGGCGAAGAGGGGATTGCTGCAGGTCTGTGTTAAATTTAGTCCTTCTACTCCCCAGGCAAGCAGGAAAGTTCACTTCCTAACTTATCCCAATTTCCTCCTGTCTTATTTGAATGCAAGCCGGGTTTGCCCCACCCATGCAGCACCAGAGGAACAACAACTGCAGCTGCACACAGGATCTTGCACCAGCTGGAACACAGGGTTTGCGTATGCTGCATTCACAGCTTTGTAACTGTGGTGCTCAAGGCTGGAAGGGACTTGAGTTATTTCCACTTGTGACTAAAGGTGGCCATAACAATATTAAGCTATTTAGCTTTTTTTCTGTTGTAAGGCAAGGAAATTGAAGTCAAAAAACTGGAAGGAAGAGTCTGCTGTGGCACTGACTCAGCTGTGTGCGCTTTCAGCTCTGAGCCATTGCAGAACACATTTCAGTGTGCACAGGCAAACCAAACTCTGACAGTATAAATATCTGTCATAAAAGACAATAAAACCCCTAAAAATGCTTTGTGCAAGATATTCCAGAGGCCTCCACTGGGCTCCTTAGAAGAGAGGACACACACAACTAACTTCTGTAGCCTTGACTGTAGTGTGTAAAAAAGGCTTGGAGACAATTATATCTTTTAAATGACCTCGTGTCTGGAAGTGCTGGAGTTGCTGCAATTGTAAAAGCATCATCATTTACACTAGTTTTCCTTCTGAAATAATTTCAGACAGCAGAGTAACTTACGCCACTAACTGTTCCAATGACACTGACACCAAAAACATAACATGTCAGCCTTTAGGGCTAATTAAATACAAAAGCAAAACAGCCATTACCTCAGGTGACAGAGCTTCCCCTGGGGTTTAGAGTGTTTGAATGCCACTTCAGTTAAAATTAATTGTCAAATGATATAACCACACAGGTGACATCAGACTATATGACTTTGTGCTTTGTTATAAAAGCAAGCTTCTTTCACCAAGTGACCAAACGTATAGTTAAAGCAATAAATTCTGCGCTTACTTTGGCATATTTTCAATGCTCTCCCGTATCTAAGAAGGAGCTTGGGTAAGGACAAGTAACGGATACAGACAGGCAGCACAAGCCTAATCTCTAGACTGATAAACACCAACCCTGACCTAGAGAAATCACCAAAAGGCCAGAAGAACACTTATGCCTAACAAGGCACATTCCCATCTGGCAACTCTATGAACTCATCTCATGTAAGTCACAACTAGGCTTAAGTACTGACCAGGCATTTTCCTTCCACAAAGGTGGAGTCAAAGAACACTTTGCCCTCTTAAACAAAGCCACTGCATGTTATCCCTGCATTCCCAAAACACTTAGTGACGTCCAGGTCTCTTTCTTCTGCCGAAGAGAACTAAATAACCATAGGGAACAAACAGGAACAAACTGCCAGGCCTTCCAAGAGCATTTTTCTGCTCAGTGTGGCTGAGTAGCCTGTTATATATGACACCTCCATAAAGCATTCAGTTTTCCCCAGGACACACAAACAAAAGGGAAAAGGTGACTGTTCCCTACCCTATCAGCACGTTTACATTATACAGATATAATTTTTTTTTAATGTTAACACCATCCTCATATTTTTAAAGGAAAGTTTACCATGCAGAGCCTCACTCCTCCACCCCAATTCTTCCTCTAAGAAAAAAGGCTTTACTTCTGATTGATTCTAAATGGCCCTCTGCTTCCTCTGGCCATTGTTCCAAAGAGGGAGGAGTATTCAAATACCCACAAGTTTGTTTGAGATTTCCTGGCTGAAACCACAAAGCTCATCTTTACATATACTTGCTTGTCCAACAGAATTATTGCTCCTGCTGCTTTCCATGACCCCAGACACCGAGGCACACACGGCAGGCTGGGAACTCAGCCTTTTGACTTCCCAGAGTGCCAGAAGGACACTTAAGTTGTTTTGAGTCCCTGAATAGGTAATCAGTTCTCAGCCTCAGAGAAGGACAGATTTTTCTGCTGCATCACAAGATTTGTACGCTGTGAGACACCCATCTCCCAGCTCTGACCAGCAGAAAGAGTGCACAGCACAAACTATTCTGCACTAGAGCCAGGAGAGAAGCAGGAACTTGATTCACAAGAGGTAAGGAGAAGTGTTCTTCAGCGTGGTCAAGCCAAGAATGCATCCCTCAAAAGGACGAGTCAGGAAAAGTACAGAATTACTTCTGGAAATACAGACAGGAGATGGATTAGGTATTCCCCCCGCTGTGCAAAAAATGACTGCAATTAGGAAAATGAAAGTCGATTGCCTAAATACTCAAATCCTGTGCTCCTGGAATTTATCTCTGTCCCCAAGGCCTATCCTATTTTGCGGCTTCAGCGGTTTTTAAGACGCACTCTAAACAAAGTCCATTCCTACACAATCAACCAATTGCCAAGGCAGCAAGAGTTAATTACGCATAGCTCTTGCCAAATGTCTAAGTCGTATCAAAACAGACTGTCACAGGAAGACAATTAACACTTATCTGGCAGAGAAAATATGGTGTAACCAAGGTAAGCGTAAAACCAGATTTTGAGGCTCCACTTCCCTTCCACTCTGAGGCTGCACAGGGGCAAATATCTTGCATATGACTTCAGAGGAGAAAGCAGCTGTCAGATCTCCCTGTTTCTGAGAATCTACTCCCCCACAGCAATGAGAGACCCGAGGGCAGAACAGAATTGGTAAAATTGCATTATGCTTGCTTCTTCCAAAGCATATTCATTCCATACCTTTATTTCAGAAAGCTGCATGACTTCTGGGAAGACTTCAATGCAGTTGGAGTGAGCAATTACAGTATGCATACGTCTGCAGTTCATGATGGTTGTTGGAATGGCTTTCAGTTTGTTCCCACTAATATCAATTTCCTCCAACTCTTCCAGCTTGGCCATTTTGCTATGAAAACAGGAATTTGAGAATTTTGCCTTTAATAGACACACATTTTATTTTGAAGTGGTGATAACAGCAATGGTTTTATTGTTTTAAGAGAACAAAATGCAGACTTTGATTCTTGTTCACAGCAGTGCCTGTCACCTCTCCTCATGTCAGATGCTAACACAGTTGAGGAACAAAATGTGTACTTCTTCTGTCAGTGTTTGTTAATGCTACCTTTCAAATTATTTATTTTGCTTACATTTCGCTGCTCACCAGCTCACTTTCACTCTTTTGCCTCCTTACTTCCCCTTTCTTTCAACCCTAGTTTCTCACTCCATCTCTCCAACTCCAATTTCCCCCTCCCCCTTCTAGCACCCCACTCAGCCCTTCCCCCTAAATTCATCTCTGTTCCTCCTCCTTGCTGCTGAAGCCCAGCTGCTCAGAATATCACACAAGGACAGAGATGTCTCTTCCATTATTTATTGGCATCTCTTTTTCAAGGTTGTACCCCATCAGTTTTACAGCACATCTTACACTTGAAAGATTTCTGATTAAAACAGAGTGAATTGAAAGTACAGAAATTGCTGCCAAGGCAGAATCTCCTTCTGGAGTTGAGAGGATTTTTTCCTAGTGGAGTTTAGTCCACCTTCAGAGGACATTTTCAGTCTGCTGTGCTCACAAATCTCTTGCAAGGAGAAGCCCACCAGGTGTAAGCAAAGTGACAAAGCCAGGGAAAACAGAAAACCACCTTGCTTGACTTTCAAAAGCTTACAGTGACCATGCTGAATCTGTCCAGCTGAAAGAGTTTCAAGCACCATGAAAACTCACCAACTAACTAACATGCAGCACTCGCTTGTCTGCGCTGCAAGAGAGGACAGCAATGCACAGGAGGGCATAAGCAGGGGAATCCACCTACTGCAGTACCAGCACCTGCAACACACAGCCCATGCCACCACATTCCTGTGCAGTTTCGTTCTCCCTGGGAAAATATTTCACAATGCCCACCCACCAGTGGACCAGAGGCAGTGAAATGAGTTCCTTACCTTGCAGGGAAGCTCTGTAGGCGATTGTAAGCCATGTGCAAGATTTTCAGGTGTGGGTGGCCTGTTAAGAGTGGTACACATTTATCTGTGAGGTTGTTATTGGTCAAATACAACTCCTGCAAGATGCTGTGGGTTTCTTCAGAAAGGGTGGCCGGAGGAAGCATTTCCAGTTTGTTGGCAGAGGCATTAAGAAATCTCAGGCTGCAAAGAAAAGTTACATAAGGGAGTTCAGTGAAACATCCTGCAGATTTTGTCTAGAAGTATAAATAAAAAGCTCTATTTTTAAGAATTAACTTGAGAGTTATAAAGCAAAGGTCATAAGCAACAAGTTCACAACAACAGACAGAAAGACCGAAAGTCCAACATTACATGAACAAAACTTCTAATCATGTTTTCAGATGACCCCGTTTGTAAGAAGAAAACATCAGCAAAATGAGTATGTCAAAGTGCCTCTATCCTGTTATCAAGACCTCAGTATCTCCAATGTTACTACAGGTAAGAGCAATAACAAACCACATCATTTCCATATTCATTACACATAACAATGACTTCTGTATTCGCCATCAATGAACCATGAGAACTGCCTTCCAAGTCACTAAACAAGTCAACGGTAAAAAAAGCCAGCCAATTTTTCAGTATTTTAAATACTGTCTAATGTGCAGACAGTATTTTGTTTAAATCTGCAAGTCTGAGAGCAACTACAGAATATGAACAGTATTCTTTGAATATTTGGATAAATAAAGGTGCACCAACCACAACAAAAACACAATACGTGAGACCAAGCAGTAATTTCCTTTTGGATTTTAAAGAGAGACCGTGCTACTAGCAAATTAAATTTTAAAAGTTATATCCTTGCTTGCTGATGTGTGCAGCAAAAGAGCCAGATTTCTCTGTAGTTTTTCTGAGCACCCTTCCCTTATTCCCCAAAGCAGCAGAAACCCATGTCAAGTATTTTTTTGCAGTCCCACTGCAAGCAGCAAGGACTGAAGAAGCAAAGAAATGGAGCTATTCTTTCTGCCCCAAAGGACTTTTTCCAGGGTGGGAATAAGACCTGGTAAGTATAAGCACTGCCCATTCCTGCCTGTAAAGTTCTGCAGGCACAGGATTCATGTTTGTTAGGGGAGTTTGGTGATCACAGCAGCACTGTTGGTATCTTGAGGGCTAGAATTCACACCAGCAATTCCAAAGAAATGGAAAATGAGACTCATTTGTCCTTTGGCAACCAATTCTGGCATGACCATGCTTTTTCAACAAAAATGGAACTTCTCTTCCTTCCTCCCATCTTCAGAAAAAGCTGCCTTAGAGCAACACAGAGGGAAGTGTGTGCTTGCCAGTCTGCAGCAACTGCATTCAGACCAGGCTGTTCTGCTCCTACCAACTAATGGGAACAGGCAACTGCAGTGGGCAAAGTTGCATTCAAGAAACAAGACTCATAAATGTGCTATTATGAAGCCTATAAAGCCACTGCTCAAAGGTAGGACACAAAAAGTAGGTGCGTTCCTGCCATCGATCTTAAGAGAACGTGGTAAAATATTGATGGCTGCTCCCATGCACGCAGGAGTCCACACTGACCTTTAAGGTCTATTAATGAATGAAGTGTATTTGCAAGAGTAGCAGCTGGTTGAAACTTGCTCAGCAGTAAATAAGGGTCAGACATGCTACAGGAGTCACGTGGAATGCCAAAGGATTAAAAATCCCCACTATTTCCATTAGAAGCAAAAACCTCTCAGCACTGCACAGAACTGAAACTAGGTTAGCTGTTCTACACAGACAGAGGAGTCCACTTCAGAGAAACACAGTTTAATCCTCAGGCTCATTCATTATTCACAAGGGTGCTAAAAATCCAGAGGAGGAGGGGAGGAGAGGAAGGATTAGTACAGAGAAGGGAATAAGCAGCTGAAAGGGTTTTAAAATTTATTTATTCTAAAAAGATTCTGCTCAATTTTACCCTTTAGCTACAAACTAAAAATACACTAAGCTTATTCGAGGTTGGTTCATTAAACTGAAGCATACCACATCAGATGCTGTACTTAATTAAACACCAGCAAGTACACCTATTACTAAAGTACAGACAGTTACTACTTTGGCTAATCTAATGTGCACGACAGTCTTCCCTCTCCACGAAAAAAGGCACTTTGATTAACATTAAAACCACAGTATTTTTTGTACCACTCATAGTACAAAATGATCAGCTCAGTATGGAAAGGCTTAATAACAATTAGGTTGAAAGCTGCTGGGAAAAGTGAGTTTTCACAGGAACACGATGGAGATAAGGAGGTGACAGCAAAACACACCCCAAGAAAGGTCATGTTCTGCTACTCTGAAGAAGAATCTTTATCTTACTTTTGTTCTTTCAAGATGTGTGAGAATAACCTGGAGTGTTTCACAGGTACCAGCACCCAAACAGGTAATTTAGAGAGCATCATAACCTATGGCTATGAAGTTTGTTCAAGAACAGCTAGCCCAAAGTACAACTAGAAGCTTCAATTAAGAACAGGTACACTGCTCTGATACAGCTGAAATTAATACAGTGTACTATACTGAAGCCATTTTAAATTCAAAAGAAAAATGAATCAAACATTCTTCTGTTTCCAATAAGCTTTCAACATTGGTGAAATACAACAAGAAATTTCAATTCAATTTTTTTCCCCTCACTGGTATTAAAAGTGAATGGAATCTGTATGTTCCTGCCAGACATAAGCTTTGATGCATGTATTTTCCAATGGGGAAAGGAGAGAGTAGAGTTGATGCTCTGCACACACACCCCCCTTCCCTGTGCACCCTGACCTTGTGCCAAATCTTCCAGATAGTGATACAACAACACTGGAAATAAATCCCCATCATCCTAACCTACAATTTTTAGTGCCTTGTTATGAACAAAGTTTAGGTGTCTAGCAAAAATCTTGCCAACAGCCTAGACTGGGAACTCTGTGGTAGCAGGGTATCTCACCTTGAACAACTGACAGTCAGGGTCAGAATAGTCACTCTCTCATCTCTGTCTGCAGATGACATAATTAGAATTAAACTAGCTTTTGGAAATGAGTATGCTGCTTGCTTACATGTTTCTTTAGACCAGCTGTTACATTAGAATGGCAAAAACATTTTGAAATTATAATTTTTTTAAGATACTGTCTGGATTTAAAAGGAAAAAATAAAAAAGGGACACCATTATTTGGGCAGAGAACAGAATGAACCATCAGATTGCTACTGACAAAGATTTGTTAATTCTGTGCTATAATCTTATGTAAAAAAGCCCAACAAACAACAACCCACAAAAACAACCAAAAAAAACCCCCAAAACAAACAAACAAAAAAAAAACAAAAAAAACCCCCATACCAAAAAAAAAAACCAAAAAAACCCCCAAAAAACCCAATAACCAAAAAAAACAGCAAAATCTAAAATTGTAGTTGCCCATCAAGTTTTTCCTCACACGGATTTAACACAGAAGTCCTCCTCCAGGTTATTTCCACTCCCCTATTTCTTCATCCTCATGCAACGCACCAGCTGCTGCCTTAGAAGGCACATCTTATAAATGCCCCCCAGAGGAGTGGAAATTTACTGGGGCACAACTGTTCCCATCTCTCTTGTGCATGGACAAACTGATTCATGTTCCTTAAAGATATCCCACTCACACTGCTTATCAGATGGAAGCAGAATGTCAAGTATTAAAGCTCAGTCCAAAATTAATTGTTTCCCTTTCCAATTCCACCCACACACTATACCACAAGCTCGTGAAAAAAAACTACAGCATCACTACAAAGACCTGAATTCAGCAGCCTGTGCACATACCAGAGAATAATACAGCTAGGAAAGCATGAATTACCAAGTACTAAAAGAGCATCGGAGATGAAGAAAGAAACGAAGGCGCTGGCAGGGAGATGTCAGAATTCTTCAGCTTTGACAAGGTGAATATTCTCCTCTGGTGTAATAATATAAACAGTGATCTCTGGCTGGAATAAGTCACCTTTGGTTTTATGGGGTGTTAAAGCACAGTGCCTTGATGGATTTAAATTCTCCAAAAGACAAAAGAAGAGAAAAGACTGTCCCAAAGAATAGGCTACAATCAAGGACATGGATTTAATTCAACTAAAAAGACCTGATGTGCAGTCACACACATTCCCTATTTATGCCCAGAGGATTCTGATCTCAATTTGAACTTCTAAAAGCAGAGGAAGAAAACCTTCCATACAAAACTGCAAAAGGTTTGACCTTTGCCTACCAGTGCCTTTTTCACCAATGCCTACCTCTATCACACACAAAAGCTCAATACAGACAATTGTGGGAATACAGCATCTCTCAATTCCTCACCATCTTCTGAGGCAGCGTGGCAAGCTTGGCTTGCTGCTAAGACACAGCCACCACTGAAAAAAACCTAAAGTTCTCCAAAAGGCTTAGGAATGTTTGACATTAAAAGTAGGAACACAGACAATGGGATTCATTGGTGAAGCAGCAGCAAATCAAAACCACTCTGTTTATCTTGAAAGTACTGATAAGAGTTGTAAAGAACACTACAGCTGCAAAAAGAGAATATGCAGAGAAATCAAGATCTCCAGTTTGGTCTATGCTCCAAGATCTCCATCAGTACAGAGCAATCAAAATACAAAATTTCTTCATTGGTGCCTTCTGCAGAGACACACCCTCAATTTCTGGTTGCCTAATAATAAAATAATTTATGATTGTGGTAGCAGGTGTGTGAGGAAGAATCCTGTATGTCTGGGGGGAGTAAAAAAATCATCAAGGCTGTTTTGCTAGCCTGTGCAAAAGAGGGTATTGCTTCTTTAAAAAATAAATCAATTAAATAAATTAAAGATGGAAACATTCAAGTAAATCCCCTTCCTGTTGATGGACTGCCAAGAAAACCACTTAACTGCTGCTGTCTTCTCAGCTCTTACTTTCTAACCTATCTTTAGCTATTTTATTAAATGGGATTTCCCCAGTTTCTAAAGTACCTGCTTGCAAATCCTTAACCTATCAACAAAGAAACAAATTGAGCTAAGCATTTCTGCAACACAAGCATGTGCAAACACTCAAATAGCACTTGGCATTCATTTGACTTTGTTTCCTCCCTCACACTTCCCCTGCATCCAGGATAGGACTGAATACTCGCATCACAAAGAAGCAGCCACGGTGGGTGGAAATGGCAAATATCAAACAAGAGAAAATTTAACTGGGTCACCTTCCAAAACTGCAGCAAAAACCAAACCTGAAACAAATTGAATAAAATAAATTCAAAGCAAACAGACAATCAAATGAGATAAGGACAAAGCTGAAAACAAGAATTATGCAGAGTCTAGACAGGTTCTGAATAGCTGACATTGGCTTAGCCACCACAGCTGGCCACTACCAGACACTGCAAAACAAAGCCCATGGTTTAAGCTGTGCACATCACAGCTCCACAGCTTCACAACACAAATGCTCTAGAGTAGTCTGATGGCTGTTTTAAAGGTTGATATTGAAAACATTCATTCTAACTGGAAAGGATGCTCAGGCAAGAGACAAACCCTTGCCCTTCTTACCACTGTGCCTCCACTTTTAACCCTGCCCTGACCACTGTCACTGCTTTTCTACCGTGCCCAGCTAAAACTCTTGAATGCTTGCTCATCTTATCTGGAGAGCATTTGGTACAACAGTTACCCTGCCATTAAATGGTAGTTTGCTGCGAGCTGCTGAAGGAAGGCAGTGAAAAGTCTGTGTGAGAGTTAGACAGTGGAAAAGGCATCACGACAGATGCAGCAGTGGATAGAAATGAAAGTCTTCAAGAATGCAGGTGCATGAAAAAAGGTTCAGGACTCAGTTTGGGAGTTTTCCCCATCAGCTGCAGCACTTGCATGAATTCTGTTTTTCCAGTATATGGTAATGAGAAATGAAGAGATTATCTGGCTGCCTCTGTGGCACTCATCTTGCCAGAAAAATCCCCACCCTACACGAGAAATCCTTGCTAACATGATCAAGATGTGCATACTTTCAGTGCAATAAGCAGAACCAAGTTCTGTCTCAGTCAAAGAAATGTCTCATAGGGTAGTCCTCAATTTCTTCTCGACTAACAGTTTAAAATAGAAAATTAATTTAAAAAGCAGACCAACAAAATATCCCTAATTATAGTCTTCAGCAGAAAATGACACCTTTTCGTTGTTTTTTGAAGGATTAAGGCAGAAAATCAATGTTCATAGATTCTTATTTTAAGAGAACTGAGATTTTCCAGTGTTTGGGATTTTTTGGATGAAAGTGATATTCTTTCTTTGTGCACCAGTGCACTCATTTTCTTCCCTTCCTCAGATGTTCTAGATGTCAAAGCCCACCAGTGCTTACACTGAAGTTTGCCCAAGGCGCTTCACACCCACTTTGTCAAATATTCAGGACTGAGAAACTGTTTATAATTCACAGCATGAGACTTCATATCCAGATATCATCTGTCAGCTGCACAGACCTGAATACCTTACAAACAAACCAAAACAAACCCTAATCTTTTCAAGGCTGCAAAAGGTAAGTCATTTTATGTAGAGATAAAGGTTCTGTAAGGTAAAGTGATTTGTCCAATATTACACGCTGGGTAGAGACCATGGCACACCACTCAGGAGGAACCAGTTCTCTTGGCATGTCTGACAGTACAGATTGTGCTTCCCAGGGAATGCCTGGAGAAGAGAAGCATTTTACCTTTTTAAAACAAAACAATCCCCTGAATACCTTTCCTTGGCCCAGATGTGTTTCTGTTGACACTTAGCTGCTGATAGATGCAAGCATTTGAAAACAAAATAAAAGGAAAGACATTTCTTGTAGGAAATTCCAAACTCAAAACTTGGACATTGTACACTGATCTGTTAATCTGTACTGCTGTTTTCCTTCACACTTCTCACTTTTGCAGCAGTCATAGGAGCACCAGCATGGACAAGCCATGCCATCTAAACCAGTTAAAGGGTAGGGATCAATGGGGAGAACACTACCCAAGCCAACTGCTTCTGCTATCATCACAAGCAAGGGAAGCTACCTTGGTGATGGCATGCCAGAATGGGGTACTCTCGTTTATCTCCTGTGATGGTGCATGGCTTTCATAAGACCTGTAGAAGTCTTTGAAAACATGTGACCTGTGCTGCTCGAAAGCTGCCGAGGGAAAAAAAAATCCCGAAGTCTGAATCAGCCATTTAACACTGTTATTCTTTAATTCTAGCTCTTCTCAGCACACTGCTAGCAAACATCTGGGAAACTTATGCCCAATCCTGGTTTTAACCTGTACTTGTTCATTCCAGCATGACAAAAAAAAAAACCAAAAAAACCACCATCAAACAAACAAACAAACAAAAAAAAAAACAAAAACAAAAACCCAAGACCTGTCTGCCTATGAGCTATGAATTGCAGTACAAAAAAAATCAGGTTCTTCTTCTGCCAACATTGCACTAGACTGCATCCTAGACCTACAACCTGTTTTTAACAGAAATTTTACAGAATTATTCCTCTCTTTCCTTACAAAGACGCCAGGAGCTCTCAAACTTCCATAAAGATTTCCTTCCTTTCCAAGTTAACAGATAGGAATTTCAGCTTGGGACAGTTAAAGAGTTTATTTAGAAAGCATCTCAACCACCAACTTAATTCTCCAAGTGAATTCCAGCAAATTTAACCAGAGGCTCATGACAGAATTAACAGAAGTATAAAAGCAGGGGTTTTGCAATACTCTTAAATTGGGAAAGGAGCTCTGCCAGTGAGATCACCACCTCTTTTGCTTCTCCATCTCTCAAGAAGGCCAGGAGCTATGCATTCCTTTTGTCACAGCTAGGATCAGAAATAAAACCCCACAGCACACAATCTCGCTGCCTGTTAAATTATGCATGCGTTGAGCACTCAGAAATCCCATGACTATATGTGGAAGCAAAGAGGTACAAGGAATGCTGACATCAAGGGCCAGCCCATCCACCATCCCCAGACAATGATACCAACCTCCTTTATTTCAATCATAGTCACTTTCAGGGTATGTTCATATCCAGAAAAAAAACAAACTAGGAAGACTGATACTAAAGAAACAGCAGCATAAAAATAAGAATCCAGAATGCAGATCAAGTGGTGACACCAGCTAAATTAATGACAAACATTTGAAAGGCATAAAAAAAAATTCGAAAAGCAAGGACAAGGGAATAACTGAATTATTCTGACAGCCTTATGCACAGATTTTGTTTTGTTTGACAGGTATAAGTAAGTTCTAGCCTCTGACTGAAGAGGGAAAAAAAAGCTTTCACACTCCATCAAACAAGCCTAAGCAATATGTATTTAAAGAAACTGCCACTAAACCATTTCAGTGTATGTAGTAGAAAATAGCATGTGCTTAACTTTACAGCTAGATTTCAAGAAGTAGGTGTTCAGCAGGAGCTTGGTGGGAAAAAAGAAGCAACCATATAAGGAAACAAATCCAGAATAAAAAGAATGCATTTTGGTGAGTTGGGCAGACATCTGTTCTTACCACACAAGGCTTGGCAACTTTCAAATCAGGGGAACCTCAGATTACCCTTTGAACCAGGAAGTAACACACAAAGCAAGGTTCATCACATGCAAGTCAAAAAGATCAAATTTCTCTCTAATTTTACCTGTCTGCTTTCAAAAGCAGGTTAGATGGCAGTTCCTGAAGCTGGTTGTGTTGCACGTCCAGGACTTCCACCTGTGTTCGCTCGAGCCGATCTGGGAGCCTTCCTAGCATGTTGTGTCCTGCCAGCAGCTTACGCAAGCTACTGTTGTAAAACAACCTTAAGACAAATAAAAAACATCAAAAATGAGAAAAAATTAAACCAAAGAGTTTCTTTGATAACTTAGATATGCTATCATAGATCGTTACAAGAAAGTGATTCAGCCAAATGATTAGCAGACATGGTATTAATTACACACATCCAAGAATGTCTTCCCACTCTCCACCAACTTCTTGAAAAGGTTTTCAGAGACAGGGGAGGAGGCTTAGAGATGATTCAGGAGTGAAAGTAGTGACAAAGGGTTATTTTATGGCACTGTATAAAACATGAATATAGAAGCATGATGGTGAAGGAGGTAACTGCTAACAAAGGCTGCAGAATCCTGCACATGTGGGATCCCCCTAGCTAATGGAAGAACTTGAGAAGTGGAGGTGAAATCAAGTCACCCCACAAGCTTCGTAGTGTTCTACTCATGTGCTGACTCATAATCCAGTGCAATTCCCCACCCCCACAATTTTTCTTTTCTGTTAATACCAGACTAACATAAAGCCTCCTTTCCAGTTCTACGGCGAATGAAATTTATCTAATCGGCTTTACTTTCTTGAGCTTTTACAAGCAATACATGACCTGGAGTCCCATCCCCCTGGCTCCATTTTTTGTGGGGCTAAGGGGGAAGGAGAGGGAAGGAGAGGGCAATGTAAAGAGAAAAATAGTTGTTCTGATCAAACAGTACAGCTAAAATTTGCAGTACAAACAATTGAATGGGGACACGCACCTAAAGACACCAAAAATGGAGCAACTCTTGATTCTGAACAGAAACCACTTTCAGCAAATTAAGAAAAAAAGATTATTCTTCATCTGCCACCTGTCTTACATGCCTGTCTTACTACTGTACTGTTTCATCTGGTGAGCCCATGCAACATGCTGATCTGCTTCAATCAGATACTCTCAAATTACTCAGCATTAAAGCAAAAATCTTCTTCCCTCTGTCACAATGACCCAAATACACACAATGAACGTCCCTGCCCTTTCCCCACAATACACCAGGTCATGGGATTGTTGTGCCAAAATCATCAATCAAGTATGCTGAGTATTTTCCCCTTGACAGATACTGTCATGCTCGGTATCTGCATGCCAGTGTTAGCAGTTATCTCACTTGGCTGGATTGTCTGAGTTGTGACCATGGATCCAAGTCAACAGCCAGCCCTATGATTCCAGAAGCCTCAACATGGGGTGAAAAGACTTACCGGAGTGATAAGACTATCTATTATGTTTTCATTATTTAACCATTTTTGGATTACTCTATTTTTACCTGAAAATCTCTCAGTTGGACGGATTTGCCTTTCTATCCTATTTTCTTTCCTAATTGAGACTGGCCAGTATTCATCAACCAAATATTAGGGGAGAAGGCAGAACTGGTTGACAGCAAAATGTAACTGTTTGGGGGTTTTCGGGGTGGGTGGGGGCAGTGCCATTTAAAATTTTTTTTTTAAGTTCAAATTGTGGCAAAAAACTCTTTCCATAATTCAGAACTGAGTAAATCTTTGGGGTTTTTTTTGTTTTTTTCTTAATTTGCTTTATCTTCTTTTTCAAGTTACACAAGCACCAAAGGAACTGGACTGCCTGAAAAGAGGCTGAACCACCAGCATTTAACTAAACAAGCTTCTTATGAGCCTGGGACACCTAGTTCTTAAGCTGGGTGGGGAACCAGGATGCTGGGACTGTTCTTCCATATGGGCAGCATTCCCACTTGCCCAATTCCCACTGGAAATTTTGGTGAAATCAGTAAGTACTAAAGACAATCACACGCTTCAGCATCACCATCTCCTTAGAAAACATGGTTTGGTGTAAGCATTCTACCAATTCCTTTAGTAAGGAACTCTTCAAGAGAACACAATGTTGAATACAAATAGATCTTAAAAAAAACAGACAAAAAGGACCAAAAATACATACAAACATCTGTTCACTGGTGGCAACAAAATCATTTTGACCACTCTTAATTGCAGCATTTCCTTTCTCTTCAGGAAATCTTTGGGAACATCAGTTTTATGAATTTGTCTTGTATAGCTAAGACCAAGTACCCTTTTTGTTCTTTTTCAGTACTTTTAAAGCTGAAACGGTTGCATTACAGTCCAGAGGACATTGTTCCCTTTTTCTTTAATTGAGACAAATGCTATTACAGAATCCTCTATCTCAACTGCTTCAACTCTTTGTCTTCAAGGATTATTTTTCTGTTTCAAGAGGCAAACACACAGCATCAACTATAGTTTGTTTAGATTAGATGCAACCTTCACCCTTCCAGGGAACTGCTGGTCAGTCAAAGCTTGAACATTTGTGTTTAAGTGTCACAAGTAGACTCCTAGGAGAGCTCTGCTCATTCAGCCCACAGGTTTTCAGAATGCTAGTCTATGTAGAAGGAAAAGCACACAGCAGTGCACTGGAACACACTGAGATTTTACTTGCTTTTACTTTCATTTACTTGATACTTAGGTATGTAAACCTACTGTTGAGCCATTTGCATTTCAGTCCAGACCCAAATTTCCCTAAATTTTAACAGATATTCAAAGCCTGTCTTTTGAATGGAACAGGACCTTAAAACTGAGCTGATTTATTAGGAGCTAAGCTATCTAGACATATACTACAAAGAAGAACTTTCAAAGATAAGGTATTTCCTGGGGTTAATGATAAGATGGCAGGAGAGACAAGTGGGATGTTGACTGTACCTAATTTCAGCTAATCATTAATCTCCCAGAGATATCCGGTATGCCTTGACAGTCCTGCCTGTTATGAAGTGCAAATGAAAGACAAATGAACTTTTGCACCCCCACCTTCTGAGTAAGCACAGCTTCACTTTTTTGTGTGTGTGTGAGAAAAATCAGGGGGATTAATTGTCTGCATGTAAGTCTGGTAGTTTGCTGGGTAAATTCCCTCACATCCTCTTCTGCCTGTATTTCTGAAATCTATTGTATTCCCATTTTCAACGCTACAACTGCCAAGTTTACACCATACTACACATTCATCTGACCCAGAGAAAACTACCATTCTTGGTTTCTGATGCTCTTCTGTACTGTACAGCTCCTGAAGGAAAAGATTTGGACTTGATGATCCTTGTGGGTCCCTTCCAAGTCAGCTTATTCTGTGATTTAGTAGCTCACGAAATACCATCTTCAGTGGCTCTGCACATCCCCATGTATTTTCAGAATGCTATTCAGAATGCCCCCTTTGGGCCTAGTGTGTTCTCCCTTTCTCAGAACATCTCTTTTGAGGTGTACAGAACAGCCAAGAATGACAGCTCACTTCTAGCGAAGACAGCAGTTTAAAAATTCCCAACACCAGCACCTAACCAGTATACTCACCTGGAACAGGTCTTTGTAGAACAAATAATAGTAAGACCTATGCATTATTTAAACTCACCTCCTATTTTGCTTTCTGTTCACTTCTTTTCTATCATTTGTATTTATCAATTTTAAGTTTAGACTTCTGGAGAGGAGATCATCTTGGTAGTGAAGGCAATTGCTCTACTTGCAGGAGCTTACTTGCTTGATGAGGCTTGACCTTCTTTAAACCCTTTTTCACTGAAAAAGGCCCTGTGAACTGGAGTCTCTAAGCATCACTGAAACTAAGTTACAAGTGCTGGATCTCTAAACTGTCATGCAGAGTTATGGCTGTAAATATTTAATATTCAGTATTAAAAATGAAGGGCTTTCCTTTCTGAACAGCCACATGAACAACTTCAAAGTTCAAAGCCACTACCTTCTCTGCATGAAAGTAAAAGAAGAAAGGCTGTGTGGAAGCTTGAGGCATGACGACACCCCACAAGGTAAAAATAAAATCAAACAAATGATAAAACAGCCCTGACAGTGACTGGAACAAGCTAAACACTGAGTCAGCAATTATTCTAGAATTGTTTATCCTTTTTCGCATTGTGCACTGGTCTGCAGGACTTACCGGGCAGGCAGCTCACGTATCTGATTGTGGCCAACATCCAACACTTCCAGTTTCCTGCTGTCACACACCCACTCAGGCAGGTTTTCCAGATGATTTCTATGAATAAAGAACACAAAGAGGTGTAGCTAAATGATAATTGAGATGTAAAGCTGTCAAGAATACAGCCTCACAAGTGATACAGATACCTGCAGGAAACAAACCTGCTACATAGCATGTTTCCTGTGAGATTGTATCATCCCTCCTTCTGTAAGGGCACTACCAGTGCAGTCAGGTCCTGAGTGAGGGGGCAAGAAAGCTAACAGCAGTATTATCTCCCTACATGTGCAGTCACTAAGAAAATGGAAAAAATATGCTTCTAAATTATCAGGGGAGTATAAAGACTATCAGAGTACCACTGATGAAATCTCCCCAGAGATAAGGAAATTTCTGAGATACTCCTGAGAAGATATTCATACCCTACATAATTGAAACACACCTCTTTGATCCCTCATAAATTCAATCCTGAAATCCACTCTACCATTCTTTAGATATCTCACTGAATAAAACAAAAAAAAAGTTTGTATCTTTAAAACCAACTGTTCTGCTTTTTTGCATTTGTCTTCACAGAAACTAACCCTTCTGAAAATTAAGGTCTTGGAGGCAAGGTGTTCCAAATATTGCACTGAAAACATGGAAAAAGGTACTGTGGGGCACTCCTGCATCCTGCCGTAAAGACAAAAATTAGCAGCACAAGATACATGGAGGAGATTGTGTGCATATACATTCACATAATGACTCCTTCAGTCAGCACACACAGATGCAAAACTGGGCATTAAAGAATAGGAACTCACAGACCCAAACTCCAGGAATAGGGCTCTTACAAAGCATGAACATAAATCAATCATGTGCTTGTATCCTTTAGATTATTCCTGCAATAGTCCTTAATCAAAATATGCAACAGCAACCCAACCCCTCCTTTCATGTAGCTTCCTTTGTGATCTCAAACACATTTCCCAAACTCCAAGCGAGCCAAAAAAAAAAAAAAAGACACTCTACCCATTCAATTTCAATGCCATCACTGAAATGAAGCACAAAAAGGGTTTTGTGATCAAAATCATGCACTCTGCACCAATTTCACTTACAAATAAATGGAGAACACAGCTTTACAAAGATTGCTTTTCAATAAATTACTTATTTAGTCACACCAGAGCATTACATTTAGGTGTGAGTAACTCAGGGCTGATCAAACTTTTAAGCTGATGGCCGCTAGCCCAGGTTAACTCACTAATTGTTATGATCACCCTCAACAGCATGAGTGCCTTAAGCAGGTTTTCTAATGAATGAGATTATAACTTCAAATACAGATGAGTAATTCCTTAAATAAGACAGCCATTAGCACATGTATAAATGTTTTCCTGATTCATTCCCGGAACTGTAAAACAAACTAAAACACCCCCTTTTCCATTTCTTCCCTTAGCCCACCTCCCTCATTAAGGTGAAATTTACGAATGCATTCAAATGGCAACTGCAGCCATCCCTGCAGCAGCCAGGGCTGCTGAGAACCACAAGGAGCTGCAGGAGCTGCCAAACTGATGAGTAAACTATCAATCCATCACCTACGCTGGGCTTACGATGCAGACATACCCAGAAAGTAACTTCTGTACATGTCTCAGACTGCTGTGTGTTTGAATCATCGTGTTCTAACTCTGTAAGACATGAAATCTTTAAATCATGGAAACTCCTATCCTTTAACTATAAAGGCACATCTTGTTTCTAGCAGTAAAAAAAAAAAAGAACTGACCAGCATTAAAAAAGCCCATCCTCTAACTCTGAAAACTAGTCTTTTCATATCCCAATATCCAATTCCTATTCCCACTCCCACCCAGTAAAATGCCAGTCAATGTCATTGTTCCATAAATCTCTTTGATGCACATTTCACAGGTCCAAGAAAAAATATACTCTTACCTAGAAATATCCATATAAGCCAGGCAATTAGGAACCGGGTACACATCAAGGTGAACAAGTTCTAGGGGAAAAAATATATATATAACAATAGAAGTGGTGATAAAGATTTGCACCTAAATGAACTGTTCCCTAAGAACTCTTCTAAGAGCTAACACCCAGAGATTTCAGAGCAAGTCAATAACCTAAAAAACTTCTGAAGATCTGGACCTTTGTGAACCCGGTTCTGTTTCTTTATTATGTCTTAGCACATTTGCTACATTACATTGTACTTGCTATGACAGACACTGCATAACTCATCAGAGATGAGAAACTGCAGGATTTTAAAAGTTTCATGGCAAATTCTCATTTTTGCCATTTTTGTCACAGAGGTGTAATTTTACCTCCAACACTCTCTGCACAGAGGAGTCAGCCACAAACCTGCTCTAGTTTTTTCTCACTGGTCACTAGTGGGACAAGCCTGGGAAGGGAAACTCCCCACTCTGGAACTGCATGTTACAGAATACCACAGAGCCTTCCAGGTCATGGCAAAATCCAGAGCATTTTTCAACACATTATATGAGCCTTGGCATGCCTGTGGAGTTCCTAGTTGCAGGCAGCCTTACAGACCTTACAGCTAGTAATGTTATTATTGAAGCAATCAAAATATAGTTCATATCCTAAGGTTTTAGGTAGCTGGTGCTTAGTATTAGGGTTAAAACAAAACCCCAAAACCAAACAGACATTTATTTATGCCTACAGAAAATCAACTAAAGTGAAACTGTAACAAGCAGTGTCTTTGGAAGATGAGATTAAAACACAGTGGCCGGGGGTACAATGAGAGGACAGCCAGGAGGAACACCAAGCCCAAATAGGCAGCTGATTGCAAGACATGGGTTGACTTGGATTCTCAGCCCACATTGAACAGCACATGCTCAGATTATGTTAACTTTTCTCAGCTGCAAAGATCCTGGCATGAATACTTAATGAAGGTGCAGGCTTGGATATTGCTAAGATGACAGCCTTTTAAATGCAGTTCAGACTGCTCATCAAATTCACAGCTCTCTGAGTTTGCATTTTCTTCACTCCAAACGATAAAAATGGTGGTGCAAACCAAGTATTTTAAGTAATAGCAATTTCCAGAGACAGATCAAACAGATCCTATTTACGAAACACTGCAACTGGAGAAGGCTGCATTATTTTTATTATCAAATATGAGTAACTGAAGTTACTCATTATGAATTTAATAGCTTTCTGAATCTATTGTTTTGCTTTTTCTCACAAATGGCAATTTGTTCAAACTTTCTCAGTGCAGGTAAAAGCAGTGAATTCCTTACTGATCTTAGTAAAGCAAAACATCAACACAAATTAAACAAAAGAGAAATTCAAGAACCCTCCTACTGATCACACAAAAGAATTCCAGCCCAAATTCTAAGGGATTTGCAGTTTTTAGACTTCCAAATCAGTAGCCCCATGTTATTTGAGAGTTATTTGAAACTCAGAAGTGCCACTAGCATGACACAGCACATGTGAAACCCTTTTATCCAGGGCCACATCAAGAGCCTTCTGACGACATGCGCTGCACTCCACAAGCATCCCACAGAGAACCAGGTATGAACACAGAAGTCAGGTGACACCACCACAGCTGCCCTGAAAACACACTCACCATTGGAGGAAGCATACAGTGCTTTGAGAAAATATCCACTGATTTTGAGGGTCACCAGCTGATTCCGTTCACAGTGTAACACTTCAACGTTGTTAAAAACCGTTGCATCCAGCTCCCCAAGTTTGTTGTCTCGCAGATCTAGTTGGGTCACATGATGCAGAAAATCTACTTCATCGGCCTCCAATCTCCTAATTGAATTCAATCTTGCAGACAAAAAAGGGAGATTAAGTGTAGTTATGTGGCAGGCTCCTGCTGGCAAACCAATGCTCACCCTACCATCGATCAGCTGCACTGGACTAAACCAGCACAGCTTCAGGTTCTCATCAAGGTTGATTTTTAACATTTTCCTCTTTGCTATGGTATTTGAAAAGCAGGACAGATATGCTCTGTTGCTTTATCCATCATGACAAAGGACTGATGACACCAAGCTCCTTTCTAAACTACTTTGAAAACTACTTATGAAACAGTCTGCAAGAAGCTAAGTATTACTGTTACTGTGTCTATAAAAATAAAAGATGATCTGGCTGTTATTTGTGCCCAATAGTTTGAAAAAGAACAAAACCTCTACAGTTCCTGCTGGCCTATCATTTGCTGGAAAAATCTGGCAGATATGAGTAACCTGTATATGTTGGAGACTCTTGACTTACTGAAAGGCCAAATTGAGATTTACAAATTCCCATATATTTGCTTCTTGCCTCTCCATGTTTCACAGCAAGATCAGAGACCTGAAAATGGGTGTTGGAAGAAAACAAAGCAAAAACCCAAGACAAGTGGGTTTAACAGATAAAGAGGGCAGGTTTTATCACACGTTCATCGCAGTGCATTGATGCTGTCAATACTGAGCAACTTCCCCAGAAGTTATGACTGAATGAGATTATCTATAACCTAGCAATGTTTGAGACTGCAGAGCACTCCAAGGAGTTCAGTTTCAAATTTCCAGCTCTGAGCAGAAGAACTAAAATCAGTACAGTAACTTCTGATGGCCCAGTAAGCCAGCTGAGCCCTCCCTAGTGCGGATAAGGACAAACACCTGCAGTTCTGCTGTTGCTCTTGCTTTCAAAGCATTGCCCTCTGTGTAACAGTTGTGTTTTCAGAGTAGTTACATCTTCCAGTTAAAAGAAAAAGGGTAATATGTCCCCTCCAACAACACCCCATCTTTTCTATTTTCAGTTTGCAAGCAGTGCTTCCTTTTGCTTTCACTGAAGCAAAGCACTTCATTGCACAGCAAGTACAATATTTACTATTTCAGGTGGTACCACAAAGAACCACTGTTCACTGCTTGGTGCAGAAAGGGTACAGTAGACAATGAGAGGGTTGGAACCGTGCCACTGGAACTCATGGCCAGGTCAGCCACGAGATCCCTGCTCTGAGGCAAATTTATTTGCTTTTAACATATATACAAACACACATACATATTTTAACCCTACCCAAAACACTTCAGAATTCATCTACCTATTTTAGCTAAACTTATGTTGGCCCTTCCTTAACTGCAAAGTCTGACAGCTACACAGCAATATGGTAAAATAAGTTCCAAAATTCACTGTTTTGTGGACCTCATGGTCCTGGCTCTGAACTGAGCCTTGCGCAGCTGATTGCAGAAGGTGTCTTTCCCAAAGACTGTAGAATAGAGAACCACCTCATACCAGAGCTATTTGTAACAAGGATCTGTTTAGACTCAACTGAGGGCATCAATAAAATAACACTACTCATGGTGGAAGAGGCTTTTTAGCATACCAAGAAATATGAAGGTATTATTTTTGTCCTTTCACCTTCACTGCCCTTTTCTTCACATCTGTAACATTTCAGATAGAAGCTGCTTGGGTCAGCAACTATCATCTCTGTTATATTAACACTGCTGCAACAAGAACTGCAGAAATCCACCAGCGTCCCAGGCTCTGTTTTGTTTGATCCTTTAGTGCAAACATTCGTTTCCCCCAAAACTCATTTTCCTTCCTGTGGATCCCCCTAAACACTCCCACTTGTTCAAAGAAGAGTGCTAAGTCATGGCAAGTGCTGGGAGTTACATAACACCACCAGAAACATGGTTCAGTGGACTAACACAAGAGATTTATACCCGCAGACCATTCTGACAGCCAAGAAAACACCATTTCAACACCAATAATTTAGGCTCATTTATTCTTTTCCTAATACCTACCTTAGATCCACATGCTTAATATGAGGCATCCTTTTTAACACCTGTAGGTTCAAAGTATCCATGCAGTTTCCTGACATACAGAGCTTATCCATGGCAGTCAGCTTCTCCAGCACTCCCGGAATGTCAGTGAACTCATTGAAGGACAGACTCACATAGCTGAGCTGATGCATATGCTCCAATTCATCAGGAAGGGACTGGAGAAAGTTGCCATCCAGCAAAAATGTCTGCAAGCTATTAGAAGAGGGGAAGGGAGAGTGAAGAAAGTGAATGACCTGTTAAATCACATTTCCTTCCTATAAACACACAAATCTGCTGCAGTTACAGTGACATAAAATATACAAAAGGGCAGCAGAAAGAAAAATGTTAATGAATAATGTTTTAAGCTTTGGCAACAATGAAGAGTAGGCTGTGTTAGTCGTATCTTCAAACATCTCCAGAATTACAATTTGTATGACAGCTGAAGAACATAAGGAAGAAGGTTTAAAGATTTTCTTCACCATGAAGGTGACCCTTGTGTCAAATGCTGGAGACTGGAAGAGCTTCGAGGCACCAAGTGTGCTTTCCCTCCATCCACAATTGCTTCCATATGGACCTACAAGCCAGTCTCTTCTGACAAAACCCAGTAAGTTTAAACTGTTCTCATAGCAGGAGTATGTAGAGCCATGAAACTGCTTGTTGCCTTTATTATCAGGCTGTGTATGTTAAAGTTCTAAGAAAGTACTTGCTTGTGCATTTCGCCTACAACTGCTGGAATGCTTCTGAGGGCATTGCAGGACACGTTGAGTTCAGTCAGCGTTGGGATACTGCAGACTGCCAGTGGGAAGTCTCCCAAATTATTATTGGAAAGGTTAAGGCTCTTCAATTTGGTGAATCTAAAATGAGATAAGAAAAAATAAAGGAAACAAGTAAGTAATCCACAGCAAGTTGTCTTGCAATAATTAATACATGGCAAGTGGTTATGTAAATGCAAGTCACATGCATTTTTAGTTTATATGCTCAGAACAACTAGGGAAACTACTAGACACTCAAGTTCAACACCACTTGTAAGAATCCACTCACGCTAAGCTGACAAAGAAAAACAGACCCTCCTGAACAATAAATTAAATATATTTTCCAGTAAGTGTAACAAGGACCAAAACCCCTGCCATCCTTATGGTATATGTCACTTCTGTGGCATCCCACCCTGTACTAAAATACTGCTACTTTACTGAACACATTTTTTTGCTAGTAAAACTATCCTTGTGACACAGGTTACAAGGTGCAGGAAATTATCAACCTCTTTGAATGCTAATTTTTTGTGATACTGCTGACCTATGCTCAGGTCCACTAACGTTTGCCTTTCAAGCAAAAATTCTCATTAGAATAGGCTGGTTGGAATACAACTGGAAATATGCTGAATTAAAATGGCATTTAGCAAGACTTCTGTAGTGACAGAGGCAAATTCTTATGCTCTTTATTAAACACAGTGTCAAAGCCTGCACAGGTGTCAAAATTTTGTCCTTGACATGTCAGAACTCTTAAAAGCCCCTTGGTTTATCACATCAGCCAACAAAGCAACTTGCATGTGTTTGCCTTATTAAAAATGACCAAAACCATTTGAACAAAAAACCCAAGAAGGGAACAATCCAATTAGCCAGCCTGCATGTTCAGCGACATTATTATGGTTGCCTGACAACCACTGGGAGGTATGCCTAAAGGCAAGTAAAAGGATGAATGAAAAGATCTGTGTCAGATTCTGATAGATGGGAGGAAGTTTCTTTTCTGGCACAGTTTACACCAGGACATTTTATTTGGACTTAGTTTTTCCTTCATTAAGGATCAAGTCCTTTAGTTGAGTGAGCAGGCTTTTATATCACTTGGCAATGGAAGCCAAACTGCACCTATGAGTGCCACTATTCCACATGGAAGTAATTTCCAACAGCATGTGCCAGTGTGTCCCCAGCCTCTGCATCAGCCCAGCATATTCTTACCTCAGAGAAATTTGTCCTCCTTTAACCAGAAAACATGGACAAATGCACCAAGCATTAAAAGGTTAAAGAGCTTTAATTACAAGACTTAAAACCCCTAGCAGCTACTGCAATCAACTGGCACACACCTTTAGTATTGCCTAAGTCAAACCCATGTCACTGACTAAAATTCAGCATGAAAATGTAAGCAGTGCCTTTGTATGGTATTTCAGTGAGGGTTGCTGAGCCCCAAAGACAGGCTGTAAACACACATAACATTTACACAGGTTTGCAGCAAGCAAGGGAATGCTGTACTCTCTAGTGGTATTTTGGTGCAATGATGGCAGAAGAAAAAAAATACAAAAATCATTGCCAGAGTTATCACAGATTTTGAACAGCCTGTGCCATGCTGGAGGCAGAAAAAGTTTGAAACCAAGTTAGATGGAAATCTAACTAAACTAAAGGAAATCTTGCAACCAAATTAGTGCTGCAGGGGAAAAATGCTACTGTGCAGAAACAATGACTAGTCTATCTCTAGAGGCAGAACTGTAAAATAAAAGGAGGCTAGGGTAAGTTAGCTGATTTGAATAAGAGCTGCTAGCCAGGAAAAAAAAGGCTCATTTTAAACACTATACCTTCATATTCCTCTATTTTGAGAGGAAGGGCTTAAAAATCTTAAACCTAGAACTGAAACAGACAATCCTGCATTTATCTTGAAGACAACTGTAGATTTAGGCCACAGACACACTGTCTTGAAATTTGGGGTGTTTCTGCGGTGGAACAGCTGTCACACATCTTCCTCAAAGTGAAGTTGTTTGCAAATACAAACAACAGTGCTCCAAGCAGTGGACTCTGAGCCTTTAGAATAATTTTTCCCTGTATTTAGATAAGTACAAAAATAGTAGTAAAGATGGGAAGATTAAGTCAAAATAACTAAGCTGCTGGAGAACAATGCAACCTTTCCAATTTTCAAGCCAATTGTGAAGAAAGAGTTAATGCATTTAACAATCACACCAAGGCTACAGACTTTACCTGTGCCACTCTGTAGTCTCAAAAGGATAATCTCAGGGCTTTTGTCCACTAAACAATCCACTAGAAGATGCCAAATAAAATCTTGAGATAAAAATACTGAAGATCAAACTAGCAGAGGAAAAAAGACTGGGGCAGCAAGTGATAAGGGAAGCTAAGAAAAACAATAACTAACCCCAATGCAGTGTTGAGCTTCAAGGTTTCCTGCATACATTCTTGTGTGTAACTGCCCTAGGTCACAGAGGGGGAGCAAATAAAAAGTCCTCCTCCCCAACATATCTGGATTACATCTCTACTACCCTAATGCATGTTGTAATGTGTGCTTCTTAAGGGTCTTCTGTGAGCAATCTAATTACTAAGGACACAAACTGAACTGGTTAACAGGTCTATGTAGCACATAAGAGAGGATGAATAGCACATGCGGTATTGGAGGAACTCATAAAAGCTGAAAATGCACATAGAAGTGTACATTAAAAAAATCCACAAATGAAAGTTCATTGTTAACTCACATTTAAAGAAACACTGAAATACAGACACCATAAGCTTAGTTAAAGTTATGAGATTAATTTAAGACATCTGGCCGGAAAGAGATATTTTCTTCCCCTGTTGGAAACACGTTCATTTAGAAAATGCTAAAGGCGCATTTCTTCTCATGGAGCACTGTCACGTACAGAACGTTACTGAGCCAAACTAGCAGGGGGTTGCTCAAAGTTAAGATCTAAGTCTACCTCTCCTCTTTGGCCACTCACTTCCACTATCCACATTGCAAACAGGCTAATGCACTTCCATTGTGGAGCACTGCCATGCTGCACATTTAAAATGCTGAATTGTTGATAGCGCTTCTTACATCTAGACAGATTTACAGTCAGTCACACCAGTATCACTTGTAGCATCAATATAAATAAGGTAGGAGAGAAGTATTTTACAGACTCAAGTTTTCTGTTGCGGCTGAGTTTGTGAAATGTCAGGCTTCAAATAGATTGTACAGAGCAACATCTTTGCTGTTTTCTCACATCCAAATCTTTACTCCTATCAGAAGCAGGCACACACATCAATGCTGCCCACACGGCATTGCTAGAAAGAAAAAAAGGCACAACACTGCTCATTTGAGGCATGACAGTGTAATAACCTCATAACAACTCCACACGTGCTTTTCTTCCTCTTCTCCCTTCTTCCATGCTTCCAGACTTTGCTGTCTGTTAAAAAAAGTCAACCTGAAGAACAGCATCTCTCAACACACTATGCTCAGTTAGCTTACTAAGCTTTCTGTTCTAATGGCCAATATATAAGCACTCACTTTGCTGAACAAAAATAGCCTTACTTTAAGCTAGAGCAAAATGTTGACATGTCAACCCTTGGGTTTAAACATGCAATATGACCGAACACTAATTGCCTTAATTGAGCCCAAAACTGCCCACTTATTTAATCCTGAGGCTGCCACTTCAGGAATGGCTTTAGTTTGACATACACAAACTAAGGAGAGGGACTAACAAGGGAAGTTTGTATCACGGCAAAGCAAGGAACTGACTGACGTGCCAGTTTCAAATTCAGACCTACCCAAGGTGAACAGCAGAGGAATTTCCATTACACAGTAAAGCACTTGTGTTCCACTGTGTTTGGGGTGAGGGGAATAGTATATTCACACTGGTCATACACCATCATTGAAATGCAGCCATAACAGACTCACCTAACAAAACTGGTCTTGCCCTACTCTTACCAAAAACAATTAAAAAGCAGAATTTTACTACACCTGAAAGAGAAGACGTGGCTTAATAAGGGACTCAGTCTAAGGAAAACAATCCCTTTTCCAAAATTGTCTCCAGAACCTGAGCTGTCATGACTGTGCTGTGGTTACAGCCCAATGTCATTTTCAAGCGGCAACACAAGTGTCCCTCAGTTTCAGCACCACTTCTGAGCAGAACAATGGCATTGGCCTTGCAGTGCTGTGACAAGTTTTGGAACTTAACTACAACGTGACACCTTCTTGAACACCTGCTACTTTGGCCATTAACTTAATCATGAAGAGAATTTCTATAAAGTTCTGCTACACTGATTTCCTCCTTGGAAATAAAAGGTGCAATTTACTCCCTTTTGCAGTTGCATGAGATTCCCCATCCATGGCCTTACTGCCTAAAGGAGCTGCTCTGCTAGAGCCAGAAATACTATCAGAGCATTCCCCTTCCAGGAAGGTGCCACTGTAAAAGTCTTAAATTAATAAGACAATTCAAATGAACAAATAATCAGATGTTAAGTCAAATTCAGACTACCTCCAAACTTAAAAACAACAAGGTTTTATTACATTACATGGTAGGTAAGAGTACCGTAAAGACAAGAGAACCAAATGTATGTTTTGGTAGTGGCAATAACCTGAACCTACACTACTGCACTGTGCAGTTCTCGGTTTCTGCACATACGTACCACACACTGCTTCATGTGGGGGGAAAGACTGACCTCAGAGGAAGGCCAAAATTCCTATGAAAAAATAGTGAAAATATATTCACTTCCTCTCTACTGGAAATTTATAATTGAAATACAAAAGCATTAACCAGGGGAGGGCTTCCAAACTGAAACATAAGTTTAACTACATGAAAAGAAAACCCTTACTTATGGAAGCCATATCAGAAAACAGTAGACAAGTAAACTGGAGGCTTATACACAATAATTGGATTACATAAGTATGTTCACTTGTTGAAACATTATTTGGAAGAGATCCTGCTGTACTTAGCCATACCGTTCCACTAAAATGAATCTAATTAATCCAAGTGCAATTTCTACTTTCAGACTATTTTTAAAAATGCTATTTGTTTAGCGTATATGTTACTGCCATTTATTTTCTCAAACACTATTAGTTCCCTGTTCCAATTTAAAAAATAAAATACAACAATTCAATGTGTTTCAGGCTTAAATCAATTTTGCAATCATCTCCACTTAGTCATCTGCAGAGATTTAATTTTATGATTTAATTTTTCTTTAATTAAACGTCACTGAGTTTTGCTGAGTGTTCACAAGGGCACTTTCTTGAAATCACAAAGATACACAGGAGTTAAGTAGAACACAGACATGAAGGTTTGGAAAGATGCATTAACAAAAGCAAACTCTTTCTTCAATGTCTTTACAAGCTGGAGAAAACAAAAGCAGTGAAGTTACATAAACAACAAATTCCAAGTGCCATCTTTAGTATTACAAATATAAAAAAAAGTTTCAAAGCTACAGAGATGAGAAAATAAGTGAAGCACCAAAATATAGCAAACAGTAGATGGGGTTTGTTACCAGTACATCTCTGGTTGTCAATACCATGCCAACCTTTCCTTCTTGCCCTACTTCTTAGGTGGCTGTGCTTCAGTGTTTGACTTCAAGTGAAAGAGGAGAAACTGTATAAAAGTGAAGTTCCCTGGCTCCAAGGCCAACAGAGTTGCTAGAGAAAGCTCCTCCCATGAAGCAAGCAAAGGTACTCCATTCTTTGTGGTAGCATGCTCCACATATTGGCTGGATTCATTTAAATATTGAAAAGAAAAAAAAAAATTCCCAAAGAAAACCCCCAAAAAACAAAAACCCCAGAAAAAACAAGAAAACAAGCCAAAAATCCCTAAAAACACAAATAAACACCCCCCAAAATAAAGAAAACAGAAAAGGAAAAAAACCCTAAAATTTACAAAAGAGAAAGCTCAAATCTTTTCCAGTGAATCTACTGGCAGTGCCCTGTGGGGCCTGACAAGGGGGAAGATGTATATTTGACATGTCGTTTATCCATCCAACTTTCCTCACAAACTTCAGTTTCATACACTAAAAGCAACGATCACAAGGAGTACTTCAATGCACTTTGAGGCCAACCAAGTGGCAGGCTGGAGACTTTCTTCCCTGCTCCTCAATTTCTAGGTACAAGCCAAGATGAAGCAGCCTCTCACACCACTTCTAGCAACCTTGCCTGCTGAGTTCATACTTGTTAGGTTGCTAACACTGGCTTCCCCTGGCTGTCCACATGTTCTCTGAACAAAGATTATATTTTAAATTACCTCCTTACTGCACAATGGGTTTGTAAGGGGGGGTTTAGCTTGAGGTTGCCTGAAGTCCTAGGGTTTCAGATAAAGGCACCTGGAAGCTGCAAGGGATTTTGGAAACACTTCCATCAGTAATTCAGAGTCCTCTAGCCTTCTCATAACCTAGAGATGCGACTTCAAATTACTGCCACTAGCCTCAGAGTTTCAGCTGAGATGCCAGAGAAGGCAGTTCTTTTCTAAAGAGGCTCTGGGAGAGAAAAGGTACCAACTGATCTTTGGATAAAAATCCATATAATCACTGCTTAGATAAAACTGGCAAGCGTAATTTTATTTATTGTTAAAACAACTTTGTCCCTTATTACATCTCCCATTTATTTTCTTATTTTTCTTTTAAATCTGCAACAGCCTTATATTAAAAATATACTGAAATATACTGATATACTGACAACTTACTTTTCAACATTAACAAGAAAATAATATTCTTGATGCCAACCACTTTTTCCAACAGCACTGACTGAAAGAATTACTTATAAAGTGTTCTCAGTTCAGTGAAGCAGAGCCACAGTAAATAAAGACTATGTTCTACTCATTTGCTTCAAACCTGAAGCAACAGTACTCTATGAAATTAGCAAGCCTGAACTCGTTAGCATTTCAACTGGGGATTCTCCTCTCTTCTCCAAAAGAGAAACATCCTTTCCTGTAATTTTAAAAAGTATTCTGGGAAGGAGAACAAGTAGCAACGCTTGCTGCTTTTTTCAGCACAGATGAGTTTTCAGATGGCTTACTTTTATACGCAGTATGAAATATGTATTCCCTGATAAGCAGGAAAAAATAGAGGTAGCTGTACATACCTCTCAACATTCAGACAGCTCAGTTATGGAAGTTCACAGCTGCAGAGCAACCACAGCAACAAAAGGGGTCTGAGTGGACAGTAAAGCAAGTTAAAGTGCAGCTAGTGGGGAAAAGAAGTACATCCACACCTCTGCACACCTTCAGATGCCATGTACTGAGCAGGACTAAACATTTTGTTCAGAAATGCAACAGATTACATTATTTTAACAACAGAAAGAAGCAACTGCATAAACAAAAATAGAAATTCCTTTATTTCCCTGATACATTCCTGACTCTACCTGCCACGTCAGTGCATATGTCAGCATCTCATTACTATGACCCAGCTGCTTGCAAGTCTACTCAGTGGGTGGCTGAAAAGTTGGTATTTTCTTGTGTCTTTGACACACTTGTTTTGAAATCCAGCATCCTTGAGCATTCATTAAATTACCACCTAAAGTAATTTATTAAGAGAAACTGCAGCACCAAGAACTGCTTATAGCAAGACAAATTCTCCTAGACTGCCTTGCTAACCAGGTTTTAATTAAACATTGTACCAGGAAGGGTAGGTATATGAATGTCAATGTGTTTTGTTCACAGCAACCAAGCACATGGCTACTTTAGGCTTGATTCAGTGGTGCTGTGCCCTGTGTGCAGCTGCAATTCAGCAACTGAGAATTTGGTATAAAAGCCAACAGTACCAAATCAGAACAGCAGAGATTCTGTACTTGCTTTGCAGTGGTTTAAAAGAACATGGGTGAACAAAAAACAGACTTTAGGTCTACTCAGTGAAGTTTTACCTTGTGCAACCCCTAAAAAATCAGAAAACAGTTTTATGAAATTGGATTAAAAACCAAAGTCAGACAATGTGTGTTCACAGGAATGACTGAGCTTCAATTTACTTTGCACACATTTTGATACTGGGTTTCACTAATAATTTCAAAAAGAAATTTTGTGCTCTCTTCTTGCTAGATATTTGTGTATTTACTCACTACAGAAAAGCAGATTTACAGTAGCAGTCGAGCTGGCTCAAAGCTTTTTGGGAACAGAAGCAGAACTCAAGTTTTCCCACCCTAAGGAGAAGCCAGTATTATGTTTCTTAGGGCACAACTCTCCTTAGGAAGGAGAAAAGCTTGGGAGTATACTCCAGGGTGAAATTCATGCTTTTGCTATAAAAGACAACTGATGGGGCAATGCTTTTCCTAACCCTCACCAGGAACTACCACTACTTCACACAGCCCTTTCCACTGGCACAACAATGGAAACAGTGGCAACAGCTTCCAGCTACTCACTGCCAGGTGATGCCACCTGGGCTGGAAGAAGATAAAGCTGGAGGACATCAGCAGGCAAAGGGAAGGTCAGCCTCAAGGGGCAGGAGTTCCTGAGGCACCGACTCTGATCCACTGAAACAGTGTCATGTAACCTCCCTAATATATTGGTTTTTAATCCAGAAGTTCACAGACCTTCCTCGTGCCCTCTTGGCAAGCTCAATGCAATGGAGGCAGAGCAGAGTATTACTCACTGACAGAAAAGGACCAGCTCAGCAAAGAATGAGAGGCAATCAGTTTTGCACCACCTCAGATATATGCCACTTCTCCAGATGGTCCTCATGCAGGATATCAGAAAACAGGAGAGTTCTATTTGGTCACCTGAACCTTTTCACTCTTGTATGTTCAGGTTCATGTTAGTGAGAAAAACTTTAATAGTTTATTGGCCATCAGCAAGACTCATCAGCTGTTCCTACAACTGAAGTACCAAGAGAACATTAAAGAGAGAATGAACATTGCCCATCAATATTTCTTTATCAATGCTTTCTAATCCCAAACAGAATTAGCTGTAGGTACATGGACAAATCCAAGCCTAACGCAAATAGAAATTAGCTGTAGGCATCCAGACAAAACATTATGAAGTATCTCCTGTACAGTTTCTGATATTTAAAAAGGAAAAATTTTTAAAAGTCATTAAAATAAAAGACATTGATTATCTGTCCATGTTCATCACTAGCTTATGCTAAAATTCCCCTTGCTATCAGGAGACCTGTGCAGACATTCACAGAACATTTAATCCAGCCAGAACTCCTCTCCAGACTGTGTTCATAAGCTCTTGGAATTGCTGCCGGCTTTGTTTGTGAAGCAGACTTGCTGGGTTCATTCATCTTCCATTATGCCAAATTTTTTGTTTTTCCAAAATGAAATTGGAATTATATAAAAATACAACAGCCTGCATAACCCATCTTGTATTTTTCAGTTGTTTTTCAAAGACGAAGGGATTTAGAAATGTGGTTTAAAACATTTTGTTTGAACAGGACCATCCACAAATATAATCCTGAGGTACTCTGCAATTCACTTACAGCTGAAATTAAAATCACAGTTTTATATTCAGTATGGGAACATTCATCTTTGTGAATACAGAAAAGCCTGCTGATTTCACAGAACACATACATTAACTCATTCAGAGAGCCAATCATGCTGCAGTCTACCCATTTGTTACATTCTCAGATGAGCTGCAGTGGAAAGAACTGGAAGGTCACAGCTACTAAGAAAAAAGAATTAGGGCTGAGCAGAGTAGAAAGAGGACAGGAACCAGGCTGAATTTATGAAATCAGGATTTTCTTTGCTTGGGGGTGTAACAAAAAACTTCTTTACTTGGTCACATGCAGTACTGTTCCTACCTAGAATGGCTCCCTTTGATGGGCAGCTCAACCACTCATATTTACTGACATGAGTCAAAGGCTGAAGAACTACAGTCTGGCCTCAATACGTAGATAAAAACACATTCTGAAAATTGCATTTTGGACTGAAAATACCCTTCTATTTAAAAAAAAAACATTAAGTTTCTTATGAAAGCCAGTCTGTTCCTAACACGCAAAGTTAACCAATTTCTGAAGCATTACACTCAGGCCAACGTTCCATAAGACAAGGTAGTAATTTTTAGGAAAGTTCCTGCAGATCATGGCTCCAAGAACAGATGAGGACTAGTAGAACCATACCACTTTACCTTTGTAATTCACTAAGCGCTCTACTTGTGGATGGGCTGGGGTTTAGCCTCAGGAAGTTCTGCTTTAAATTGAGATGAGTGAGGTCTTGGCTATAAAACAGGTTGGCAGGCAGGTGCTCCAGGCTGCAGCATGAAAGATCCACTGAGCTTATGCGTTGTGATGCAACCTGGAAGTCAAGTACAAGACCAATATGTTAATACTATAATAAAAAAAGAACATTTCCTTCACCACTACCAGCACAAAATAAATTGTTTTTTAAGCACAGCAGAAGTCAGTGTTGGCATATATAGCTGAACTAACACAGTTTACCTATTACACAGTTAACTTGCAGCAGTTATGCCATGACCTCTTGCTTGGCCCCAGGGCTTAAACCAGGTCCACAGATGGCTAGGCAGGGGGAAAAGTGCAAAGGTTTCTCAAACTCATAAGTGAAAGAGATCCATTTATGAACTTATGTGATACTTTACAACCAGAAAAAAAGCTAAGATATTTGACATTAACTTTAGTTTAGTCCTTTGGTTAGCAGTGCCTCCTCCAAGTGGGGGGAGGCAAAGGGTTAGCAGTCATCATCATTTCTTGGTTTCAATAGTCCAAGGTGGGTATTAAACGGCAGAAGAAAAGACTTATCCCATTTACATCTTACTGGAGAGAAAAAAATTACCCAGTAGTAAAGCACTGAGCACTCATCTCTTCTCAATGAAGACTGTCCCAAGAGTTATAAAAAATATGACAAAAACAAAACTGAGATTTGGAGGTTTACTACTGTGTTCTAGAAAGATGAAGGTAAAACAAACACAGTCTGCAGAGGCTACAAAAAAAATCATGCCACCTAGCATTATATACAGCTACCATCATTCCACAGAGACCTATAGGCAACTATCTGAAGTAACAGCAACTCTGCTCCTTTCCAGATCTCTAGGATATACCTTGGTGAACAGGATGTATCCTGTTTCACTTATTTACTAGACTTTATTTAAAATAAATAAAAAATCACCAGCAAAATCAAAACCAAACCCAACACTGAAATATAAAATGCTGGTATTTCCTGTCTGACACTATTAAAAATACCCTTTCATAGTCACAGAGCTGGCTGTGTGGCAAAGTACCACCACACAGTAATGCAAGGCAGTGAAGATGGCGGGCAAGGAGGAGGGGTCAAATGATAGAAGAAGGAGAGGCATTTTTGGAACAGGCATGACATAACTCAAAGGAGGAGAAGCAAACAACTTCACCAACATTTTGAACTTCTGGGACTGCACCAACAGTGCTCAAATGGTTACATATTCTGTCAGCTGCTCCCTCCAAAAGAAGCTGTTGTTTCACTGGCCTTTTATGCTGGGATTCTGGAGGTACAAACACCACATCTAAGGGGCAAAAAGAGGAAAAGACCCAACAACTCCTAACCAATGCCCAGCGACATAAGAGCTTCTCAACTCTGATGAAGGACACACCACTCAACCTTCTGGGCCAAGATACAGTCCCTGCCACAAAGTACTCTGAAACTAGGGGCATCAGGTTTTGAGGAGGTAAGTGCAGTAGCTTGCCACTGAAAGGCAGGCCATGGAAATTCTTTTTTCTCTCCAACACAAACTACACAGGCCTCAGGATAAGTGGTTGCTATTATAAACACACAGCCATAAGCTTCAAGGGGAACAGACAGTGCAGTGTTTTTCTCCAATGCGACCGTTAATAATCCAGTCCTCCCACATCCATTAAAACGCCTGATTTTTTTTTACTCAATTAGTTCAGTCCTTTTGTTACTGTAGCTAGTATTTTTCTTCCCCTTGTAGTATGAGACAAGAATTATTCATAGGCTATACTGAGCAGTCATTTCTGAACACTGGGTATTCACAGTCTGTTTATGCCCAGTACTGTACAGTTCTCATCACACTGGAAACACAGGAGATGAAAAACTGCTGACACCTGTTAAATTAAAAAGGAGGAACGTTTCATTTCAGGTGTAACACTTATATACACTGTTGCTCCAACTGCTTGTTTGGAATGTGATATGAATAGCAACAAGCAACACAGAAGTGCTTAGCAAGGCACGTTATTCTAAAAATATCTGAAGTACCAGAAATGGTAACTCTGAGTGGGAATCATGATAATGCAGTCAAACAAAATCAAATATACAAATTCTACTGTTGCTTCAAAAAAGGATGCAAATCCCTTCTTAAAATTGTCAAAGCTTGAGAAATAAATCTAGTTAAAAGGAATTCTGTTTTTACAGATTGTAGGTACCAATTATTTTTAAACTTTTTTTTTTGAAGGAACACTTTATTATACAAAGAATTTAATTATTATTTTCATGCAATTGACAAATGTTGAATGAGGTTTCTACCAGAGAGAGAACTTTAACTGAAAATTAAAGCCACATGTTAAGAGATGTTAGTTCTGGAACCAACTGTGATTTTATCAAATTCTTTTTGTTACCAGACAGTACTCTAAGAATTAACCTTTGAATTTGTACAAGAAAGGCGCATATAAACACACATAGTTATTCTCACAGACAGGGATAAACACTTCTCTTTTCATAGCTCAATACTGTTCTATAACAAATTCCTACAGAACAGAGCAACAAGATGAAAAACAAAGAAGAGTAACAAAGGAGAACATCATTTTAACAATGGTTTCTTTTGCTCACCAGAAACTTTCACCAGTTGTTTTGAAGTTGAATATTGAAATTCTGAAATTACATTGTTCCCAAATCAAACAATAAAGGAATATTGCAATCTTGAATTGTCTTCGGTTGACTTAAATGCAGCAAGACTGTGCATGCTTATGTTTGCTATTGTTTATTAAGAACAAAGACTTTTTTTCTAAAAGATGATAAAGTTTTTAATAAAGCACTGGGTTTCCCTGACTCACTGTGGGGAATCACTGCAGAGAACAGCTGATAAAGGGTAAGAAAATGCTGAGTAGAATATCCCTCACACTCAAAGAATAAAAAGCATCTGGAGAAAGATACGTTATCTGCAGAAAGTCAGTTTTCCACTGGAAAAACAAAACCAAGACATTCTGCTGTAAATAAATATCCCAACAAGTTACCTGGGCTGGATTCAACAGACTCATACTCCAAAATAGTGAAGAGAGTTGGTGTGGGAGCATTGCTAGAGGGAAAGGCTTTCTGAATCCGCATGGAACCTGCATTAAGCGCTTTTTATGGTTTGTTTGGTGTTTTTTATGGAAAACTCCTAAGTACAGCTGTTTGACATGCTTTATGCATATACATAAAAATAAAACGACAAGCAGCACAATTCACAGCTCTACAGGCAGAAGCTGCCATTGCCCAGACCAACTCCTCTGGAATGTCTTCTCATCACATCTGAAACTGCACACACCCCTTAACACTTGTTTCACATGAAGCCACTGCTGCACTTCCAGTACCAATAACACTGAGGAATGGCTGGGGCAATGCCCTGGGAAGATGGTACCCCACAGCCTCTCAGCTACAGGAGCTATAGCAGGAGCCATAGCGCCAGAGCCTGCCTTGCAAGACACGCGATGTTGGACAGCAGTGCAGCTCAGACACAAAGCAAGATCTCGTACTTTTTGAAGTCCAGTTCTCAGTTGGGACTTTAATAATAATAAAAAAAAAAATATAAAGAAACTATATGAAATATGCTGCTTTCTCCATGCTCTGGCTATGATTTTTTAACACATCACAGCCAATCATTGTGTTGCAATATCTCCCACTGAAATACCAGAGTAGTAGTTATGGGGTAAGGCCACACTAAACTTTGCACATCAAGCCACAAAGTCCAATGGAATTTTTTTTTTTTTTCAGTTCCTGTTGCAACCTCAGTCATGTATCCTGGGCCTACAGTATTGCAAGTTATTTTTTTTTCAGTCTCCATATGAGTATGGCAAACTGAAGTATGGCTTTGAAGAAGAGATATACAATGTAGGACATGCACTACAAACAGCTGTGGGTCTACCCGTTGCAAACACCAAAAACCTGCCATTGTGCTCTTAATTTTCCCCCAGCAGCAACAAAACGCAGCTTTATTCTGCAAATACCAGCACGAATAATGCTGCTGGAGAGCACTCTCCCTCCCTTGGGCAGCATGCCTTCTGCTCCTCCCCACCTCGGAGCTGCACACATGCCAAAGAACTAGGAGTCTCCCAGATTATCAAAACTCACTTTGAAACACGTGTACTTGTGCCACGATAGACTTACAAGTACAAACAACAGTTGTAAAAAGCCAGCAGTACCTTAAATAAAGGTTTGCCAATGTGTTTTGATTTAAATTTTTTCTTTAATTATTATTTTTAAAAAGGAAACAGTATTTCAAGACTTGCAAAAGAATGGTATGGGGTCATTGTAAGTCTTTAGCAGCTGGCAACAAAAATACAGAAAAAAATCTTGCATTGACCCATATTCTTACTGCTTCTTGTTACACAGGGCTAAAAAACCACTTTGCTTTGTCCATCAGTATAATGACACCTCTGTCACTGAGCTATGCAACAAGACTGATTATCGTCTTTGTTTTAAAGCCTTGGCTATACTACAAAAATGATCTGTTGCTGACAATGGATGTCAGCAATGGGCACAGCTGAACCCAGCTGTATGGACAAACACAAGTCTTGTTTACACAAGAACATCTTTTGGTGTGACCTGTAGTGGGAATTTAAACTAATGTAATTATGTCTTTTTCCTGTTTACCCTCATCCCATTCCCTATAGCTCTATCCAGATAAGAAATTACTGCTTAGGACTTGAACAGAAGACAAAATAGCTAAATAGCCCACACTGTACAGGCAGCCAAGTTCCCAGTCTGTTTGAACTGAGCTGACGATGTTAAATTATACCTGCTGCAGACATACAGTGCAAAGGCAGTGTCATTTTTCTCCTTCAAGATTTGTTTTTAAACAGTTCAATAATCATCACATCCCACCAATGGCTGCATAAGCCTTAACTAAACAGTGAGACATTGTCTTGAAATACCTAAACTAACTTAGAGCAAACAGGTTCTCTTCACCTCAGAACTAACCTTGCTTCGAAAATCCTAATCCTCCTTTCTATTCAAACATCAAAGCCCTGCCAGCAGAGAGGCCTCCCTCCACTGAGCTGAATTCCACAGTCAGGAAGCACATTGGTGCCCTCAGCCACAGCCAAGAGCTGAGGAACTACTCAGACTGGTAAACAATCTAAGGCCAAAAATCTTAAGGGGGGGATAAAATATTTGCTTTTTCTTTAAAACCATGTATTTTCATTTTTAAATGACAACTTTGAAAATGGGTGCAGCCAAAGGGGAAAAACATAGTGGCTTTTCTTGCCTCTTTTTTTTTTTTTCTTCAAATGTTAATTTAGATACATGGCAACTCAACCTAAGGGCCTTGCACAGAAAATATAAAACTCAGCAAAGGGTTGAAAGCATGTCACTCAGATTCCCAAACCCAACTGGCAATGCCATAGGTAAGAGTGGTAATTTTCTACTAAGATGAAGGGCAGGAGTGCACACCAGTGTGCCAGCATTAACAGGGCACAGTCTCCCCATCTCTCCTCTGCAGGTGATGCAGCCGAAAGCCTCTGTTACAAACACCTTTATGCCAACAAGACTCAGGGGCACAAAAGTTATTTAACTTGTCCCTTCTCTGCCCTTCTTCTCTCTGGACAAAGTTTTATATAGCATGCACAACAAGCTCACTTCTACTTTTGGCCGTTGTGAAAACCTGTAACAACTTCACTGAAAACAGCATTAGCAAATATGTGAGGGGAGGGGAAATGTGGAGGGAATTAACCAGAAGTTACAGTCCTTCACCTTTCACAACAGGAGTCCAGAAAAAATTTCACACATACAAAAGCTGGTGTCCCAACTTCAACATCAAGATCTTGACTACAAGAATTTGACAAAAAAGGTGATATTCATCATCTGTCATTTGGAAATGCTGGGTAGTATCTGAAGTCATTACCAGAACACGAGAAATTTTGTTGCTCCTAGAGGAAAAGTACTCTTCTTTTAGAGATCATGTACTGGTATCGATATTACCCAGGGAATTATATCAACACTGTACCTTCGTGGTAGTCACATTGGGATGTTCACACTAAGATCCCTGCAAGGACAAGGCTTAAGATGCAACTTGGAGGTGAGTAATAGTAATTAGCTGTAGCATTAAGCTACTTATAATTCAGATATATGAATCTCCATTTGGTGGAGCAATAAATATTAACATCCTTAAAACAGCTTGACTGAAAACAATTCAACTATAAATACTACCAAAGAGGTGACAGTCTCACGAAAATTAAGAAATACCCCTTTTTCTTCTTACAATTGTTGTTAGATTTAATTCTTTACAAAGACAAGCTGCTGTACTGCCAGGCAAGCAGACTTTGCAATGAGCAGCCCTCCAGCAAAGACCTTCTTTTAGCATTTATTCGTTTTAGCATGCAAAAATCATGGAGCAGATCTTCACGGAAGCAATACTATGGCACGTGCAAGACACTAAGGCAAATTGTGCCTGGCCAATCTGGTGGCTTTCTAAGACAGAGTGATTACAACAGTCAGCAAGGGAAGATCAGCTGATGTCATCCACCTTCTCTAAGGCCTTCCACATGGCGCCACACATCATCCTTATGTCCACAAAACCATAAAGATATGAATTTGAAGGGTGGACTATTCAGTGAATAAGGAATTTGCTGGATGAATGCAGTCAAAGTTGTGATCATTGGCTCCACGTCCATGTGGAGGCTGGTGGTGTGTAGTGTCCCTCAGGGTCTTGCAACTGGTTCTTTTTATCAATGACATAAATGAGACCAAGTGCACCCTCAGCATGCTTCCAGATGACACAACACAAGGCAGAGGTACCATCCAGAGGGACCTCAACCCTGTCAAAGTGGGCCCACAAAAACCTCCTGAAGTTTAACAAGTCCAAGTACAAGCAGCTACACCTGGGTCAGGGGACTATCCCAGCTGTAAGTACAGACTGGGAGAAGTCATCAATCACTAAGAGCAGCCCTGTGGAGGGGTACTTGGGTGTTCTGATGGATGAAAAGCCAGACATGAGCCAACACTGTGAACTCAGAGCCAAAAAGGCCAACTACAGCTTGGGCTGCACCAAGAGAGTGGTGGCCAGCAAGGTGAGGGAGATGACTCTCCCCCTCCTCTCTGTCCTTGTGAGACTCACCTGGAGTTCTGCATCCAGGTCTAAGGTCCCTAACACTTGGTAGAGCAGACCCAGAGAATAGCCACAAAGATAACCAAAGGTTGCTCAGAGAAGCTATGGATGCCTCGTCTCTGGAAGTGTTCAAAGTCAGGTTGGATGGGGCTTTGAGCAACCTGGTCCAGTGGAAGGTATCCCTGACCACGGTGGGGGCTTTGGAACTAAATAATCTTTAAGGTCTCTTCCAACTCAAACCATTCTATGATTTACTACAGATTTCAGACTCTTGCCAGTAAGACTTCCACTAGATGTTCACCTGTCTGAGTCTCTCCAGTCCCACATGGAGAGGGTGGTAGGGTTTTGTTTGTTTGTGTTAAGTAAGAGATTATGCTATGTCCTCAGTTTCTGAGCTAGGTTCTCTGACACAGCTGTATCATATGGATTAATTCTACAATAAGACAAACTCTTTTTGTGCCATTATTCCACTGTAACTCAGAAAGGCCTTCTGACCCAAGTGTTTCGTAATACAAATATTCACGAATATAGCTCTACTGGCCTGAAGCCTAAAACTGATCTCCAGCACTCATTCCCTCTTCTCCTTGGAGACTTTCATCCTTCTCCGCTGACTACAGAAGAAGCCTAAGGAGAGCAAACATCCCTAAAATTAGGTTTTGCTAATAATTCCTCTCCTTTTTTCCTTGCTGCTAGACTTTGCTTGGAAAAGCTCTCAGTGTTAACAGCCATTCAGTTTCAGTACCAACTCCATTATCACCTTACATGTACCAAAGTACTCTGCAATATGTCAGTCCCTGCAATCCCCTCCTGTCTCACTGGATGTGCTCACTTGCAGACATTTGGTTCCCCTGAGCTTCATTAAGGGCAGTGTTACATTCCCCCACTTGCTTCTACTCCTCCACTCCCAGAGCTCACTAAAAACACTTCGGGATCCGCCTGGATTGAACACACCTTAAAAGGTAACATATGCAACACTTCACTGATACTTTCTGGTATTTATGCAACAGATGCACAAATTCAGCTTCAATAATATCAGAACCTGATTTAGAGGCTTCAAATGACAGTACTTGAATGCTATTCCAGATGTGTGGGCGATACCTAGTTTTCTGGTCTCAGTATTGGCTGCAATGCTTCAATAACTATTAGTAACTGAAGGCAGCAAGCCTAAAACAAGAACCACAGACTCTCTACATTCCAGCAAGAGGAAAAAAATACAACACTGAAGCTATAATTTCTCTAAAACAGAAATGAAGAGCTTGAAGTCACCATTACACTTTCGAATCAGCTAAACTATTCTGACATGCAAAACTAATCAGCTGAGACAAAATACCATGCTTCCCTCCTGAACCATTAAGAGACACTACACTGAAACACACCCAGAAGCTCATTTCCAAATTGTCAACTAGCCTCTAATAACAAAAGGCACAAGAGAATACGTTTTGCAGGGAAAGAGGAGGAGGAACACGTTCAAGTGTTATCATCAAAAGACAAACAAAACTGGCTTCAAGTCTGTTTTGCCCAATCTTCTGCTTTCAGGCTCAAGATGGTAAGAACCCACATACAGCAAGAATGACCAGATATGACTTCAGAGCAGAGGTTCCAAATAATGAAGATTTCACACACAGAGAAAAGGAAGTAAAGTTCCACATGGAAACCAGAGGTTTGTTTATGTTTGAGGACTTGTAAACACCACCAAAAGGAAGCTGGGGGTTTATTTTTAGGGATCTATTTTTAGAGAGAGAGCATTATCTCAATATTGTCATCTAATAGTATTAGAGGAAAAATGGTTTCCTTGTACTAAACTTACAGTCATCATGTTTCCTGTAAGTTAGGGTCAGCTCAAAAAAAGACCCACTGAAAAATGAGAGGACCTTTCAGGGTTCTCTTTTCTTCACTAGATGTTGAATCAACTTTTCCAATAGGCTAATGGTGCTGCTTAGTCTCATGTGTGAAGAAACCCAAATAGTTACCCTCAAAGAAAACAAGCTCTGGTTAAAGGCTATTTTCAAAAGATGCCCACTGATGTTGGCAGTAGACTAAACTCATTTTTTGGTCACATTAGAATGAAGACTCATTTTTAAGCCTCCAAGCACAACTGGCATAAGAAACAAACCAGCTACTGCATGATCAGCTTCTCAGCAACCAGCATGTTCCTGACCTTCATCCTGTCCCCAGCACACACAAAAATAGGTAGCCCAGAATCATGATGGTACATTCAAACCCATGGACTAAGACCTATAAAGCTAAAAGGCAATGTCAGAAACTCCTAACTGCAACAACAAAAATAGTCTGTTTGTTGCACACAACCGTTGTCTATAGAATAACCTTAGGTGATTGTTGCCCATTTTTCACTGTAAAATAGCTAGTTTTCTCTGTTAGACAGTCTCAAGGACGATTTCTGTAAACATAGCTATGTTGTTGTAAAAATTATCTTTTTACATTCCTTTCCCATGGACACAGATCCCTTTGACGGACACTTCTTGTAACCAATATAGTTAGAGACGGAAGTGTTAATTTTCTCCAATGATCTGTGATTTCAAAAAGTGTATATAAGAATAAAACGAAAGGGGTTTCCCCCCTTTCCGCCCTTGCTCTGAACACAGCCCGAAGTCCAGCTCTCATTATTTCTGCGTCTTCGACTGATTACCGGGATAAGCCGAAATAACGGGGCATCGCGGTAATAGGTGATAAGCATAAGGAAGGTAAGAGCAAAAATACTAATCTAGAAACTCAAATTGCACGGAAACTAAAGTTCTCGACATTTTTGTTCCAGAAGAAGGTTATCCATTGCTTAGAAGGTTAAACAGACACTTGGAGAGGAGACAGTGAATCCAGTGACATAAAAGTATGAATTGACAGCACTGTAACAAGTTACCTCCCAAATAACTTACAATAAACTATTTCATCCCTGCATATGATTTTCCCCTACACGCACCACTGGTACTGCTCTGTGATCAAAGCTCTGGAAAAAGGTATTCTGACCCTATTTTGACCAGTAAGCATTAGAAAACCTTGTCCTTAATGACTCCAAAAACAACTGAGGCTTGGTAATAAAAATCACTGCAATGATGAACTCTGTGAAGACCTTGCAGCTCATTAGAGTATCCAGAAATACATATGAAACAGGTCAATCACCTAGAGGGCAAGCCAAGGCAAATACAATGTAGGTCTAATTTAACCATGAGACTAGTGGCTTCAAGCCTTCTTTACAGACTGGAGGCCATATTTTGTACCAAGAAGCTCTGCAAAGTCTGTGTTCCACAATGAAGATGGTGTGGAGCTTTCTCATACAGCTCTTCCTGGTTGACCATGGTTGACATGAGAAAGCCAAATGTTAACATCTGATAGCGTTGGGAATAAATATTAAGCTATATGCACAAGTGGATATGCCTTAATACCCATCACTTTAATTAAGGAGCAGAATCTTATGTGTTGAAGGAAAAAACAGTCCCATGGTTGATTGTCTTTCCCCATCTCAAAGGTGGATGAAGCACAGCTGAAAAGCAGGTACATCTTTAGCAGTAATGCTCCCTTGTTGCTCACTGCATCTCCTCAGCATCATTCCTGTAAAACACATCCAGAAGCCAACCATCTTAGTCTCCTATTCTGGAAATATATTTGCAGATCAGGGAATTCAAGGTCAGGAATTAATTTTTAGATTCTGTAGAATTTATTTATATCAATATGGTCCGTAGCACCAAGTGTGTGATCAGAACTCAAATCTTTTCTCCTCAACAAAAATAAAAATCATATTACTGGAGTCATAGATCATAGTCATAGTCCTCTTTACATGGTTCATACTCCCCTTTTACCACAGTCTGTACACAATTGTCAAGCTTGTACTGAAAAAATAACTGGAAGACTGAGGCAGATGGTCAGAACTAGATAACTTTGGAGGAAAAAAAAGCAAAAATGGTAATTTTGTACTGTTGCTTCAGGTAGATCTCGACATAGTTGAGAAAAGATGGAGACTACAGCTATAGAGGCTCCTGCATTACTTAGTTGTATAGTATAAACTAAAGTCTAATCTGTTCTTATTTTCTGCTAGTTTCACAATGTAAATAAAACATATGAAGACAGCGTTCTGCACTGGCATGAAAGGAATAAGGCCAACATGGCAGCACGCCCTTCTCTGCTGAATTTGCTATTCTTGCTATTTTTACCACATTTGATATACAATATATGCTGACATCATAATTTAGTCTCTCATTTTCCACAGCAGGCTATGGCTGTTTGGAACACCACATACTTCCACTACAGACTTGAAGACAAAGGTGACTGAAACAGGGAAAGGAAAATACAAAAGCACACAGGAGAAAACTTAAGTTTGATAGGTTTTAAATCAAGGACCTATTTTTGGACACTCCTTGTATTTTCAACAGGAGGGTTCTTTTGTGTATAGGCACTTTAGCCCCACACAATAACATAGGCCTGTGTGCCTGTACATCCCTCCCTACCTACATGTACGGTGGGGTCATGCACTATTTATAGCTCTTATATCTCATTGCCTCTCTTCCTCTACCTGCTCCGTTGAACTGAGCACTAAAGCAGGAAAGAATTGTTGCAGGAAGCTCTCTACACATCTCCTGCTCTCCTGCAGCCGAGAGGGGAGAAGCTCTGTGGGGTCAGATAAGCCATCCTAATATGCCCAGTGGTGCACACTATTTCCAAGAAGTTAAAAATCTGTAATACGTCCTGGCATAAGCTCTGCAATACTGAATTTCTAAGACAGACACTGACATCCCACTTTAACTGCGTGCCTTGGAACACAGAGGGCTGCTAATCTTGTTTTACTCCAGCCAAACCATCCATGTCATGAGTCGCGTCATAGGCAACACTCACAACAGAAATTTCACGCACTGAAAAATGGTTAGCTTTAGCTGTTAGAAGCATCAAACGGCAGGCCACACCCCAAATAAAAGCCTCACAACAGTAAGTGCCACAACTCCACAACACCTTACACGTAACACCTCTCTCTCTTCTACATTAAGGGTGTAGCTTTTTAGCCTTTGGAAGTGGCAAACAAGGAGAGCCCTCATCATGTCCTTCTCACTGTTAAATACACTTTTTTTGCCCCGTCTATCTACATTTGACATTCAAGTAGCAAACAGTGGCAGATTTGCTGTGCAAGTAATTGTGCCGGTTCCAGAACCACCACGACAACTTTATGCAGACAAAATTCTTTAAAGCTGTGAAGATGTTCCTTTCTTTCCCCTCTGCTCCCCCTCCCAGTTGCATAAGCTTATTTTTCAACATTTGGCAACAGAACGAATGCATTAGATCACAAAGGACCGAATCTGTTGCTGTTGTTTTCCTTTTGAGCTTCCTTAATTAGGCCTCCAGTTTTCGGAAAGTAAAAGGAAAAAAATGCACTGTGGTATAGAGCTATCAATATTAACGAACAAGACACATCTCCAGCTTTTAAAAATATTCTGTTTGAGGCTAAATCAGCATATCTAAAAGTGACCTATTTGGAATAAGTATGTCACCAAGTTGGATATTTAGGTCAGTATTTGAGCAATAATTCCAGCCTGTCCTGAAAACAAGAGTTCTGTTCACCTCAGGACGCACACTTATAGGAAAACCAATCCTAAGACCTATTCACCCTCCAAAAATGTACTGGGGCAGAGCATAAGAGCTGTCTTGGCTGTGATAGATCTCACTGTTAGAATGAATCCGATTGTGCAAGAGCGATGCTCATTTTTAATTAAATTGAACCCAAGGCTCTGCAAACATGAATTCAAATCTTTTCTAGCATACACATTTTTATTACAGGAGTGATGCATTAGGATTTGTCTCATCCTGAAACACCACTAAACAGTCAACATTGCCATTATTGTGTGGAGAGAAAGACTACAAAGCAAGCATTCTTTGAAAGTCTCCTTTCAAAATCAAGCTTGTTATTTAAAAGTTAAAATAACAATCTTCTAGCTCTTCTAAAGTATACAGGAGACAGACATGAAATTCTTTTTTATAGTTAAAAACTGAATTGAGCAATTTTAATGAAATAATTTACCAGGGATTTCCTTCTGCATTAAAATTTGTAATTAAAGCTTTCATTGTACTAAGTAAGAATCAGAAGCCTCAGTTTTCAGCAGCACACATCAGGAGCACAAAGGACTGCAGAAAAATGATACTGAATATAAGTTAACACAAATGTCACTTTCAAAACAAATGCCATTAAACACCATCTATATTTAAAATACAGTCTCAAATATTATTCATAACTCACAATAGTGCAAGTACTATATACAACACCAGTATTAAAGAAGACTCCGTAAGCATCATGCGACCTAGCCCATAGCAAGCAACTAGAAGCTAAGTTTGAGAGCCATAATATCTCCCTTCCCAAATTTGCTTGTCTTTAGAAATATAGTGCTTTACACAGTATTTTCTTGGTTAGCAAGAACATTTCAGCAGCTTTGAACTTGAGTAGTTTCCAAACACCTGAAACAGAATACCTCATATAAATGTTGGGTGGTTTTTCCCAACATGAGAATGTTAGTTTGCCTGAACTTCAAAAGCTGAAGATTCAACTTCTCATTTACTTATACATGTAAATTAGGTTTGTTGCACCTTACAATTAAGCACTTTGACAAAAACAGCATCAGCTGGAGGAAATTTGAGTTACTTTTGCAGCATTACTAGTTTCCCTGTTTCTGTTAGTCAGAAACAGTGTTACTGTGCAGCACTTCCCACACGACTGCCTTGAATACAATCATGCTTGTCTCTGTTTTTCAGCCTAAGGACAGGAACCCCAAACATCAAAAAAACAACTTCAAGTGGCAAACCACTGTTTCAAAATCCATGAATGCAGAATGCCAAGTCTCAGGTTTGGGGGCTGGGGAGTTGGGGAAAATGCATCATTTCTTTCCTAGAAGCATGTTTTACCAACTGAAAGAATAGCATAGAGAGTTTCTTCACTTCTGACAGTCTGAGAAGACACTTGAAACTATGCATTTTCTTTCTACACTTACATAAGAGAAATGAGAGGTTATCATGAGTGTATGGGGATGTGTTCTCATGCTGGCTATCATCCCAATGCTGTTAGTCATTTGGGTGAACCAGAGAGAAAGAGAGAAGCAAGCACAGCATGGCACAGAACAAGCTTATGCTGCCAGTAATTCAGAAGGGCTTTCTGGCCGTTTATCTCTAGTTCTGAAGTTCATTGTTTTCCACTGTTTTCCTCTCTTATTAGATTTGCCTTTCATTTATCTGATGTCAAACCCTCTGGAGATGAAAGGACACTACTGTCCCAGAGAGAGCCCCAAAGCAGCAAGAGCTCAAAAACCTGACAGACTGTGCCTCACCATCTCATAAAACGTGCCTTGGGGATTTTTACCTTGAGGCTTAGCAGACCTAAGCAGATATGCCAGAACAGCTTCTTTAAAAAGAACTTTAAAACTTACTAGAAAAAAAACTTAAAAGACATTTTAAATGATGCATATGCTGGGAGGTGCAGTAGTTACTGCTTGAAGAACGTTTGACATATAACCAAACCTCTTAAAAAAGCCCACAACTTAGGCTATGTCATTGGCAATAGGCTGGATAATACATTATTGCAATCTAAAAAGACAAAAGACATCTAGTGAGACCTACGTGGTAAAAAAAAATGAAAATATTATGGTTCAAGATACATAAGGATTTATCAAAAAAGTGGCAGGGATTGAGAGACAAAATGGGCAACTGCAAAAATAACCTTTCAACAACACCAAATGGAACTGAAGAGTCAAATGAAATAATGTAGGTCCTAAATTCCCATAATTAATTGTGCTCTAAGTACAGTATAAAATTTGCCTTAGAAAGGTTCTAGTCAGTAACTCTTTTTTCACTGACAGAAAATGATTGCTTATTAAAAAAACAAAAATCTAACAGTTATAAAACTAAAGAGAGATTCAGCAACATCTCAGCAGGAAAAAAAATCCTTAATTCTAGTAATTTAATATTTAGGTTCACAAGGAATGAATTAAAAAATCTGACACTATTTTAGGTTCTAATAATACTGAAACAAAGCTTTTTTTAAACTGAAATGTTGACAGTTCTATTTGTCATTCTTTTTTGTTCTAATGATCTCAATAGATCCTTCCAACTTGATCGAGAAAAGGGACAAAGTTCAGCACAGCCCTTTGCATACACAGCCACAGTAGAAAAGTCTTGGTGTGGAAGCAGAAAAATTCACTTCCCTATCGCCCAATACCAAGAACTCTCAAACTGAGTATTTCTGTGCAACACTAACAGCAGCTCTTGACAATCAAGCCAAAAGAGGGACTGTACCACTGCATGGAGAAGACTGAACTGGGAAACTCTGCAAACACCCTGTTCATGCCAGAGTTAGCACCATTCTCACCTTTGATGCTTGTCGCAGCCATCGCAGATATTCAGTGAAGTTATCGAAACAAATATAGTAGGTCTGGCTTTGAGGTCCAGAGGAGCTAAATGCTAAACAGTGCTGGTGCTTTTTCACTTCTTCCACCTACAGAAGAGACACAAAACCATTTAGTCAACAAGAATCAAAACCCTCTTTGCAGAACTCCCCAGTGCAAAGTGAAAGTGTGCCGAAGAGGAGCCCATCAAGTAGAGCTGGACTAACCATGTCAAACGCTCAAGCTGGATCTTGGTTGTCAAATATTCATGAAATCTACACAAGCAGGAACGAGAATGGAAGGAGGACAGAACTAACAGAGAAAACCACCAAGAACATCAACATTTTAATGGAAACTGAACACCATAAAAGGTTTGCCAGTGAAACGCATTTAAGGCTGTTTTTATGCAACCTAAAAAACCCCACAATTTATACTCCTGGGTTATTAAAAACATGCTTAACAAAATCCTTCTCTTACAGCCCAATTAAATTCTTTGGCATTTCTCAACTTGCTAAAAAACACCCAGAATACATCATTCTGCTACCATACACGAGAAGTCCCACACAACTTATGGTCTCGGTGTCTCAGTACAGCATTCTGGAAAGGCTTTGCAAACCAGGAAGTGCAGAGTATTTATGGGGTTGAGGAAGAATATTTTTTGAGCAATAATTTTAAAAACACTTAGTTCTGTGCCAAGCATCCTCCTCCCAAGCTTTGTCAGCAGAAGCTCTCAGTACATTTTTCTGAGCTTAGTTATTCTTTTCTTCTAAAATTTGTTGTCAACTTCCTGCTTAACACAGTCTGTATGTTTTACATCACATAAGGCATTTCTGTGCAAAAGCAACTTAGAAGTTCCATGTTAAGCAATTTAAAAAGGCACACAATCTTTTCCCTTTTTAAATTAAAAGAAATATGGTTTATATTTTTTTATATTTTTCATCTCAAAGAGAAAGCTGATGGGAACCTGAATCCTGTCCTCTCCAGCATCCTACACAAATACAATTCACTGTCAAGAGTTCACACACTGTTGCTAGAAGAGGACAATGTCTCTACTTCAGTATCTCCAGGGAAGAGATGGACAATCATGTGAAGAATCATAAAAGGAGACAGGAAAAACAGCTCCTAGGAGGCAGCACTGTTTTTCACATTGCTAGAATAGAATATTAATGCATCAACTCCAGTCTGCATATATAATATTGTAAAGCTTGTTTCTCTCCTAATAACTCTTCAGAATTCAACTTAACCAGTACATAAGACAAAGGAAGATTACTTAAGGTGTGAATTCATCCTTGAGCTGATGGTTCTCTTCCTATTACCTCACAATAATAGTGTTCTGAAATATTATTTAGGTTGAAATAGTACTGTTGTAATTTTGCTGTCTTCAATACAGTTTCACAGCACGGCTAAGGTGGGAAGGGACCTCTAGAGGTCACCCAGTTTAACCCTTCTGCTCAAGCAGGGCCACCTAAAGCCAGTTGCCCAGACCCACGTCCATATGTTTGTAAGTATCCCCAGGGTACCTGTAAGTATCCTCTGGGTAACCTATGCCAGTGCTCAGTCACTTACCACAGTGAAAAAAAAAAAAAATCCCTTGTGTTCAGTCTGGAACTCCTGGGTTTCAGATGTAATTAGTCAGAAAAACTTTCAGTTTCAGTTTTTCACAAGGAAAAATCTTCCTTGCTGTTAGCTTACAACAGACCACTACTCACACAATGCTGAGCACTCAAAACTGCCCCCATGTTCAAAATAAGCCCATGTCCTTATTTGTTAATTTTCAGACCTAAAGAGTAATCCAGCATGAATAAAACCTGGATGAGGAGGCATGGCACGGATCATACACAACAGACCTGCATGTATCTTTGGCTGGGTGCTATTGCACCACTTAACACTGCACACAAGAAAAAACCTGATTGTGCATCCATTGCTTTTCTCTGTATTTTTAATTCAAACATTCTAGATTGTTAAATATGATCAACCATAATGTAAAGTCATTTATATACTCTGAAAATCCCATTTACAGAAACAAGCTTTCGGAGGGTCAGGATCATCCTAACTGAATGCAATCTTCTCTGCATAAAATAGATAGGCAAAGCAAATAGATACAATAAAATATCTTACTTTTCCACCAATTAAAGGGAGGACATGCATCTTTCCAGTCTGGCTTTCTTTTACTGATGAGACAATTAGGCATGTTCCACAAAGGATAGCTTGGCGTCTTGTCCATCTGTTGACTGGCAAATGTATTTTCCCTTTTCGAACATTGTACATTCCTGAGAGCTGAATCCGTTCTGAGCTGCCAATGCTGTGGGGCTTTCCTGAAATAGAAACAAAAGCATCCACTTAATCACAGAAAATCTTTGCCTCTTTCACTCAAGTCATCCTGAGACTTTATCAGCAAATTTTCAAGCTACGAACTGCAGCGTGACAAATGAAATACAGCTTCAAAACCACGCAAGCAGGTAACTTAGTATTAGCTTCAGTATAGTTTTCTTTCATGGGCAGAGGGATACAACAGGCTGCTATCATGAAGAGCAGGTCACATTAATTAATCTGCAATAGTCACAGACGCACCAATTAATGATACCGGCCTTCTCTATGTTCAACCAAACATTCATCCACAACAATAAGTAACTGGTTACTGTGGAGTTCACAGTTCTGCCTGTTTGGTAAGTGCAGAAGGGGGTGAGGTACTGCATGCTGACCTGGAGCTTTGCACCTCCATGTCTCTTCTGGCTATCTTTCAGGCCATGGTTTGAATACTTTTAAAAGTTTCCCAAAGAATGCAGTTCCTACCTTCCCCAGCTCACCCTGCTCAGCCCAAACCCCATAGCAGATGTAGCACACTCAGCCATAATGTTAGAAGATGCAACCTAAATGAAACTCCTCAAAGACCTTCTTTAGGAAGGTCTTTAGTCTGAGTAGAGCTTTGGAAAGAGTGAAGTTCTTTTGTCTGTATTACAATGAATTCACTATTCATAAGAATTCAGATTATTAGCATAACTACCAATTAGACCAAAGCTGTTAAGTGACTTTACATGTCCCAGATTCTATTCATCTAATCTATTTATAAGATTCTACTCTATAGAAACCATCATGAGCAACAGCAACACAATCATCTCTTATCTCTGCTTTTTTAGGATGTAAACGGGAAGCACAATTTACTCATTCTAATCTGAAGTATTTAGCCACACCAAGTTATCCTATCAAACCCTAAACAATCCAGCCCAGATCTGAGTCATCCAAACATACCAAGTCTTTTGCAAACAGAGACAAGAGTTAATAATGTTCAGGTTAAACCAGTTCAAATTTATGTAAGAACACTGGGTGTTGGTGAACTTTGGGAGGGAGGTCCCCTGGATAATGGAACCAAAAGGCCTGTTAATTCCAAGTAGCTTCCCCATCACGATAAAAGATAAATCACTAATTTTCCTACACTAATGTTTACCAAAATTCTTAAATACAAGGAATCAATAGGTAGTTAGGACTCCTGGAAACCAGAGAGCTGATCCTGTCTTCTAACCCTGATATTTCAGAGCACTGCCAACTGAACTCCAGCAGTGACAAGTGCTGCACACTGTTACTTCAACTTGCTATTATTCCTGCCTGCATGACAGCTCATTTGTCTCAATGAGTCTGCTCTTGCCTTCAAATTATCTATGGAAAGATAGAAGACACCTACCACATGCCCTACCCACCGCCATTCTCTCACCCTCGCCTAGCCTGGGCCAATTCTTGTTCTTATCTTTAAAAGCAGCTTTCTTGAATCTTCCTGCCAATTTAATGAGCCAACACTTGGCATAGTTACCCTCAAGCCTTGCTCTGCTCTAATAAACACCAGCATTTAGGCTACCGATGTCTGCCAGTTTGGATCTGCAGGAACATCACTGTTGCTTGAAGCTGAAACACTGAAACTTTAATGCCCACAAGGCATTGGCATCAAATTCAAAAATAGGTGCTCCAGGAAAGCAGTAGTTTCACTGCCAAGCAAATTCATATCCAAGCGCAGAAGCTGTGGATAAACTCTTTGCCCAACAGAATAAAGGGAAATTGGATACTCCTTCCATTCAAAGCTACAAGACGACTGATAGGGAATACATGTGAGTAAATTAGAGCAACTCAGCCTCAAACACAAAAGTTGAATTGAACATTACATTTAGAATATGAAACATTTGGTTCATAAAATAACTGAAAAATTACCTAGCTTGTGCAGAACGATGGGCTTCATGCCACAGAGCACTGATTAAAGAATTAACCACACACAGAAACAGTCAAATCTCCGTAATGAAGTAAAAGGTGCCTGGCAAATACTAATAGCATGATTGCATAAGGAATAGTTGTCAGGGATGTGTGCAGTTTCACCTCAAAAATTTTATTTTATGATCATCTTCCAAAATCTGCTTCTGCCTGTGTGCTGTCTAACTTCCCTGAAAAAGCAGAACCCACTGCTGATTGAAACCCCTTGACATTGCAAGACATGACCTCAATCTCTTGGGAAGACAAGCTCACTTAGCATTTTAATAGAACCAAATGCAACTTTACCCACCCAGGAACAAAGGGCATCATTTGTACTTAATATGGGCGGACCTGTGCCCTGGAAAACACCAAACTTCAGAAATTTTGTCAGGAATATGGTGGATAGCAAAGAGTATGAGCTCTGGCTACAGTGCTGAAACCAAGAGGCTTGGTAGGAAACAACACAGCATTCTGGAGCAATCAAGTAGCAGCATTATCCTGCCTCAGTAAGTGGTACAACGACTACTGCCACACTGGGTACTCACACTTCACCAAGGGTGCTGAAAAGTTAGTCTTGGAAAAAGCTACAGGAAAAATAAACTCAGATGCCTGAGAAATCTGCTTTCTAGGACCAGCACTCTCTTGGACTAGATACATGAAGTTAGGCACGGCTGGACCTGTAACACTACTCAGAAGTCTATAAAAGGCAGTTCTTAAAATTTCGTGTAAATTCACAGAGGTTGAAAGTCACAAGTCACAGTAACAATTAGCATCATTAGTAAAGGTTTACTAAAAAAGCCAGAACAGAGCTACCTCTGGAAGTACTCATGCTATATATGAACTGTATTTTTTTATCAAACTTCATATTTTATTGGAAAATTACTGGAATAAGAACCCTCAGTTATTCCTACAAATAATAATAAAAAAAAAATTAAACAACTCCTTTAAACTCAAAGGATTTTTCCCAGCAAGTACTATCCTTTGCTAAGTGAAAGCCAGAAGGTACTTGATGAGAGCACACAGAAATAAAACACTGGGCCTATTTCATTAAAGCATTTGGTTTCTCTCTTCCTATTCTTGTCTACTTCACTACATAACCAACCATCTGGTTGGACCAGATGATCTTTCAAGGTCCCTTCCAACCTGGGCTCTTCCATGATTCTATAACTTGAAAAGCCCATGTTTAATACTGGATCACATGTTGTTGCCTCAGATGCAATCTGCTCACATATTCATTTTTCTTCCTGCTAAAGGGTTGTAATCATTGATATTTGATAGTATCACATTATCATGCTAGTGGGGGGAAAAAGAAGTCAAAAGCCACTGGTGTATGTTGATTTTAAGCAGAGGTTATTCAAGGACATACCAACTAGTTGTTGAAACAGATTCCTCAATTTTTTGCAGGTAACTGTGAGCAAAAGCTGTTTGAAAAGCAGCAGCCTTGACTACTGAAAAATAAGCTTGGACAGACTGCAGCTTTAAAGAGCTCAGATACTTGCTGCCAAGACAGCATAAAAGCAGGAAAAGTTTAAATGGCAGCGAGCTCTGCCACAGCAGAAGCAGGATGGGGCTTGGAAAGAGTGTGAAGCGATGTAAGGCTGGCTGTTCCTCACTTCAGGGAGGAAAGCAGCAGGTGGCAGAGTCTCCTGCAAGAGGGCTCATCCCTGACGGGCTGGGGAGTGGAGGACAAGGGAAAGGCTCAGAACTGCACCTGGCTTTTCTATGACCTGGAAAATAATCAAATCAGAAGGCAAACGACCTTTTTCTTCCAAGTGTACAGGAGAGATGAGGAGCAATTTGGACTACACCAGAATGCCTTTAGGCTACAAATCAAACACCACAAACTGTGGCTTAACTACAGCATCACCACCAAAAATCTGTTGGTTTCGAGGTACCCTGCCAGTGCAGTGGAAGAAGTACTGTTTTCAGTAAAAGCATCAGCAGTTCTGATCTCAATCTGCCTCACAGACCTCCCATTCAAGATTTAGAAGGCTGCATGAGATTCACATACAGATTTTTCTTCAGTTTTAACTAACCCTGAAGGGAGCAGATGAGTTTTCACAAGGGCCTGTGATAATACACCAAAGCCAACAGTTGTGCAGATAATATGGTAATGATGATCCTTTGTGACTTGAAACATAAATTTGAATCCCGCCAAAAACTTTAAATGTAATTATTGTTGCACTGATCAGAGTGAAGGCAAATATGCCAGAACATCTAGAAGAGTCACATACCAGAAAATGTTTTTCAAACGCTAAGCCTAACCAGAGCAGTTTGAGTATTTTAGCAAGAAACCATAAAAAGATTATTTTTCATTCCTGTCAGGTCTCCAAGACTACAGCAACTCTTAAGCACCTCCACAACAGACTTTTGTTCTGTGCAAGGCATTAGAGGAGATGCCTCAAGGAATTATGAGCAGACCACTCATTTGGCTATCTTGATATTCATGGTTGAATTCCTCTCAGTTTTAGCTTGTCCCAAGTCCTGGAGGGAAACTAGTGGTATTCACAACAAGGACAAAGAAAAGCCAGGAATGTGATTGAAACAGCAGGACTGTCACTGGAACCACAGAACCTACCCTGGTTCACAGGAAGCACTGACAGGACAGGAGCGATCTTTCCGTGATGTTACAGAACTAAGACCTCAGCACGAACAGCCTGAGGAAGCTCTGGGTACACAACATACTGACATCCTGCCTGGTGCAGAGACTTCAAACCTTATTAAATAAATACCCAGCCACTTGCTTTGGATTCTGGAGTAAAGCTCTTTATCCTAGAGATGGAAGGCATATGGAATACATTACCATCAGAAGTTATAAAATACCAGCTCATTATGGGACATAAAAGTACTTGGGGAGAAAAAAAAGCCCTCTCTTCAGCTATACGGCTGATTAAGTTGCAAGTACTTAGTATTCCCCCCTGTTTAGAAAGTACAGCCAATAAAATCTGCCTCTAAAGAGCGACTTAAGACATTACCAAAATAAGAGCAGGGGAAAGTGTTGACATAAGAAACGCGTTCACTTCTGTGCAACGGGTCTTATTTTTATTTCTAATATTGGTTTGATGGAATGAAAACTAAAAATTCCTTGTGAGCTGCATGGTGCAGGCAGCCCGGCCAGCTGGAGAGACCGCCCATCCTGAGCTGTCTTGGGTATTCACCAGCAGTAAGAGAGGCTTAAGTTATTATTCAGTAGGAATAGTGTCAAAGTTTGAGACTTTTCCGAAGTGACTGAATAACTCTGAGTGCCTAATTTAGGGATGTACTTTTCCTGCTACAGCTGGGCAGCTACAGAGGTCATCATCCTCATCTGCACACTGTTGGGCCCCTGGCCTGAGGCCAGCATTGCATCAGCTGTTCCTCGCAAGCTGTCCCCAAGCCCTTTCAGACAAAACAGGCTGCTTTAATTTCTTGCTTCTCTTTTTGACTGAGAGGCCTTAGGGACAGCTCATGGTGAGCAGTTCAGCATGGAGAGCAGCGGAATGGCACGTAGGGGCCAGAGCTGTGACACAGTAGCTGCTGCTGGAGAGGATATGTAATCAAACCCACCCACAGCTTTCAGCAAGTCCTTTCAGAAATAAGATATTTCACACACAAATATTCTGTGAATACCAATTCTTGTATGTGTTGGAGAAAAAGAACACCCAAAACCCATCATTCGGTTTTGAAGATTTTGGTCTGAATCCACTTGGGAAAGCTGGGCTATTTCCTAGCTGGTCAGGGGGAGCCAGCAGGGTGGGTGGCAGCCCCTCAGTTCACACCTGGAGCACTGTCCCCACCAGCCCTTTGAATTGAAATCAGGAACACCTCACACTCGCCTTGCCTGCAAACCTGCAAATCAAAGCTCAGCACTGGTCCTGCCTAAATATAAGACCAAAGAGGCCTCAATTAGCTCAAAACTCTGAAAGCCCTTGAGTGTCTTTGCCTACCTTTTGGGAAACTGTGCCACGATTGCTGTTGCTGAAACCTTACTGCCACATCATTCTGCAGATTTCCACTTTTGCTCAAGCTTTTTCATTAAATACAGATGAAGCTACTGCCTGCAATGTTTTTGAAGCTTCTCAGTCATGTAAGGCTGCTTCCCCTTTCATTCTTGTCAAACTAAGGATGGCAGTGATGACTTCAGGCAAGGCCCAGTGCAATGAGATGTATAAAAATAAAGCAGCAAGTTGGATTTAAAAAAGAATAAAAAGAGGGTGGCAAAGGAAGCAGAAAAACACAAGTAAAACGTCTGAAACTATTGTACTGCTGTCATTTTTATTTCAAACTTACGAAGAAGACCTACTTATAGTTACATGCTTATTAGAAGTATTTTTCCTTGTCCACACTGTCATAATTTAAGAACAAAGGCACAGAATGAGCAGGTTTTACATTTAACTACGACCAAGGATTCACTTCACAGTCTCTACCAGCAGGATGCTTTTGCAAAGGTAACAGACCAAGAATATACCTCAAGGTTTCACCTGGCAAGCCATTCTAAAATCAGGAATTGCATTTTTGCACTCAAATCTACTTAAACTCTTAAAGATTCCTGCTAGATTTAACACAAGGCTGCAGATTGATTTTGTACTGCTCTATCAAAGAGGGACTTGGTCATCATTAAGCTGTTCTTAAAGGCATGTAGCTATTATTACATAGTTTACTCATTATACTCTTCATTTTGCTGCACTCTGTTTTATACAGGTGCTGGGGGAAGCTCTGAAGTGTGAAGTTTCTTTTAGGACTTAGCAGTTCAAGCTCTGCTACTTGAAGGCTGTTACCTTCTCACCTGAGAAACAAAAGCAGACCCCAAATGATGGATTTTATTGAACTATGTTAACTTGTCTTTTTCTTTAAAGAAACATTCACTGTGAGACAAAACTGGCAGAGTAGAAGACAGACAAGACTTCAGTCTTTAGTGAAACATGTTCCTCCTACTTTACAGGAAGATCATCCTTAAAAACAAGCATTATCACTACATGAAGTGATACAATAACACAGTTACTAGTTTTATAGCATTAATACTGCCTTCCACTTCAGAGTAAATCCTCACTGGAGGAAAGGTTTGTACATATTTCATAATCCAGAAAATATCCCTCTTTCCCCACTGAGACAGAGTTCAGTCTTTGTTCACTGGATCATTCCCTCTATCTTTTTCTCAACAACGCTCACGTATTGACACAGGAACCCTAAAACCACAGTATCAACACCTCAAAGGACAGCATGGGCAAAATGTAACAAATTACTTTTCTGACATGCTTTTCTATCAAGTGTCATATATATCCATGGAAGATGGCTGCAATAGCTTTAACGTCAAAAACTATTAACGTGCAATAAGCAAAACTTCTGAAGAAAAACCTAACAGTGATTCAGCAGAATTCATTGAAGAGTCCTTGAACCAGCCAAAGTCCTACTCTATGATGACTTAATAAAGGCAACAGGCTAAAGTTGGGTATGTAGCAGTCGACAGGGTGCTACTTGCAATTAAAAGCAAGCAAGCACAGTGGAAAATCATCTGGATTACTACTGTAGAGGCAGCAAACCCAAAGACTTGGAATCCAATTGTTCTGACTGTAACAAATGGACTCCTGATTGAGCTGCTCCAATGTATTTTGACAGACTTTGAAGTTCAGCTTGTACAAGCAGACGCCCATGAACAGGCTTGCCCCCAAAAAACTGAAAACCCACCTGTTCTTAAAGTCTTCACCCCCTCTATCCCCACAGACTACTCCTCCGGCTGAAACACGGGTCCTTCACATTCAAACTCTCCCACCTATGCATTCCCATTCACTTCACTTGGCTGCAAGAAATGCAAGCAAGTTACATGCAGTCAGGGCTTTTTATTTCAGAAAAATACAGGTGCACTTGATGTCCCACCATCTGCTAGCATTAAAAATACAATGGTGTGCAGGCTGAATTCTGTTGTTTTGTTCAAATATTTCATTTTGAATAAGCTCATAAAGGGGAGAGAGTTGCCTGCTTTCCAGTAGCAAAACTCAATATCAACTCCTTTGGGAAAGAACCATATGTCACCTCTCCAAGGAGAAATAACTGAAATATCCTGAAAATGTACCATCAAGAAAAGATGTCATCTTCCTCCTGTGCTTTAACAAAGCTGTAAAGAGCTGCAATATTGGTCTAGTGGCTTCCAGGAAGTATTATCTGAAACAACTTTCCCATCTGGAACTTAGGATTCATTTAAGGAAGCTACTGAACAAGTTCTTCAGTGACATCATCTACCAACCAATTATTTGTGCCCAAAGTAAATTTAAAAGAGAATTAGTTTTACACTGGGAAGACTTGTTTTAAAATCTGGTCAAATTCCTTACTTGTATTTCTTTAAAAGAATACTTTAGCAACACATTTCAAGTTATATCTTATTAAGATAGCCTCATGAAACTCCACTTTCTGAACAGTTTTACAATTCTATGCAGCACTGATATTAAAGACGTGAAAATGCAACAGAGGCAGCCAAAAAAGACACGCCTTACAAATTTGCCATGGCTTTTACAACAGCAGGTACAGCTTCTGTAGGATGTGACCCAACAAATGCCCAACTGATCTTTCCCCTTTCTCCCCAGTTCAGCTTCTATAAAGCACAGCTGAAGAGAATTCTGGAAATGCACATTTTTTTTTGTGAAGTCATGCAAAAATTGAGTTCTACTTGTTATACTCCCAACACATAATCAAGCCACAAGCACAGTAAAATCCCTGGCATCCCAAAGGATACTTATCCTGTCTAAAGCAATTGCTGTATTGGCAAAAGTTCTGAGCTAACCAACTGTTTTAGGCAAAGCTCGAGCCTTGATGGAACTGAAGAGCAAAATTACACTGATGACTCCGCTGAAGTTAACAGCGGCTTTCAGGTTTTATCAGTGTTAGATGCTCAGCGTGAGGCACGGCAGTGTAAGCTCAAAATAACTACTTGGACGCACACTCCTCTCAGAAGGAAGAATGACAGCCCCTGGCAGGAGTTCATCTGTATGTCTTGGTACTATGACAGAAAGATAGAAATCCATGCTCCTTACCAGCAAAAGTTGAGCAAACCCCCACACGCCCTTGTACATACCTGCCTTGCCCCAAGGATGGAAGACGTGGGTAGTCAAATATTTTTAAAAACCTACAGAGGAACACAGGTGCATGCTAGGTCAAGAACTGATTTGCATGAACTTCATACATAATACAAATGCCATCTTTCCAAGTATTCGAGACTAAAATTCCACCAAGATTTCAAGATGATTAAGTATTTTCTGTGTTAAATTTAAAGTTCCAAGTAGAATTATTTTCTGCTTGCTCTTTCATCAGAAGAAAGAAGTCAGGTATTCTACATAACTAAAAGCATGTAGTAATCTAAATCCTTGTTAAGGTAAAATATTTTAAGTATGACACTTCCTACAACAGATCACTGTACCAGCATTGTTGCATAGATCAAAATCTAAACTCAAGATTTTCATACGACCCAACTGATAAGCAGCTTATATCAAAACAATTCTGTGCAGTATTGCAAGGCTATTACTAGAATATCTCACCTAAGTCTAGTTCAAAAAATCACAAATAATTGTAACATGAAACAATACTGAAAAATGTATAAACTGTCCAGTCAAGTCTCTCCAAAGTTTAGCCCTGAAAAGAGAATGCCAGAATGCTGGATTTGAAATTGTCAATGTCTGCTACCAAAAGCCACAATACCTAAAAAAAGAAGAGGAACTAGTAGGTAAAGACTGAGTGACTGCTTTAAGTGGAATGAAGACGGAAAAATACAAAATCCAGAAGCAGCGGCACAAGCAATTAGCCAGAGAATTACCTGTCATTTAAAATTCAGCTTCACTAACATGAGATTTCCAACCTACGGCTAGAAGGAATTCTGGCTGAGTAATGTACTTACAGTCTAATCTTATTCCAGCATATCAGCCAGTGAGTTCACAACTTGCTAGGCAAGCTTAGTTGATACACTTTATGTCTATAAATGTACTAGTCATCAATATTTGTATGTTCACGTGATTTTATATAGTATGTTCATACAAACCTTTTCTTTGAAGAGCTACTCGGAGCAATATCATCTCTGGTTTGTAGCTCTGACTTCAGTAAGTAGCACAGAGTACATATTCAGCTGAAAGTGAGAGCTGCAATAAGCCACAAGGACTCTCTCCAGTTGCCTCTTTCTCCCTCTCTCCTACAACACCGTAGTTAGAGACCGTTCCTGACAACACCCTAACAGCCCGTCTTTGGCACTTCTCTTGTATCAGCAAGAGCAGCTTCAAAGAATCACACAGAAGCCTGGATGATGAAAAAGGAGAGACAGGATTTGCAGATACCCTTGGAAAGCTTCACTACCCAGATTTCTGCCTGCATATAGCCATCCACCTTGTTTCCTTGCTAAAGAATACGGACCCTTTGATTTGCTCTAAATCGACTTCAGTCATTCAAGTGTTTGCTTTTTTTAAATTTACATGACAAAGGTCGGATTATGCTGACACACATTAAACACGTATGTCAGCAGTCAAACTCTGTACTGCAGACTGTGTTCCTGAGGAAAAAAACAAGACAGGAGAAGGAAAGCTGATTTTATAAAGTGAGAAGAAGGAAATGGGGGCAGATAGGAATCATGAAGACACATGAAAGGGAACATTTTCCCAATGCTTTTCTACCCTTGCAAACAGGCAGAGAAGATTTATCAGATGCCCACAGATATCAGGTTTGACACAGTTTCTTCTCTTTTCTACCTCAGAGACTAGAAGTAACTGGATAGCATATGGGAATTGTCTAGGAGTGCACATCATAAGGTTTTATTACAAAGGAAAGGAAAAAAACAGAAAAGATTGGCTTTTTCCATTCCCTTTTTAAATTAAATCAACTATCACACATCTGAGTCATCCACAAAACCATCAGTTTTCTGTCCAAAGCACTCCATGGGTCTGTGAAAGGACAATCACAAGTGCTAGCTCATAAGCCTGACTACACTCATAAGTTTCTTCTTTGATGCTATGCATCACTAGAAGAAAAATGTTGACAATTTCCACACCCACAGCAAGAGGAGAAAAAGCCTGTACAAAGGTCCAGTTTTACAAGTACACAGTCTGATTCAGAGCTCCTGAAGCCTCAGGAAGTTATCTACGAGAAATCAAAACAAGTTCATAAATTTCAGCTTTGACAGGAAAGTGAGTGTGCTAAAAACAACTTCAGAAACTTAAATTCATCAGAGCACTACTTTAACTCTGGTTCATGATAATTTTAGAAAGGGATTCATGAATACCTACGCGTACTTTGTGCAACACTAGTAGGATCAACTTGAAGCTGGGGCTACTTGTTAAAGTTTTCTCTTCCCCGTGAAAATACCCAGAAGAGTCTAAAATGCCCATCTACACATGAGAGGACCCCATCCCGAATGCTGAGCAGCTTCTCTACTAGCATTTAAATCCAAGACCTTTCAATACCACAAGAGCAGTCCAGCTGGACAGCATTCAGTGTAATACACAGCACAAGTAAGTCCATTTAAGTATATTGATTGTGGTCAGACCATAATGTATTTCATTTTTCTGCCCTAGAAATGAATGCCTTCTCTAAAATTGGAAAAAATACTGTGGCTACAGAGAGACACAGTAGTTAAACTGTTTACTTTGAGAAAAGCTGAGCAACTGAAACTGTTCCACCCTCCATCCTTGTCCAATATTAGAATCTAAAAACAAACAAAAAGCCCCCAACAAAACCAAAACTATTCCTCTCCAATGCACATCATTTGAGAGTTCAGCACATCTTAATCTTATTAAAATTGTATTGAACCCTCTACCCTGTAATCAGGGGTAAAACCTAAAATATGCAAGATCTCATTTAAGCAGGCTCTCCATTTTGATCCACCTACTCTAGCTGACCAATTGTCTTAAGTGCCTGGGTCCTTACACAGGAAGGGATCACATTACATTTGTCTTTCTGAAAGGATTTCACAGGTCACCTCCATGCAGAGGAATGCAAATGGCCAGGACTTTATGTTCATGTATGCTAATGGCAGAAATCCTCTCCTGTGCTATTTCACCAACTGCTTCAATGAACTGAATAGCGAGGAGGAACAAGAGACAGTGGATCAAAATCCCCTCATTTGCCTCCCCTTTCCAGAGATCTAATGCCTGAGTGGACACAGCCACATGCCCACAACAAATAGCACTGCTAAAGCTCATTTCTCTAAAACACACATGAAGCTTCATTGTCACAAAAAACACAGAAAAAGTCTGTCATGCTCTCTCATTCACAAACTTTTGCAGGATTAAGTTTTAGAAGTATTTGGACAGATTTTGAAAAGAATTCTTCCCAAAATACTATCATTTTGATGCCTCTGCCCACTCACCCTCTTTTGAGGGAGAACTGAGACTCCTGAACACTTTTTTTTGACACTATCTATTTATGTTCCAAATATCTTCCTCTCCACCTCAGCAAGAAAGGAAAGGAAGAGGTCAGGGATATATTACACTTGCAACACTTTAATTAATAATATCACAGGAACAAAAATTTGTTCCATGAAATTTATTATTAGGAGCAAAATAATATTTTATTTTAATTACGAACTATTTACTTTGCACAAGGCAAGCCTGCTGGGTACAAAATGCTAAACATTGACAAAATCCGAAAGGATATAATTCTGTTATACTTCAGATCAGTAGAATTCATATATTTTGTATTTTTTTAATGAAAGCTTCATATACAGTATTGCTACATAAACGGATTTAATAAGATACTCTAACTTCTAGGCATTTTAAGTAGTAGATGATTTCTAGATGGCTAGACAGACCACATTCAGCTACATAAGGACGAGACAAACTGAAACACCATAAAATTATTCAGTGTAACCTTTTTTATAGAAAGAGTCAAATCACAGAATCATTGAATGTGCCAAGTTGGAAGGGACCCATCAGGATCACTGAGTCCAACCCCTGACCCTGCACAGAACACCCCAAGAGTCACATCATGTGCCTGAGAGCATGGTCCAAAAACTTCTTGAACTCTGTCAGGCTTGGGGCTGTGTCCACTTCCCTGGAGAGCCTTTTCCAGTGTCCAACCACTCTCCTGGTGAAGAATCTTCTCCTGATATCTAAGCTGGCCCTGAGAGCAGGCTTTCCTGAGCGGGACCACTGAGCAGGGAACCCACAGAGCCTCTACCACCAGCAGAAGCACTACCCCAGGACCTGGAGGAATCAACTGCTCAGCAACATAGGAAAAAGGCAGCCACAGTCATCAAGACTTCAGCTTCAAGGGACGCTGACATCGGTATTTTGGTTTCGCTATCAAATCCAGATGACGAGAAGAAGGCTTAAGAGCAGTCTTACACCAGGGGAGCATCTGCAAAGGTTTAACAGGACGTAGGAAGGAGAGGGAGAATTGTCTCTCCAATACAGGAAAAAACTTCCCCCTATTGCCCCAGTTTGACTTGCTCAACATTGTACTCAAATCTGAGTTTTTGTAGTGGCCTCCTGCTGGTTTTTGAAGCAAATCAGCAGTGACCTGGAACGTAATTAAGGGAAAGGAACTGTGTAGTTTACCTCATCCTATTTGCATTTTGCATACTAACTCATAGTATAGAAAGCTGTTTAGACGTACTTTCTCTTGCTGCTCCACTCAACTATTTGCTATTAGAATTGTTAATATAATGTGAGAACTCACTAGGTGAGTTTAAAAACACTTTGATTCACGTTTGCTTCAACTGTCGTTTTCCAGCAAAAGCATACAGTTGTTTAGACTGTTCACAAGCAGAGAGGCTTTGAGCAAGAACAGCAGATGTAGTCAAACATTTATACAACTCAGCATTTCAGCAACTCTCTGCCAGTCTTCTTTCCTATAATCACTTTCTTTCCACCTCCTTGAAATGCTTTTGTTATTCCTTTGCCTCAAGTTTTGTTACTTCCAGGGCAGAACTCAGCAATGTCTCCACAAGCTGACTTCAGCAGTGGTTCCACATGCTCCCCAACAATGACATGACACACCAAAGCCCTGTTAGGAAGGCTTATCCCACAAACCAAGACCACAGTTACTTAACATGTCAGACATAGTTTTCCTGAAGCTACCTTAAATTCATGGTAAAAATTATACAAAGCACATTACTAGACTAATACTCAACTGTGAACCAAGAGTGCCATATCAGTCACAGAGGCTCAACAAATTTCTACATTTGAAATACACAGTGGAAAGCTTGTCCTAATAAGCTGTAGGGAAAAGGCCCTCAAATTTGTAGGACACCACCAAGGAATGCTGGCTAACATACTCTAACACTCAGTAACATGCACAGCAAGCCAACTAGAATTTGCTACAGAAACAAAATTGGCCACTCTTCTCCAAAAAATGGGCTTTGCTTGAGACTCAGATTTCAGCTCCAAGGAGGCAGTGACTTAGCAGCTGTCATTGGGGTCTTGTCTTACTGAATCACAAAGTACAACATGAGGACTTCCTGCAAAATCCTTTCACTATCTTTGGAAAATAAATTAATCAGTCCACCAGAATCTATAGGAAACCTAACCTTTTTTTAACAACTTCTTGCTTTTTAACTGAGAAACTTTTTTCTTTGAAGTCTAATCGGAAAGAGATATTGGTCTTATCTTAATCTGAAAATTAATTGGTTTTAGCTTAATCTGAAATAGTCTAATCTATAAAATTTAGTAATTTTAAAGTAAAAACAGATTACCTCTGAGAAAAGACTGTACTACTGTATTGGATTTTTTTTTATTTACTGGAAGCAGCTAATTCATAATGAACATGAAGGTGATCTTTTCCAAGACATTTTAAACTAATGCAAAAAAGACATTCTGAATCCATACATGGTATTAAGTTTTCACCACACAGAATCCAATGCATGGAAAGAAAATTCTCATGTTCCCTCAGTAAAGTTTGCTTGCGGAGAATGTGGAAATCATGAGAAAGCACTGTGCTAAGCCTCAGGATACTGGATTGAACCCCAAACTTCTACCCCTTGCTTTTCTTGCCTTCTAAATTGCATGCATTGTTTACCGTATCAGGGGAGAAAAAAAAATTAAAGAAAGCACAAACACAAAATCACTTCTAAATCTTTCTATATAAGCTGCAAGCAGAGCAGCTGTGTTCATCCAAAACTCGTTGGGGGGAAAAAAAATCTCTTTGGGAACAAAGTAAATAGAATTCTATACTTGAAATTAGACTTTTTTCAAAATCTATTTGCAAGCTTCACAGCCCTAACAAGTTATTGTCACAATGATAACCTCAGTACAGTAGCTCAGGACTACATTTACATTTCTTGGAAATAGTTGCAACAGTGAGTTTCCCTGTCACTAGATATAATCTTCCCAAGGATGCATCAGATAGGCTCATAACTCCTCTGTAAAGGAAACATGCTGAAAGGTAAAAATGTGACAGCAGCAGTTTTAGAGAGGGATCTGGCTAGAAAGATCACAATGACGAAAAAAGTGCATTCAAGAAATTTGTCCTTTCAAAGCACAGGACTCCTTATGAAGTCACCTTCAGCTTTCTCTACACAACCCAAATAAAAAGATTCTGGTTGAATAAGGCCATTATTTGGTCTACTCTTCTAAATTTCTCTTTAAAGGACAGCAATGCTCCAAGGCAACGCTAAATTTATTATTTCATGAAAACAAAAGAGGAACAGAACACATTTAAGACACATTTCTCTGAGGTATATTACTGAAAGATAAAAGATGCTATTAAGAACAAGACTTATGCAGCATGGCATAGATAGCTTCTTCCTGCTGATGTACCCTTGACAAAAACAAAGGCCACACCAGGCTGGAAAACAGGGAATGCTGCAGGCTCCGCAGCTGCTGCACACTTTTCACCTAACCAGAATGTCTGTCTCTGGTACACTGTCTTGTTGCAAGGTTTAAAAATCCTACCCAGCTTCTACAGAAGAAGCATACAGCCACAATACCACTAATTGACAAAAGACAACTTCAATTTATTAAAACTGCATAGATATGACCAACTCAAACACTTATATAAGTTGAGTTACTACTTCCTCTCCTTGAGAGTTAGCCAGCACTGCAGGGTAGCAGACCAGAAGTAACATTTTAAAGAGGACAATCCAACAGCATTACACCAGTCTGTAGAGAAAAGTACATTCAGTCTTTATCATTAGAGATTCAATCTTCCAGTACTGTTCTTCTAGTACAGCACATAACATACAAGTACACAATCAGGAAGGTCAAAGAAGCCCCTGAATCTACCAAATACAAAAATACTCTGTGACCAGATCCCTTGACCTAGAACTAATGCAGATTTGTCTAGAGTCTGTAAAAACCCAAGTACACTGAAACTTAAGGGGTTTTTTGTTTATCAATTCCTTAGTTTAGGGGTAAATTATGAAATACTTAAACTATTTTCAAGCAAAAGGTGCAAACTTCCTATAGGCAGCCACTAGCACTTTTAGCCACCCCTCAACAGACATCCTACACCACTATGCATCCCTAGTCCCATTCTCCTCTCTCTTCTGCATCCACCAATGACGACCAAAATAATATTCTGCAGTCTGCTATTATAATGCAGTTTGGCTGATTTTTTTTCTCTCTCTTTTTATTAATGCATTACCCCAAGACTTGTCATCCCACTGCTCTGAAACAAAAATAGTACACTTCTGAAGAGAACCGAGCCACTTGTTCGTATAAAAAGATTATCATGCCAGTACAAAGGTTGTTGTTTCTAAGAGAGTTACTCAAGCATCCTGCAATAAGCCATTCAGAAGTTCATCGTTACTTGTCCAAACAGATTAGTCATATTAGTGCTGAAGCAATGGCATTATGTAAAAGACTGCTTCTCTCTGATCTGCTTCATTAGCTCCAAATCATATTTACAAAATGCCGCATGCTACTTCAGCATGTCTGCAGCAATCAGCAGTTAGAACAATTTCTTTTACTATCACCCGTGATACATGAACACATGGGTGGCCAAAGTATAGCCCACGGCTGCTGGGCTCTCACAACTGCCTGCCCACTCAGAGCACAAAAGATTGAGCCCACAGAGAGCAGGAGCTGTAGCTCTCATCACTTCATCTCAGTTTTAGTGGGTTTGTGCACAGGGGTAGCCCACAGACAGACAAAGGCAGCAACAACGTGCTGCTCCATTTTCTAGAATTTGTGCACATTTATATCTGCTGATGAAACTGAGCCATTCTCCAATGGACAGAATTCAGATATTTATTCAACTTGACAGAATCAAGCTATTTAACAATGGGAGGAGAGCAGGGATTTAATAATGGGACTAGGATGTTATGAAGTGGAGAAGAGGTAGAATAAATACTGACATATCCCATTGTAAGTCTCAAGCTGACATTATTGAGTCGCCTTTGGAAACTAGGACAAGTGATCTGAATCATGACAAAAAGGCTTTCAAATATACACTGTCTGCTCTTTGTTTGGATTTGAAGAAAGCAAGCAGCTTCCCTGAGCTGGTGGGTACATTCTCAGAGCTGTTCTCTTGAGAGTAATTTTCAATTTACCTATTTAAGATGGAAAGTTTTCCACAGAAAACAATCAAGCAAGTTAGCCTCTGGACTTGTTTGCTGCAAGAAACCACATAGGTTATGAATGTGCAGTCTGCAAGGTGCAGGGTGTAGGCCAGGCAGAATTTATTGGAAAAAAATATGCATTATTGTTTATAGGGTGATAATATCGTATCTGCGATCCTAAAACTTGTTTCCATAGCTCTCTACTTGGTGAGGAGCAGGGGTAGGAGAAGATGTATTTTTCTCTCACAGTAAGTAAATGGAAGCTCTGTGGTTGTTTCACTACCTGATACTATAAAGAGAAAAATGTGTTCCTGCAAACGGTTAAGAAAATTGATGGCTCTGGGCCAGGCTACACTTGACAAATTTAACCACATCACTACCATCCTTGCCCATTTACAAGTGTATTTTCAAGGTCACTGAAATTTCTGATTCTTAATACTGGCACAAGCCACATGACAGCAGCCGAGTCTCAACGCCTGTCCCTGCTGCTCTGTATGTCCCACACACCAGCTCAACTCAGTCTCTTCCACCATGAGATTCTCAAAGACTACCAGGGTCTCAAACCTGGCCTAAGCCTACTTATCTGTCTATTGGCCTTCTTAATCAAGATTCATTACTTCCCCACATAATGCATTTGTGCATACTTAAGTTCAAAGAAGGGGTTGGCAGATCCACACAGGAGTTACCACGTGAGTTTGTATCCGAGCAGGAATATGTGCTGCTTATCTGAAAAACTCTCTCATTCTACTGCATGAGCTGTACAGGAATCATCCCTACAAAATCCCTCTCTCAACTCAAGACCATGATTCTTTTTTGGTGGATGCAGAAACAGACAAGAGTCTGCATTGTGAATAGAGACATACTTTCCCTAAAGAATCCTTGATGACAGTAGAAGAATTAGTTCCACTCCTGTTCAGTATTCAAGAAAGTAACTCCTTCCACTTCAGTTTTTATTAAAGAAAGGAAATGCTGTTCAAGAGACATGGCTAGTGAATAGCTAATGGTAAATGGCATTTTTGAAGAAAACAGTGTTCTTCTAGAAGGTGCTCATCCCTTGAGGCACCAAGTGCTGCTTTCACCATCATCTATACACACAACAGGGTTCAAGGTGCCTAAATGTGCAAGTCACTGGTCCTCAAAAAGACCTGGAAAAAATGTTCTACCCTAAATTCTGTATCTCCATTTCACATCCCTGGGTTTCTTTTCTAAAAAAGACCAAATCAATAAAAGGCAAGCCATGCAGCTTCGAGAATTCCTACCTGTGATATTAAAACCAGAAATGAGACTCCATACTTAGTGCTTGCTGTTGTCATTTAGGTTTAAGAATTTAGGGAGAGAAGAGGTAGCATCAGATTTTGCTGGTCAGTGATTCAGGACTAGAGGGGTGAGTACTATTTAATTTCACAACTTGCATAGATTTTCTATCTTTCCATTAAAGCATAAGATTCTCCAGTTTTACTCCCATATACAGACCCCTATCAATCCAGCAACTTCAGGAGGTTGCTGCACACAGCAAGGAAAAAACCCAAAAACAAACTCAAAAAACTCTACTCCAAGCCCAAAAACAAACAAAACCCCAGAACACTCCCCACTTTTTAAAAAATTTTTTATAAAAGGGACAGACATACACCAGACAGGCATCTTGAATACCAATTCTCTGACCAGTCTGGCTATTTCTGGAGCACTCTTTTTGGTATGTTCTATTCTCACAGCCACTGAAACTATTTTCTACATGCCACAGTACAGATCCTAGCACCTGGAATACAAATGCTATGCCAAGTCACGTGATAGCAAGGGGGGAAAACGTAGTATTACACCAAAACTAATCATAGTGTCATAGACCCTTCCTTACTATGGTCTCCTACTGTTTCCTTTTTTTTCTTCATCATCCTACCACTAACATGAATTTTCAATGTCAGTCACCTTTGTGTAAAGCACCATAGGGCTGTCAGGGTTTTAAGATGTTCAAGGCAGATCTATTCTTAGAATTTCGCTTCAGATTTGCAAGTAGCGTTTTTACATCTTACCCTATCTCCTGTAGAACATAAATTTTGCTATCCAAGATCATCCTGCAGAGATCACCAGGAGGGCATAAAGCTCTCTCAGGAGCAAAGGAGCCAGCAATCCTCCACCATTCACAACGGGGGATGCACACCATGATGAGAAGTGACACTCAGACAACAGGTAATGACACCCACATGGTGTCAGCTATCAGAAAAGCGTACACATGGAAGACCCCTCTGCTCTACATGGCATGCTAACGTGCTGCTTCCGTCTTCAAATATTTGAGAAGTCACCTGCTTCAATATAAAGCTCTCTTTGAGACTGGTTACCTTCATCTATTCCAATGCCCACAGGAAAAGACAGAATTACACAAAGCTAGAAAGCTTAAAGTCAGTTTGCTCATGTCCATTTCTCAACCAGGAAACAGCTCCTAAGCCTTACTTGCACACTTACTGTTCTACTTGCTCTAGAATGCCAGTGGAAAACAGAAGCATTAAACAAAACAGCTCCCTGCTCAGATGAAAGATGTCTTTACTTCAAACACAGATGAGATTCCACAGCACATGCTGTGGTTTTGAGGAACAGAAAGTAAATCCGTCACTTGGAGACAGATAAACCCATCTTCTGAAGGGCCTTAATGCTGACTAACTTCTATAGCTAAAAATCCAGCTCAGATAAAGTTCTTTTCCTGAACGAAGCACCTCAGTTTAGCATGAAGTATCCTTGCAACAGAACTTCAAAGTAGCTGTGTACAAAATAGAAATAAATCACGTTTCCTAAGCAAAAAACAGCCTATGTTTAATGCTCAGTTTTGACAAAAAGGGGGGATGGCCTATCTAATCCATAAGTTTATGGATTATGCAAGAGCAGAGTCTTAAAGTTTGGAGAACAGTATTTTATTAAGAACTAGATAAAGCTATTTTCCTTCCAACATAAAACCAAACTTACTCAGTAAGGCACAAGAAAAAGGAACCACCTGCAAATTTGAAGCGTTCGAAATAAAAATCTTTGTCTGTGGTTTCCTGGAGACAACATTCTTCTGTAACATTCATAAACCATCATTTTGTCCCTAAATCCCTGTACATTCTTAAGCCAGAAAAAGAGTAATGAGTCACAGCCATAACTTAAAACAAGACTCGTAAAAGCACACTGGCAACTTCAAAGTGGTAGATCAACTTCACCACCTTAAAAGGGAAAAAAAAAAAAACCCAAAAGCTGAAGGCTGCTGATGTTGAGTATTTTCAGAGCCACCTCAGATGTGGCATCAGCAAACACTGCCTACACAGAAATAGCTGATCCTCTCCGCAGCAGAGGAAGCAGAATCTCAGCTGAGCAGAAATGACAATATTGCTCCTCAAATATCTCACTTGAATTAACACCTATTGCAGCCAGAGACTACACGAATTCAGATACACACAATCCTTATTTATGTCATGGCTGAAAGGGAAATAGGCTACGCTGAAGCAAATGCAATGAAAATTTTGTTGGTTTGAGCTGCTCCTGTCCATTTACCTTTGCTTTGAAATCCCTCCTCAGAAACTTGGGTATTTCACATCAACTTCAGCTGAATTTTAACACTGGTCTTCATGACAAAAACACAGTAACTTCTATGGACTGAAAAGACTTAGATCCTGTTTTTAAATTACAATAAATCCCACCCAAGTCCTGTAACTTGTGGTTTCCTTTTACAGCCTAAATCCAGCAGTGAAACTCCACGATCAGAGAACAGCTGGAGGATGTTTAATCTCTTTGATTTCTCAGGCTTTGTTATTAAAGCAACAAAAGGACTACTGCATGCAAGGACATTGAGGCTCACACACACACCACACAAGAGATACAGGACAACAGGACCAAAGGAGGGAAAAAAACCACAAGTGCATCTCAGCTGTAATTCACTACATTGTCTAAAATTAAAGTGGGGTTTAAAACACAAGTCTGCTCTCCTCCTCTCTCAGCCTTCCTACCAAAGACCCACCACGTGCAAGATTATAGATGTCTTTCTTCACTCAACTCCCACAGCTGTTAGTGAGGAATACAGACAGAAGTAACACTACAAAGCAAGATCACCATACAGCAAATCCATGGCATGACATGGAGGCAAAGAGCAGAAACAACAGTACCAGTCAGATACTTTCTCCCAAGGTGACAAAGTTAGGTATGCTTTGTGAGCAAGTATCAAGGCACCAGAAAATTTAACAAGGGTTTGCCTTGTTATGTAGAAGGAGGGAAAGCAACCAAAAAAAACCACACAAAAAAATGTTTTTGAATGCTTCTCAGTAGTTTCATAACAATGTAAAGAGAGCTGCAATGATACATTCGTTACAGGAAAAAGTTTATTCTGTATTGTCAGATAAATTGAAAGCTTACACGAAATACAGGAAAACTGATTAAAGGATAACTTATTAGGTGCAATAAATTACAATGTTAAATAACCTTTTAAAATAAAATTTTAAAAATGGTTAAATAAAGATTAGACATTTATTATTCCACTTATCAAACAATAAAAATATCTGTTCAACAGCTAGTGTTAAACAGTTATCCATCCTTTGATACTTAAAACAGCTAAACATTTTCAGCCTCTCAAAAAAATACAAATTTACTGCTTTTTGTACTCAGGTCATTGACTTTGTCCATTTAATTTCTAAGGGCTGTCAACTTTCCTAGTCTCATTTTTTTCTAATTAAAACTGCAATAGATCACGTATGCTTAGGATTCTTCCAGTGTTTCTCCACATCCACACAACAGCTTGCAGCATAAAGCACAACTCCATTTCCCCTGAACTGAAAGTCATTTTCACTGCGGGGGAGGAAGTGGGGAGGAAGAACTAAAAAACCCATGTCTGATAATGAATTATCAATGTAGCAGCCTGAGAAATTTTTTTACAGTACAGTCAACCTAATTCATCTCCCTATATAAGGGAAAAAGTTACTTCAGAACTGACATGCTCTTAACACTTTTGAAGACAACTTTTGAAGCCGTCAACTAATATTTTAAGTAGTTTCACATTAAAGTGATACACAGGGAAGCCACTCTTAAAACTTCTAGCACAGATAAGCATTTGGTATGTTCAACATCAGCTAGAGTAGACAGAACAGTAAGTATGCTAGTTACTTAGAACAACATACTTTTCACATTCTAAGAAGAAACACTGTTTATGCTGTTGCTGCACTAGGCAGTCTTGGTTGCTCTGTTGCTGCTACGGGGCTGTTTTGTCAGCAACAATGAAGCACTGTATTAAATCTTTTAATGGTATTTAAACAGTAAAGCACGTAAGCTAGGTCTCAGTAGAGCAGCATCAACAATGTTAACATGAGTTTTGCAAATTGCTGCAGCCACTTGTCTTGAAGTACAGGCAAGCAGAGTCACGTGGGGCTCTGAGGAGAGGTGACTTATTCCTGGCTCCTTCTCTTCCACACAAGCAGTTCAAATTGTTTCACCACAGGGCTGCTCTCTCCCCAGCTCACCTCTGCAACATCTCCCCCCCTCCCTCTCTTCCAACCCAAAGGATTGCTCACTGAGTGTTGTTGTTTCCCTTCACTGTTGTTTCCCTTCATCTCTCCACGAAATGCCCAGCCATCAGCTGCATGTTGTTCCTCAACATTCTAACTTTAGCAATACTGAAACAGAAAAACACAAACACTGCCTCCCCCCCACCAAGAAAAGAAAAAAAATATCTGTCAATTCACTCCATACACAACCAGGTTGCTATACTGCCTCTGTACTCTGAATACAAGAGTGAGCATTCCCCCTAAGGGTTCCTCCTAAGACCATCGTTCTTGACACCATGTGACCAGTTCAGCAGCAGGATCATCTAAAGGTATTCTCATCCCTTCTACCCCCACTTATGCAGTTAATTTCCAGTGTTCCTTTCCCTTACCACCCACAGCCATGACAGTACACTTGTTTGTGGGAATACACAGTTCGTCAGACCATTAAATTATCCTGCTACAAAACAGTTTGCTCTTTTGAGTTTTTCTAAGCTACTGTTGCTCCTTGAATCCTTTCAAAATCCAATACCTTGCCCATTTCCTTCTCACCTTGTAACTTCCACATTTGCTAACTACAGGTGACTTCCTCATAAGTTAAAATGCAAAGAGAGAACAACAGGTCAGGCAGCAATGTCATGAACCAAATACTTTTGATCTAAACTCCCAAACTAACCATAACCACAGCACAAAGTTTCATTCCATGCCTGCTACCATATAAAATTATACCACCACAATCAGTCTGCAGAAGGGATGGCAGTGTGTGGTTTTAAGTGGAAACACCAGGAGAAGACACAGGAGAAGCTTCCATTAACCAGACATTTAGCAGGAAAACACTCAGGCAAAATATTCTACAGCTACATGTGATAAATCCTACGTTCATTTGCATGTCAACATCCCAGTCAGAGACTGACAGCTGAAGTAATCTTTAAGATCGGGGAATAAACACAGAAAACATAAAGAATAACAACCAGATGGATGCAACATACCTAAACCACAGAACCTAAATCTGAATCTTTCCCATGCCAAAATACCAGGCACGTAGAAAGAGCGCACTGGTCTCCAGCTAGAGAAACTCCCAAGCACTTCCACAAAAAACAGTTTAGATTAAAATGACTTACCTATAAAAGAAACTGACCACAAGACTTCATTATCTTATAGGTTGTATTTATTTGAGAAAGCTTGTTCAACAAGTTGCTTCCCTATGAAACAAGGCACCACTAAATGTAGCAGCATTAATGCTAGCACATTCCAGACCTTGATTCCAGTGTAGGTCTCTTATTCCTTGGCAACAGAAGTCTCTGTATTATTCCTTTCAAACAAACAACCCTCCCAGCTGATACACTGCACCAGAGCACGCTGATTTAAGTATCTGTCAAACCCTTCTCTGAAGTAGAAAGGCTGTTGAGCTGAGAGGCCACTCTGATGAAGTCAACAGCAATGCAGAAAGTTACATTACATGAATGTGCTAAAAGGAGCTCATGCCCTGCTATTTGAATGCTCTACAGGCTCCCTGCCCATAGGTTTAGTGCCCTGGCAAATGCCATGCCAGAAAAGTGTTATTGTATTAACTGAGTAGGAGGAAAAACGGCCAGGAATGCCACGGAAAAACAAGGTCACGGAAGCTGCATGTAGCAGTCCAGCATCTCCACCAGGTAGTCTGACACTTCTCACAGAACTCTGACACTATTTCACTCTTTCAGCATCAGATATTCAAATTTCAGTTTTTACTGGATTAATAAACACATAGATTAACTGATTGAGTTGGTATTATTCACATACAAATGAGATCAACTAAGAGGAGAGTCTTGCACAGATATTCCTGCCTAGGCAGCACGTCCTGGCAGGGTTATTTTTATGCTGCTGTAAACAGACACATTCCATTCCACCTGTAGGGTCAAGCAGCAGCACCTCCGCTCTCCCTCATCCACTTGTTTCTCATAAATTTGCTCCAAGTTGGCTTTCATTTCAAATACCTTGCAAAGCATTTTAAGCTTATCAGAAACTGATGCAAGGAAAAAAGCAGCAGTCAGATTTTATTGTGTAGCAGCCCCCAAAACAACAGACACCTTGCACCGTAAGTCTGGCACTGGGCTTGGGTGGTTGGCTTTGTTGTGTAGTTTTGTTTTTAGAATGTATTTATTAAAATTGTTTAGGGGCAAACTATACAGTCTGCAATTCTGTTTAGCAAACTAACACCGGTTTTAATCCCAGGTGCAAGAGAAGGAAAAGGGACAGTGACAAGTTTGCTAGTGTTTTCAGTTTTCACAGTCTGGAGACATATTATGCTAGGCGTGTGTGATATTGTGCAATCCTCTCACAAGAGAAAGAGTAACAAAGAGCAGAAAAACCCCTAAATTTCTTGTTTTTCTTGTAACCCCAAAAGAGTTTTCTTATTCTCATCAGAGTAGCTGGAGTATTTGATAGAAATATTAATAGAAAAGGCATTAAACATGATGAATAAGAATAATGCTTGCATTTACTTATTTGTATGTAACTTTCCAAATGCCAAAAACTTTGGAAACTTACCTTGCATCTCTTAAAAGTTTCTGTAAGCTGATTGATGCAGAATGGTGAACACAAAGTAAGGTGAGTATACCAAGGGAGGAATTCCTCAAGGCTTCATTAGTACTCAATTTCCACGACAACGTTTATCACCTACTTCTGCATCAGTTTACAGAATCTTCCAATTCATCACATTTATGGCATTTCTATCACTATTTCTTTCAAATATTACAGCATCTGAACAAGTACTCCTTCTCTTCCACAGAGGCTACAAAACCCATGATTTCTGACACAGTATCCTGAAAATCAAAATGAAGGCTTGCTCTTTCACTTACATAGCTATTTTAACAAATGACTAGGATTACAGGGAAAATTCAGTAAATTTGCAGATAAAAAATTTAAAATTGTCCCCAATCCCAATGACAAGGTGCCACAAATTAAAAAAAAAACAAACAAACAAAGAAAACCCAAACCTCTGAACTACTATCCATAGAAAAGCTAGGCTTTCATCCATACTAACATGCCTTAAGTATGTTAATCCCTCACCCCTCTACACTCACAAAATTCTTAAAATATCACTTCTCAGTTTGCAATTTATTGTTTGAGCCCCCAGGCTGCTTGCTCTCAAACTTCATCTCTGAGCTCTAGAATTAATTTGAAGAGTCAGATGGAACAGCCACAGCTCCCTGGTGGTATATCCCATTCTTGGTTAAGCTCACACTTTAATACTTAGCTTAGTGCCAACAGCACAACACACCAGAGATTGCTTTACAGTTGCAGTTAGTCTTGGGCCAATTATACTCCTGTAGCTTCTTCCAAGGGGCACACACTTGTCTACAGAAAATAGAGTGAAGAAAAGCAGAAGTACTGTTACCAGGCTTAGCAGTGTTTTCCTGCTGGAGACTCAAGTATCCTTCACCCACTGAAGTCCCACAGCATTGACTTCAACACCCTTTCTACCCTGCAGCAATCCTGCATCAGCAGAGCCACAGCACTCGTCTCTGCTGCAAGACGGAGTTGAACTCAATTTGGTATTTCCTCCAAAGACACTACCCATCCACAAAACCTTCTCATGTGAGAACGCATTTGTTCACTATTCATACCCCCTGCCCTCCCAAGGGTATGAATATGAGATAACAGAAAACCCAAAAACTTCCAAGGCTCTGAGATTCACAGCTTTGATAGCTTAGACCCCTTCTTCTCTGTGCTAAACTGCTACCTATAGCATTTCTAGCATATTTTGACAATTACAGTCAGAGTATTTGAAAGAGCCTTCTTTCTTCCATCACTGATAAGGAAGAGACAAAGCAGAAAACCACAGAATTCAAGATAGAGAAATTACAGGACTGTGAGGTTACACATAGCAGCCTGTTCCATCCACTACACAGTAAAACAAGAAAAGGTATTTCTCTCTGAAACAATAAAACATGGACCAGGTGCTTCTTTAGTCATTTCAGAGATGGAAATATTTAATTATGTCACTGTATTACCTACACTAAAATCAGCGCAGGAGCTTGGAAGAAAGCTCTTCTTTAGAGATGAGATAATCACCTTTGCCCTCAAACACCAGTGAAATCTGTCCTCTGAAGTTCACACCATCTGCATCTACAGCAAGGGATGCTGTAGAAATAGATACATTTTAAGTAGCAGATAACAAATATAAGCATGAATTAATAACTTAAATTAAAAAAATTGAATCACTTAGATAAAAAAAATTACCCTAAGACATTTCAACAGCAATTAGACAACATTTCAGTGACTCATCTTATTATAGTAGACCACAGGAGACCAGTGCTCCATCATTAGGAAAGCTATAATGATTCACAGGCACCACAAGAGGGACAACTGTGATTCAGCTGTAGGCCCCTTAAAAGAGGAGACGCTCCAGGGGAATCTCCATGTCCTGCAGAGCTCTGGTACTCCCGGGCTCACTGCTGGCAATGTGGGAGCTCGATGTCAGCCAAGAGTGATGGAAAATTCAATTTCATATCCTTCCACACCGCATATTGATCAACTTCTCTCAGTTAAAACAACATCTCCAGAAACATCCTTGCCAGCAAGCAGCCATTTGTAAAATAGGCAGGGGAGAAAGTATTTGTTTTTCAAATACCGAAGAACAAGTGAATGAAGAAAGGGTGAGGGAGAACCACAAGGATAAACAATGGCTTTTCATCGCACCAGGAAGTGCATAAGGACAACTTGTAATTGGTATAATCACTGCCTCTGCTTCTCATAAAGGATTAGTTTTTCTAATTACTGTAAATATTTTTATTGCCACAGCTCATACTGAAGAGTAAACAAAGCTGGGGAAGCAGCTCTCACAGTCCAAAGGACAGAAGGAGCCTATCTCATAACGCAGTCATTTCAGACTGCAGGAAAGCCACTGGCCTTGTGAGCCAGCCTCATCCTCACTCCTCTTCCTCCTCCAGCCCTCCCTCTAACAGACTGAGAGGCAAAGGCTTGGTTCTTAATGCCAGACGTGATTTCTCCCCCACTACTTCTAAATCCAGCTTCTCCATATCTGACTGCAACACTACTCCCACCTTTCCCTCCTGCTCCCCTGCAACTTGCCTTCACCTTCCGCCATCAAGTTAATCCACACTTAATCAAGACCAGAAAGCAACACAGCTGCCTAACATATGCACCTGGCCCACTACACTTATCACTCTGCTTGTTTATGCTTGCTTGAACTACCTTGGTTTTGTCTTGCCTATACAGAGATCTCGAGGGCGGGAATTAGTATTTTGTACAATGCCTACCACTGCAGGAACCCAATCCAATTACTCACAAGCACGTCTGCACAATATGTTATTAAATGTCAGCTTGCCTATGTACCCATTTTATTGTTTTTAACAGTTAGGCAGAAGCTACATTCCTAACTCTGGTTATTGAAAAAAGACAGTTTACACTTTGAAGCTTAAAAAAAATGAAGAACCAAACAAACAAAACACAAAAGAAACAAAACACACCACCACCTCACCTCCAAAGAAAAATATCTTTGCTCTGAAGGTTCTTCCATCCTACAGCTATTCTTTCTATCAATGCTACTGAATTAGATAAAAAAAAGAAAAAACAGGAAAGCTCCGCACCACTGGAGGAAAGCCATGCTTTTTTCCCAAGTGAACTAGGTATTTAAGGCCTTCTAGGCTGAAAACCAGTCTTCAAACATACTGTTTTATGAGATGGTAAAATAAGCCCCTTCATACCAAATCAACTTGTTTTTAACCAGAACACCTGTAAACTCCTCCCTCCAGAAACAGATCTTTTGCAAACTTAGTTGAAAATGGTAATTCTGCTAAAGACTTCTAGCAGGCTTTTGAGACTTTCCTCATACTGTGCAGTAAAACAATATCAAATCAACTGGTCAGCAGGCCATAAAAGATGCAGAAGGCCCAAGGGGAGCCAAGCCTACTGAGGGTCAGTAGGGATGCTTTCAGTGATGAGCATAACAAGTCAGAGGGAGCAGCAAATAACCAAAGGACTGGTCATCAATTCACAGCCAACAGATGAGCCGCAGAGGATGAAACCATGTGGTGGTCAATGCATAAAACGTGAAGCCATGGATCAGCAAGCAGGTTCAGCTAACAAACCAGCTGACATCTCTGACGGGCATCAGAAGCCAGTGTACCAAGGACAACCATAATTGCATCTCATTAACTTGTGATTTCCTTCCCAGCAACTATTGCCACTGCCTTGGTTGGTGACTGTCAGTCTTGTGGGTGGTGCTTTAAGTGGAACATCACTGTAAATCCACAAAGAGGTGTAAGAAAAGCGATCCTATGAAGACTCTTCTTGAAGACAGCCAAAGAGTCATGTGGTGCCAATGGAAGATCTAATCAGATGGTGGCTATGAATGGAGGGGAGGAAAAAGAATTTTAAAATTGTTTCTGACAGGCTAAGTTTACAAGTAGTTGAAAAAGACAATTCTGCAAAAGTAACAGACCCTGGCTTCCAGAAAACTGTTAACAGGCCTAGATGAAGTTCAGATCTCTTTGGCTAAGTAGAAATGGCTAGCCATCAGCCAGTATGTCAAATATTTTGAAGCCATTTAATTCAGAAAGACCTTCTTTTCTTCCAGACAGGTGGGGAAAACAAACAAACAAATTCAAAAACCCCACAATAACAACAAAAAAATACATGTATCATGTATTTGCAGTAGCTGACCTGAGACACACGTGTTGGTCTTGACAACAGGTCACACTTGACAGCCCTATATAGCAATTTTAAACACGAGTCTGGTCTGTTTTCCCACCTGAATCAGAAAAGCTCCATGCTGCTAGGTCAAAAGGGCTTACTCCATCCTCCAGCATATAAATAGACAATAGTAAATAGGATTAAAAGTGTTGTACAACTGGTGCAATTACAGCCAGCTTTGAAATACACAGTTTAAAGACTAAAATGAGATCTGATAGAAGAAAAAAAATGCAAAAGATTGAAGATTGACCTTTAAGTGAAATCCATGAACAGCTTAATCTATTTAGTCTATTAAAATGAAAAGGGGCAACTCAGTCTTTAGGTCTCCTCTATGCTGGATGAAAAATTCAAGAATTTCAGTCTGAGAAATATTTAACAATATACAGTGATGAAAGCTGAAAATACATATGTTAGACTACAAGACAAAGCAAAATATGTGCCTTCTTAACGGTGAAATAGCTTAAAGTTCTCCCTAGGAATACTATGGAACACTGGAGTACATTTTACACACACACACACAACACTGCAATTCCGATTGGGTGCTAGAGACTTCTCTAAAACAAGAAGTCTTTCCAAACAAAAAGGAGTAGGAAAGCTTAAGCAAGAAGCTGGACTAGCTCATAGGAAGTTCCTTTTACCATGCAGCTGATCATTTGTTCTTTCAGTCTTATGGCAGAGAACCTTGCTTATCAGCAGGGAGCTGAAAATATATGAAGCCTCGTTACACCAAATGTGGTGTCAAGTCCAGGTGCTCTGCAGATCTTCAAATGCTGGGGGTCTCAAAAAAAATCCCAACCTAAAAGTCATTATCAACCAAAGCAATAGTACAAGTTACAGTGATTTCCAACACAGATGCTAAAAGACTCACTATACAGAGAAGTGCATCCTCTCAGGTGTGTAATGCCTCAACACCAAAACATTCAGTTCTTCTCAAAATGTTAGAAGAACAAGAAACCAGATGTGCTTCGCTAGTAAACATTTCCTTGCGGGAACCTATGCCATTAATAGATAGACAGATATCACTTGAAGGAATTGAAAGGCATCTATCCACATCATTCTGCAATCTGTAAACAGTTTGTCGTATCTGTCCCACCTGCATGGCTGATCTTGATTTTGCACTTCAAGAACACCCCCGCTACTACACTCAGACTTGAACTTAATACTCTGCCTGAAGAAAAAGCTGATACCTGTTCTTAAAGTTTCGCACTTTTTCCTTTTTTCTTTAAAAAAATAGGCTGATGAAAATCTTTTTGGACAAGATAACACAGATATGTTGTTAGAATTTAAAAGACTCAGCCTTTTTATCAATGTTATTATCTAAGCAGCATACAGTGGCCTTTCTGTTTCTTGCTCTAGCAAACAAAAAGATAACAGTATCCCCTCTGCTCTCATACCAGACTGGACTTCTGCAAGAACAAATCCAGTCCCTTCCTGATATATATAAGCAAAGAGTATTTTCCTTTATTTTTTTCAAATTAAGGACATTTCAGGGAACAGGGTCCCAAACAGACTCAATTTTTTTTTTTTTTCCCCCAATCTGAATTACAAACAAACCAGCCCTAGCAGGGGAAAACAGAGCAGCAGAGCCAGGTAACCCAGACAATGGACAATTAGTGCTGAAGGTGCCTTCAGCTATCACAGAACATGTCAGGGAACATTAATTTAAAATTAATATAGTGCCTTCCCTTACCATCATGGAACTTATATTCAGTCTCCCCGTCTTATATCAAGTACTTCGCAAGCTAAGAGCATGCAAGAATGCCGGGAACATGAAAGAAACACAAAACAGCTCAAGGCAAGTCTCACACCTTTGCACTGGATTTTGTGAACTACTAAACAACACTTTGCCACGGGGAATAAACTCCATTGATTTTCTTCACATGAATAGGCCATTCTTGAAAACTGCTGTGACTCTAAAAGGAAGGTCAGCAGAGTTTAGAAGGATGTACTTTCCACACACAGAATTCGGGAGAATTAAGTGACTTCAAGTGAGTCATTGCAGACCAGCTCAGAACCCTTGTGATCTCTTTAAAAAGAACAAAAAAAGAAAAAAGCCATGTGCCAGCAAGGTATGATTAAAGGTATTTCATTATTCTTCTCCACCACCCTGTCACCACAACGCTGATGTCTTCTTTGTTCTCAACAGCTCTCATCTAAGCCTTCTGCTTTAAGTGTTTCTGTGTACCTATTACACTTTGTAACATCTAGGAATGTTCATCATAGCACAAGAGCCACAGTGCCGGGTGGTATCTAAATACAAATTTACACCCACAAAAATAAAATAAAAACAAGGCACACATGCACATCCAAAACACATGCCTGTCCCAAACAGCTTACTTCTTCCAAGGCCCCCATTTTTTCCCTGAATACCCCCATGCTCCTGTGAAGAACATGACTTGGATCTCCATGTAGAACACAACTAACAAATTAAGTATCAGACAAAGTGAATCTACTGGGTAGCTGCCTTCTTTTTTTTTTTTTTACACCCTCTGATTTCAGTCACACTCCAAATGCACTCTAAGAAATTCAGAGTGGAAGGGAAGCACACATCCCATTTCTCACAAAACAAGATCTTTACCCAACAACTACAACTTTTTGAATTTGCTAAGGAAGAGACCTTGGCAAAAAACAAACTGATTTTTTTAGGATCTGGAAGTCGAACTCATGTTAGGAATATATTACGAAGCTGGTGTGGACAACTGTCCATCATCAGTTACTTTCCTCTCTGAATAAAGTTTTGAAATCATTTATTTCAATTTCCAGTCAGAGCATTATAATGAAAATTGTCAAAGCAGCACCCACTCAAAAGATGTTCTAGATCAATTCTGTCAATACCAAGAGCAACTGCAAGGAAAAGGTTTCCTACTACCCAGATGTCAAGAGGACAAGAAATAGTAAAGTTCTTCTCACAAGGCATCACATGTGGCATATGGTTCCTTCCTTTCACATGAATTATAGCTGTCATCTCCTGTTATACAACCTGTTGTGTGCTCAATGAGAGATCAAACTCACTCACAAGCTCTGCTAAGTATCAACAGAAGCTACTGGACTTTCAAATATCACTGTCATCTCAAAAAAATCACACGCTGCATTGAGAAGTAGTTAAGATGTTGAGGCTGCATCACTTAGACCTTCAAAGTTTTTAAAATTAACAGCTAAAATTTCATGAGTACACAAGGGAGATACTGGAGAAAAAAGCTGGAAGAATCTTGCACTCTGCAAAAGAACATTCACACATCTGAAAGGAGTCTACTTGTGTAAAGCACTAACTTCAGAACATAGAGTATTTCTCTGGAAATGAGACAAAATTATTTTATCTTCTACTTAGCAGCCTCTGCCTTACTTACTCCTCAGATGCACTGAACACTTCATTTCTCCAATATCACATTAACTGTCTCACATGCTACCAATTACCACCACAAGACAAGTATCATCTTCACCACTCTGCAGACAGTTAAGAGAGACAGCCTTGCCCTAGGGCACAGTGAGTCAGTGGTAGAAGCAGGATCTCATCATCGCTCATCGCTCAGCTCCTTCCTTCAGACAGTGAAGTTTTACTACTCCCACCGTCTTAAGAATTGATACCTTGATTTGCTAAAGTACATCTAATTAAAAAGAAAGATCTAGAAAGCAAGAAACAACTGCAAAAAAACTTGTTCAAATAACCCAGCAAGTGCCTTGATAAAAAAGTAAGAATATAAACCACTCTGTTTCTATGAAGCTAACTACAAAGACGCTCTCTTGCCTGCACTCACTGCATCTCTAAATTCTATCACAAAATACAGCTTAAATTCAACAGCTTCCTTGTCATTTCAAGCCTGATTTGTGCACAGAAAGTCTTCTATGTAGCCTGGAAAAGGTGGACAATCACAAGACACACATCCCCACCAAAAAAACCCCTTCCCTTTAGTTTTACAAGTGTTGATTGCAACAGTGGTATTTTTAGTACAACTTATGTAATAATTGGATGAAACTTGGGCATTTCAGGACTCGATGACAGCCATGGTTTCTTTCTGGTGACAATTTATATGCAAGTCTGTTTCTGCAGTTCTTGCACCTCTATAATTCATTTGCAGTGGAGAAACAGGAAACTGGAAAACAAAGCAGCCAAGCCTAGCTCTGGGCAACACTGCACATTAAAAATGAAGAATTCTTTTTAAAAATCTAAAATACGCTGTTATTGAAAACATGCTTTCAAGTCTTTGAAGATGACACTCCAACACACATTAAGATGGCAATTGCTTTGCATATGACTGAGTTGACAAGGCTCTGCAGAATTCATGTAGCACCAGAGCTTTTACCAACTGATTTACAGCTTTGATGTGGCTCAGGCTTTATAAGGTACCCTGACACAGTGCAAAGTCTCTGCTGACAGAAATAGCAAGAGTTCCTTCAGCGGCAGACTTTGGCTGGTCCATTTTAAACTGCAGTCTCCATGGTAGAATTTCCTCATCTGCATCAGCCTGTTCTGCTAGCAGCTATCGAAGGAGGGCTTAGAGGGGATGTCACATATAGTATTTACAGCACTGCACACTGGACTACTTCCCTCTTGAGGTGACAGAATTGAAAGTAAGTCACATTTGCTTTCATTGTCTCCAGAATAGGAGAAGAAAGCCTTTATCTATTTTACTCATCAAGTAACTTAGATGGGACAAAAACCAAGTTAAATCAAAACAGTTTTAATAAATACTGCCTTCAAAGAGTAACAGTTGCTTTCACAGCCTGTGTTGCTCCTGTGCTATGGAAATTGTGTACATTTAGTGCAAGTAGAGGAAAAGAAAAAAACAGAGAAAAAAAGAGGTGGCAACTCTCAGCAATTTGTATGTTTAGGCATATTTTCCCTTTCATCTTTTCTGTCTGTTCCACTCCATATCCTTCATTGCAGAGTTCCTGCTTTCTAGAGTCCCAGCTGCCATGAGAGAAACACCAGAAGTTATCCTTGTCTCCCAGCTACGACTGTCAACCTTTGTTTTCTCCATCTGCTACCAGCACAGCACCCTTGCACCAAAGAACATTGATCGTCTTACAGAACAGAGTTTGACTTGAGACTCCTGCTACTTCTCTAACACAGAAGTTTATTATTTACAACAGATGAAGTCAAGCTATGTGTGTTAATAAGCAAGTAAGCCACACAGTCAGCTGCAGTGCTCCAATACTGATTTGCCTTTATATATGGTATATTAAGTTTTTCCTTCATTAAAAGCTGTTCTACAAGACACGATGGAATTACCAGCAGCAATTTCTCAAAGGGCTGATGGCATCATAAAGGAGGAGTTTGTTTCTTCCCCTCAGCATTGCCCGTGATGACACATCTCTCAACCCAAGAGTGCAAACACACACAAACAAACACACAGATAAATATGTCTCCTCCTATTTGCCAAAAAGCCAACCCCCAGCCCTGAACAGAAAGCTAGTGGGGTAAGGCTAATCAGCCTTCTGCTCACTAAGAAGAGGGATTTCTGTAGAAGTTCTTGAAGCTTTGCTACTTCAGGATCCCACATGAAAACCTCTCTAAGAGGGGTGTGGGTCAATGAGGAGAAGACTCTTTCAGTCACTAAATATCAATAGCAGTTATTTCATACCGTCCCCTGAAAAGGCTGGTGACCATTCCAAGTGTGCCTGCCACGTGCTAGTGGCCAGTTTTATGAAAATCTATGTGCTACATTACCTTTAAGAGCCAGTAGGTGACATTCAGACTGAAGCCTTTTACAGAAGGATGCACAAGGCTTCCTACATGATCTCATGACTTGTATGAAAAAGAAAAAAAATCTGTCTACCAATCAAGCAATCCAGACGGATTACCACGGGACAGAAGCCCCTATCAAAACTTAATATTAGAAATGTCAGCTAGAGGCCCGCTACTGAATAATTCAAACCAAGAAAAGGTCTCTCTTGCCTCTTGCCACCTGCTTTGAGCAAATTTTTGGTCACACATAACAATCAGTTCCAGCAAAGGGTGACTGGGCTGAATACAGAATAAAGAGGCACATAGGAAAAAAAAGAAAACAAAACCCCATGAAATAAAGATAATCTCAGCTGCACAAGGCCTGTGTATGTACTCTATGGCTTGAATGCGAAGAAACCATCTCTAGACATATCTGAAAAATTCCATGTACAACTAGAAGACGACTAGCAAACATCCCAGTCTTCTACTTCACAATGTTCCTCTGCCTTACTAAAGTACTTCAAGGTTTCAGAAATGAAGATATATCGATGTATTTTTTTGGACAAAAGCATAGTTTCATTAGAACAAAAAGCAAGCTCTGGCATATTTTCATCATCTCTTTGTCTATAAGTGAAATATGATGGCAGAGTGAAAAAGGAATATCAAGTATAAGTATCTTCTTAAGTCCCAGCATTTTCAGGCCCGAAAAAAATTCTTCTTTCAATGTTCCAACCCTGGTCAGCTCACTAATGTTTTTTCCTTCTCAGTATCAGCAGTCTCCCCAGTAAGTAACAGAAAATTAACTAAGAAGCAGCTTAAGAATTTGACCAATATTGGCTTAGTTATGTTGGCAAGTTCAGCAAAGTCTTCATATCGTGTCATAACAAAAGCTGAAGCAACTATTTGGTATGGAAGGAAAACTGATCTTAAATTTAACAACAGGGAGCAAATTAGGAGGAGCTCTCAGATTTTCTCCACTCCCTGCTAAAGATTTTGCTGAGTTCCATCCAAGTTTCTCTCACCCTCCTCATAAAACACAACCTTAAGGACTCTCTGCATAGCAGTCAAGACGTCATTGTTGGCAAAACTTCATCTTGTACAAGAGAAACCACAATTCCAGCAGCTCGTGGTACTAACGAGTTCTTTAAGAACATTCAGACGTGGGTTTGCAATTAAATTTAAAAAGCTGTCACCAGTCTTTGTAAGCCTAAATAGGAAAGGTACCAATTACAAGAATTCCCCATTATCCTGTAGACTGTTAACTTAGCAAGAGCACACACTAGTAAGAATTCCCAGGGACATGGAATACCATTCTTTCTCAGTGAAGAGCTGCAGAGAAGCTGAGTGATTTCTCCCTACATTCCTTCTCTTTTTCATGATTTCATGACTTAATTTCTCAAATCAATCCTATTCTATCCTTTAATTTAAGCAGCTCCATTTAGAGAGAAACCACACAATTGTCTAACAAGACCAGAACCATATAATCTTTTCATTTTGTGTGTCAGGGAAAGTACAGTTACATTCTGAAGTGTTAACACATTAGTACTTTTCCAGGTTTGTGTACAAAGACAATTCCTTCCGGAAGTTCTGCTGAGTACTACACTACAAACACACAAAAACCACACTGTATGCTCATCAGGCCCACCTGTCTTATAGAGGGCTGAAATCAACTGCTCTGGGCCTGAATTTTTCAATTTGCTTGAAAGATTTGAGACAGCAAGACAATTTCTCTTCTTCCAAATCTCAAACCCTTTCACAGTCAAAAAAACCCAACAACGGACTCTCTAGCTATAAATGAAGGGTCTCAATTTGAAACACCAGCAGCAATAAAAACCCAAGAATAGCCTATCTGAAACAGCCTAGCTTAGAAAAAACATCTTGTTAAAAAAAAAAAATCCTCTGAAGCCTGCAAATTACTTTCTTTTTTGCAGTAAAGGAAACTTCTAGTCTTTAATAATAAATACCAAGGGACCCTCTTCTACAATAAACACACGTCAAGCTGACTCTTTTTGTAAGACTGCATTAAGTATTTGGCCAGAAATCATTCAGCAACTCCTCCTCTTGTTTTAGGATTAAACACCCCTTAGTCTACAAAAAGCCCAACGGCTGAAGCATAAGGAAGAGTTTATCACTGGCACCCCATCTGAAGCCTTCATGAAGCATAAGTCATTTCCTAAACCTAAAATACGCATGAAAGTTAATGAGATTCCAATATGGGCAAAACACAGTACTGGAGACATGTCATCCAAGGAAATTGGTCACACTGAAAAGCCTTTGCTGAACACTCAAGCAAAGATGAAAATACAAGGATAGGACAAACACGTTTCAGAAATGAAGATCTATAACCTGCAAAACAGTCTGGCAATGGAACCTGGTCACAGAAATAAAATGGATATCTACAAAGCCTCAGATTTAGGAGCAATACCAAGATGGTTTCTCATTCCCTTTTGCCAGCAAGTCAAACTTGTAGCCCCCAACATTGCCTTTGAAAACCTAAAAAAAAAAAAAAAAAAAAAGGAAAAGGATATCCTTGTTTTCACTTACATTCTATATAAAAACAGCACTTTTTGTATCCTATATGCAGTCTAAGTACTCTTAGCATCTGGGGGTGGGGGGGGAGCAGAAACTCACAGCTGCTATCTTCCAGTAATACAGTTTCCAAACTACATTTCCTCCAATTATGTGTACAGTAAGATTTTCGGTTGCTTGAAGAGTGATACAGAAGTTTGATTTTTCAATGAAAGAGTAAAATACACACTGTCTCACAAATTTTTATTTCACCAGAATACCAAAGTGCTAAAGCTGTTAACACTCCTCCCCTCACCATACACATATACAGCCCTACCTCTTCCACAGGAAGACAGTTTAATTGCCTTGATCTTTCCTGAAAGTAGTTTAAATATTTTTCTTGAGGTTTTCTAAAAATAATCCAGAATAAAGCAGATACTCTGTATGGAAAATATCAGCCCATACAGTTTGGCCATCTTACCAGCAACTGCACTGTTCTCTCTCAGAGGAAAGCTGTCTGACAATGCAAACAAATTCAGGATCGCTACCCATTTTGACTGTATTGTACGAGTCATAAAATGGAAAAATCATAGTCCTTTAATTGCTTTAAAGACCCCATTTTTTTCTTTGCCACCTTAGCTATTTGCTGCGGAGGATGTAAATCCAGACATCATGGTCTGTGTTTTATTGAAAAGCCTTCTCCACTTCTTTTTTTAACTTACAGGATGAAATCAATCAAAACAGAAAAAAGTACTTATGAGTCTTACACCTTAAAGAGAGGGTAAGCTTTTGACTACCTAAAAGAAAAGAAGCAGCATCTTTAGAGACAGCAACTGCAGCTCATATATACCACTATGGACACCTCAGCTGCACCCAACACTGATCACAAAAAGCTATGCAGCACAATCTCTACAGGAGAGATCAGAACTGCCCTAACACAATATCCTCACCTCCTCTCAGAAGGGACTTGAAACAACTCCACAGTGCCAGACCATGGAAAGGGAAGAGACCTTGTGCAGCACTGTCCCCCAGTGCTTTCCATCACAGTTCTTTCACAGTGCTCAGTGACATGGAGAACACTCTGCAGTGCCTGTTCCTGTCAGCACCCTCATGACAGCAGTGATGCTTCCTTCCATCTGATTGATGTCTGGAAAAAACAGGGACCCATACATGAAAAATGAGCCACTATTCCTGTCAAACCTTGTATTTCCCCTGCTGGAAAAAGAAGGCAGAAGAAAATACACTGGTGAACACCGAAAGCTCTTTTAATCCTTCTTTGCTAAAACCATATCCATTTCTCAAGGAACAGGATTTCCAACCCTGTGGTCAATAACTTCTCAGGATAACTAATCAGCACTTCAGTGATGCTGTGACTAGAGACCAAAGCTAGAGAGCGCGCTCTCAGTGTTCTCACCCTGTCACAAAGCAGTCTGGCAAGGAAGATGTTACTTCCAGGAACATTTCAGGATGGGGAGAAAAAGAAACAAACAAAACAAAAAAAATCCCATATGACCTAACAACCATATAAACTAACAAAACAAATTCCCATTCAACACTATCACAACACAACTCTTTACCTCTAAGTTAGCTGCTAAGTTGCCAAAGCCTGCAAATAACTACCATGAAAAACCTAAAAAGTACAGTTAGATAACCCCTGTAACTAAATATCATTTTAGAATCAGATCTACAGCTTATCTGGACCACCCAGGTTGGTGAGCAACAACTAGATGACACCATTTTCTCAGCTGCAAGTCTGAAGCCCAAAGCCTCTCTCCCTCACAAAGACAAATACTTGGAAGCTGTGATATTCTCAGGAAGCTGAGCTACTTGCTGTAAAAAAACTGCTTAGTAGACTACACATTATCTTTTGGGAGGCATGATGAAATATTCATTTTGGTCTGTGTAAAGCATCCACTGTGCCATATGGATGCCCATTAGTTCTTGCAGAGAGTAACAACTAAGGGAGAAACCACAGCACTGGAATGGAGAAACCCAAATTCCCAGCTATTACATAGCTGCTGTGAACGCCATCAGGAACCATTCTCCCCTTCCGCCACACCACGTGCTACCTTGCAGCCCCAAGTGCTACCTAAAAGAATGCCCAGGATTTAAAGTATCAAAACAATGTATAGACTGAACACCCTGACTGCTTCTGGGAAGACAGATTCATCATGCTCTTGGCTCAGTTACCGATCAAAAAAGCGAGTAGCAACGTCCATTGAACATTACGAGTCCAAAGTCTGGATACTTGGCTGCCCCAATACAAAACTTCTCCAGATGAAACCACACATCAATAAGATACAGGGACAGAATCATTCAGACAGAAACACAGTCAGTCCCAGTCACAGGTGGTGTTAAAATATACTTTTCTTACTGGCAATGTTACATGCCACTTTTCACCTCACACACCTGTTCAAAACCAACAACAAAACACAAACTTGCATGAGGTCCCATTACATGAAGGTCTCTGCTAGACAAATTGAGAAGAGTTGACTGGAATAAACCAGTATCACCCTCTTCTGCATGAAGTGACAGCACAAGCACTCTCCACAGCCTGGATGACTGTTACCCAGGAAAGCAGCAGAAAATGGCTTACTTTAGGAACTCAAGTGTCCTCTTTTACCCCAGAGTAATTACTGAACACAGCAGACATTCATTCTGGAGAGAAGAGTACAATAGTTGTTTGTTACCATCAGCACTACAATCTAGCATTTATCTAAGCCTATCACACACGGAATAGACAGCACAAAAAATGCTCAAGACAGAACTGAAAAGTACTATTTGTAAGAGATTACAGGTGAACACCCAAGCACCAGGACTAAGGCTTGGCCCACAACTCACAATTTAGCCACCCAGTAATCTATTAATTGAGCATACATTTATCCACGCTTCATCTAAAAAGCATCACGCATAGCTGGTCAGAGAACAAGCAGCAGAAAAATATTCAAATCATTGCAATCTACTGCTAGTAAGGAAAGTCACATCTTACTCAGTAGAGGCATGAACTTTTTGAAGTGGAAGAGCACGCATTCATGTTTAACATCAGAAACAATGTTATGAACTCATTAAGTCTGTAGGCAACAAATGAAGGTGTCTACATCTGCATTTATACTTTTTCTGCTCAGAGGCATCTCACAAGTTTCTCCACACTAAAGCCCAATCTCAGATTTTAAAAAGCACAAGCTGTTAACTTTCCCCGTCTTTCCCAGGTGAGAAGTTCAGATTCCCGTACTCCCCATACATTCTACAACAGGGCCACTTTAGACTTTCCTAAATCAGAGACTTGAACACACTCGCACAAATCCTGCCCCAACATCCACTTTATTTTACAACCACTACCATATTTACCCAAATTAGAACTCAAATTGAGAAAACTTATCCCACACTGCCAAGCAGATTTTGGAAAAATCGGACTCTTATCTTCTAAAACAGCATGTAGCATTTTAAGAGCTACGTTAGTTACATCAGGAACAAGACTGAAAAACTCTAGTTAGACTGGTGAGCTCCCAGTTCCCTCCTTACTTGCAGGCCTAAGCTTCTGCAGTGGAAAGCAGGACAACACTGATATACAGCACTGGAAATAGGAAAAAGCAGCATTTATCCCATGCTTGGAAGATTCCTGTCCCATCTTCAGAGGACAACAAAAACAACATGATTTCAGAAGCTACTCTTCTACTATCCCTGGGTAATCTCCCACTCAGAGATAGTAAGAAATTCAAATAAACTCAAATAACATCAGTAAATACTTCACCCTTTCCGGTATCACAGAAACATGTGTAAAACTTCATAAACATTTTTTCTAAACATATTCTGCTCCAAATGAGGAGACTAACCGTACTACTTAATTTACTGTGGTGAGTATATTTAAGTGTCTCATTTTTAAAGACTGCACATTGGCTGAAGGAATGCAATTAGCTGAATACAAATACTTGTTTGGACTCGTGCAGAACAGCAACACATACTTTTCCAGAAGGGCACACTGGATTGAACATGCAATTACAATCTCAACCATAGCAGCACAAATAGACTAAACAAGCACTGTTCAAGTTACTCGTGCTCAGCTTCAAAAGTTTGACCCCTGAAGCCAGAAGTACATTCACAAAGGAGAACCAATTTTTCCAAACAGCCAGAAATACAAACACAAGTTTAAGCAAGCTTTCAAGTCCTGAATAATCACAGTACCCTTAGTCAAAGCTAATTTCTCCATCACAAAAGTTTCAGCTCAGGCATAGAAGTAAAAATTTTATTTCCCTTTCCAGTGCTTATACTTTCCAATAGATGGCTACAACAATGGCACCAATAAAAGACAATTATTTTATTTTACCTGCAACACTAAAAATATATTTTACGTAGAAGTCAAACTTTCCGAGGAAAACTTTTCCTTCCACCAAAAAATCCAAGACCTAAGAACTCTCTTCCTTAGCAACTTTGTTCCAGAGAACACTCATAGCTTCAGGAGACAATTGTCTGTATTTTGGCTCTTCCTATGAAGAAATACACTTAGAGCCAAATGACCTGCAGCTACAGCTCCTACTAAAACCGTCTGAAAAACAGGTACAATTTCCATTTTGTACTTCTATCTAACAGAAGCTAGCATTTGCAGCAGTATAGAAATACAAAAGATCTTTAATCAAGTGCACTCTCTATATTTTATTGCGGGTTCAAAACAAACTACTCCTGTACATAGCAATAATTCAGCTCCAAAAGCTTTATGAGAGAACTGTGGCTCCCTACTAAATCCATACAGGGTTTCTCCACTCAGTGAACCAAAACGCCATTAAAATGAGATGCTGAAGACAAGACTTCTGAAGTAATTTCTCAGTGAAGAAACAAAGGCCAAAAAGTGTCTGAGTAAGGAACCACATATGTGAAAAAATGCTCAGACCTGTAGGCTAGAAAGGACATTTTCAGAAGTTTCAGGTGCCAGCAGCATAAACTGCAATAGCCCGTCCCAGGTTCACTGGCAATCCCACTGGATTCAGATGACAGAGACAGTGGTTGGAGCAGAGCTCTGGAGGTCATTAGCCCCACCATCCTCTTTGGATGGCAAATAGCGCATCCCCCTGTAAGAAACAAGATCTGGGGTGTGTCAGTGCAACCAAAGTGATGACAGAGCCAATCCTCTCCTGGAAGCCATTTCTGGGCACCTGAAGGACAAGGATGTGACTGGGATGAGGGCAGACTGCACTCAGCCAACCTGATAGTATTCAAGGGACACGAGTAGGCACAGGAACAGGCAAAGGAAAAGCAGTGGATGTTTTTCAGTGACATTTTTGCAACACCTTTTGTTTGGTCTCCCATAGCATCCTCAGTTAGTGATATGAGCTGAATAAGTGGATAATACCACCAGGTTCAAGGCTTGTGATCAGCGGTACAGAGCACAACTGCAGCCTGTCCCATTTCTATGGAAATAATTCCAAACATCACCAGGTAAAACCTTGAACAACCTAATCTAATCAGACCTGACCTGCTCTGAGTCAGAAAAGAGACCAGCTGAGACTCAGAGGTCCCTTCTGACCTAAGTTATACCATGATCTCTTCTTTGGTTTTTTAATAAAAAAAGCAAAATGTCTCTTACAGCCTGGGTTTGCTTTATGTCATGCTTCTGCCACCCTGCTGGTTTCAGCAGATAAAATGGACTAAGAGCCACAACAGAGTAAGTGCTGTGGAAAAGGACAGTAACTGCTCTGCTTAAAAGATTCACAAGTCTTTCTGAAACAAGCTTCAACACTGTATTCTCAATAATTTTGGTTCCTACTAGTAACTAACAGCAACAACAAAAAATAACTAAACAAAACCCTCATGGACCTGCGGCTGAAGTGCTGAGAGGAGAGATAATACTGCATTCATTTCTGGACTCTTGCAACAAACCCATTCTGTTAAATATGTCAGATACATTTAGACTGTAAATTATTTTTTTTAAAAAAAAGTCCCAAAGCAGAGTTCATGCAGAAAAACAAAACAGTAACCAAACACAAAAAAGCCCCCAGGTAAAAAAAAACAAACTCAACTGTCTGCATGCCCAGCAGAAGCAAGCAAGCATCCTGAAAGGGCACAAATAAAAACAAGTTTCCATCATGCATTTTAAACTGATGGTAATGTCTTATCGAGGTAGCTAAAACTGAATAGACAGAACTTCAGTTCACCCTCCCCTCTATTTGCATTAATTCCCACAGAGGGACTCTGGTAGAAGATTTTAAGCACCAGAAGAAAGAGAAGTAATGGCATCATTTGCTGCATGTGCTGGATGGAGGCCAGGATCTCAAATATCCACTCAAGCTTGCATCTCTGGAGACAATGTTTGCTTCTACCATAATTGAGTTATGTTCTGTGCAATGAGAAGGTGAATCAATTATGTTCACCACTAAACAGAAAAGGTTAAGTATTCTCTCAAGAGCTTAAAAATTTGTGCAATGGCACCTTCAAAATACTGTTTCTTCTTTTTTAAATAACCAACACCACTTTGATTCCATTTCTGCTCTTCCTGAAAATTCCTCAGCTTACAAACATGTGAAGTGCACTCAAGTTTAAATCCAGCAGAGCCAGGAAGCTGGGATTCCCTATTTTTTTTAAGTTTACAGTAAGTTCCTGGTGGAGTAATTTATGTTAAAGGCAGCATCAGATAAAACAGCCATCTAAGCCTTTGCTGAGACATTAAGGAAATCAGCAGGGAACAACCATCATCTCAGACATTAGAGTCACATTCAAAAGGAAGATTTTAATCACGTGTATAAAGAAAAGTACTAATACTGTAAGGTCAATGGAATTATAGTATTTTAAAGGTTAATCCTCCATGTTTGCTGTAATATTGGCTCATTACTTTGGAATACAGATACAAACTGAACCACTGCAGCAGGACTTTGATTAAGTGCCAGTCTTCTGTACTTCTTCAAATAGGATATGCAGGCTGCCTTACTCAGAAAATAAATTAAAAAGCCAAACTGAAGATAGATTTCTGCACTCAGTTATATATCACAATTAAAATCGATTTTTTGTTTAGTCACAAAAGTCAGTGACCACCAATCTTAAGAATGTTTTCTGGCACTATCCCACAGACATTAACTAAGCCACACACATTGCAATGCAAACAGATACAGGTAGGCATATTTCTGAACAATTTTTTAGCTAGAAAAAGCAAGCACATAAGCACTTCAAGCTATGCATCTTCAAGTGCTGGGTATGTTTTGAGTTTTTTTCGTAAAGACTGAATTCACCTGTAATTAGATTAAATATCATTACTATGAGAATCATCAAATAAAGCCAGTATCGTTTTATTGCAGTGAACACCCAATTCTGCAAACTAATGAAAACACAACAGGCTTATCTAAAACGTAGTTACCACAGCTTACTGAAGACAGTGTGATTACTCATGCTACTCAAGGTAAGATAAATCCTAAACATGTCCTTATAAAGATTAAAGAATCATTTAATAAGAGTTGTAGTATAAGCTGTTCTAAAGAATATACATAAAATTTGTAAGATAAAACAAAGAGTAACTACTTGCAAGTAAATAGATATTATAATCTCAATCCACATGGATTTAGCCTACATTTCTGACAAGGATATTATTTACATAATTGAAGTCATTAAAATAAATGACAATTCCCTACTAATCTTAGGTATTAAAAAGTACCTGAACAGAGTCATCTGGAGAAGTCATATAAGATGCAGGGCTTTCTGTAAGAATGCAAAGTTACTTTTCTAGATCACCCAGCTGAAGACTCTGCTATTAAACTCTATCTCCTGTTTATATTTTTAAGCAATAAAAATGGAAAAAAAAGAACTCTAGAGGAGATTCTGCCACAGATAAAGCTGTGGTGGACTTTAATACAAATGACTCACTGCATACCTCTCAACTCCCTTACTTCAATAAAACAGCTGCAGAATAGGAGAGGACCTACAAGAGCCATGTGCTGGAGAATGAGCCCTGCAGTTTGAATTACCACTGCAAAAGCGGCAGAATGCTTTTGCAAGGTTTTCCAATGTTCCACAAAGTTATTTCAAATCTCCTTGGGATATTTATTCTTCAGCTCTGAAACAGTTAATATATTTTAAAGGCAAAAAACCATATTCTACAAATATCAAGAAATGAAACCAAAAACATAGAAAGCTTTGCTTTAAACAGGTTGAAAGCAATTTTGCACACAGATGTACTAATTTGGAAAAGAAAATATATTTCCATGCAGAATTGCTAATGAATCTTAACTTTTAATTCACAGGAGACTTAATTTCCAGTTCAGCAATACAAAGATTAGTGACCTGGACAGAGATTTTTCTCACTAATATGTAGCCTTCACAATCTAAGTTAACACTCTTCTGTTTATCATTAGATAGCACTTTCACATATAAATCAGGGTAAAAGACCCACCACTGACAAGCACTTCTCAGAACTCTAAGAACACCTCTGAGCTAGATCTGTTTAACCCAGCATCCCATTTTCCCTCAGCTCCACAAATACAAATGGTATTCCTCTTGCTTTGTATTCTTGGAAAAGCCTCAACAGTCTGGTCTAATTCTGCCTCAACTCTTTCTGGACTATATTCAGCCAACTTCCATACAGACACACAGCTCATCTGTGAGAAGTGTGTCTTCAAAAACCCAAGTACCACACCTGTTTGCTCTTGCTGTGCAGTACCCCCACCCACTATGTAATATTTGATTAGAACAATTTACTTCTTTCCAACTCCTAAGTTTGTCACCCAGATGCCTCACAGTAAACTCCCTTCAGCTGGCCAAACTCAGCATTCACCCACCAATGAGTTTCCTCCCACTTAAAACAATGTTTTATGAATGTAACAGAAATTTAGAATCCAGCTAGAAACATTTCTGAGTCTGCCCCTGAGCTGACAGCCTCAAGGCCCCACCTGCTCTGTCACATGCGTAACAAAGGGTAGCATTTTAAGCACCAGGTAAGTACAACAGAAAGAGACAGTAAAATGTATTTTGCTTTATTGCACCTTCAAACATAAACTCAAGAGCTTCATTAGAGAGAGGTTTACTGCAAGATACATCTCATTACCTTCTATAGATAGAAGATACCTAGATAAAAAAGGTAAACCAAACTAGACAAATCATGGAAGAAAATAAAATCCAGAAACCACATCAAATATTATTAAAAGCTATAGAAGTATTTATGAAACTGAACCTTTTCCCATAGAAGAGAATTCCAGGTACCCTCACTTAAGTCTACCATCCAAAGTATTTCCAAGCTTCTCATCATCTACGTAACTTATCATAGAAGGCTGTCTCTGCAGCAACAGAAGAATTATGTGTTCCTGGGTAACTCAAAAAGGTCAGAGACCTAAGCACTAGTAAGGCAACCAAACTTACCCAATTAACACTGTAGTTTTACACTTGTGCTTTTGCTCCTCCACAGACATAATTTTACCCATTCTAAGACAAATACAATGGCAGGGTGCTACACATTTTCCCCCTCTATTACTATGTTTCAGGAAGCCACCCAATTTTCCCTCCTCGCAGAGTTATGGTACTCTTCAATGGCCTTAGACATTGTACAAGAAACCAAAACTATACTGGGGGACAGGGGAGAGAGGAGTAAGTAAAACATTAAATTAATCACCAATTATTTCCTGTAATTATGGCAAAAAGAAACAGTGCAGAAGTGAACTACTAAATGCATGTGCTAAATCTATGACAGTAGCTAAAAGTTAAAGAGAAATATGCTGCAAGCAAATCTGATACTGAAATGCTTTTAGAGCTGTTTCTTCCAACAGGGAATCGGAAACACCCACAAAAGAACTCAGATATAAAATCAGACATCCCAGGTTCAGTGACTTCAGGGAAGTTTTAACACACATATTCCTATCCTTTACAGCTTGATCAAGAGGAGCTGACAGCAGTCAATAGCAACTGTGCTTGTGGTGACCATGAGACACTGGAGGTCAAGATCCTGAAGGGAATGAGAAAGGAGAGCAGCAGAGTAGGTACTCAAACACATGGAAGCAGACTCTGGCTTATTCAAGAAGCCTGTAGGAGGAACACCCTGGCAGACACCTCTGAAGCTATATTTAATGGGGTAGAACTCATCCCACTGACAGCAGAACAACGTCACATTCATTTCTTTGCTAGGAAAAAAAACCCTTCAAAATCATGGTTTTAAATAGGAAAGATCTTAAATGCTAAGAAGTGGTGCAGCACTGAGAGATGATGTTAGCTTCTGTGGAAGAGTATAATATGTACTAACTAATGTCTTCTCCTGCACAGCTCATTTGTCTCCTAGGCGGGCTAATTCTGAAAATCTCATTACAAGAAGTAGTTGAGAAACTTTGAGACAGACATACCCCTAAAAATGCTCATTTACAAAGCGAAATCACATTTATTTTGCTTACATTTCAGTTCACCGTTCAGAGATGGCTGAAACAACATTGTGTTAAATAAGATGAAAGCACCAAGTTTAGGAAACCTAAACCTCAAGCTTTTAGGTTTAGATCAAATTCCCTCCAAACTCCATTTTGCTAGCATCTGAAGTACCCCCCCACCAACTTTGTAAAATCCTTTCCCAATTACTTGAAGCAATCCTTTTCTGTAATAGTCATCCACATTCAAGGAAGAACATGGAACTGCAATATATGCAGTACTTTTGAGGGGATCAGTACAACATGTGTTTCTTTTCCCATTATACACAAACACCTTAACCAGTCTTAGGAGAGCACCTTCTCCCAGAAACAGAGCTCATCTTGGAGACCAGTGAGGAGAAAAGGACAAGGTAACACATACATCTCTTATTCTTTTTCTTTTCTCCCCTCCCCCCCTCCCCAAACTCATCTTTATGCTTAAACATGGTTTCTTCCTAGCACAAGAACAGGTAACAGCCACTAATGCATTTTGACTATAGTCTGAAGGCGAATTTCAAGAAGGCAATAAAGCATTGCTCCAGAAATTCAAACAAACAAACCCAAAACAGTGTCTGAACACACACAATCCTCCTATTAAAAAACAGTTGCCCAAGCTACCCTGATGCCCTGTTAGCCAAGGAGGCTGTTCTCTAGCAATGTTTCAGCACAGAACATATCCAGCAGTGCTTGTGTAAGTACCACTACAATGCAGACAGAGAGAAAAGACCTTCTTAAATCTCTCATAATACATCTGTCTTAAATTTAAGCAAGCACATCTGATTAGTGTAACAGCCATCCGTTTTTAATTTGTGTTTTAAAATCTGTACTTTACAGCCAACATGTTCTACTCTGGAAGTCAATTCCCTGTGTGAACATTTCATATGCATGTCAACAAAACTGCTGCAAAAGAGGTTACATAGTTATTTCCTACAGCAACACTAGTTCGCAACTGGTCAACTTACACAAGCTGATGAATTTTAAGTAAACTCCATCAAGGCAATACTGACCAAAATAAGGTTCTTTTAATCCCTCCCCCAAAAGTCCCCATGCCACAAACACTACCCAGACACCTAGAAGAAATATGGAACCCCAAAACATCTAAGAGATGACTTCTTCTTACCAAACAGTTTTCTAGCTGGTGCTCTGCTTTCTTTGCCAGCAAGGCAGGCCACAAGTACCTTCTTCCTTAGAGTCTCCCAGGAAAAACAAACACACTCCACAAAGCAAAAGGACTTCCTCCAAGCATTTTGGCAATCTGCACAGTGGAAAAACCAAGTGGAAAAAAACCAAGTACCACTGCAAACCACTCAGCTTTAAGCAACCTCCTAATGTCATATCATTTTCATGGTGTAGTACCACTGCTTTCTTCTACCTTTGAATCTTTTCTACTAGCCTCTGGATGCAGGGGATGCCAGTGACACATCAACATGATACAGCCACTACTGTGCAAATTACCCTAAAGCAATTCTCTAATCTGCACCAAGTGCTACTTTGGATGGATTGTTTTGTTTATGCCTAAGTCTTTAAAAGTTATGCAAGTTAGGGCATCCAGGCTTAACCTTCAATTTTTGTGTTCAGAATTGCAGTCTTTTGAATTTCAAATTCTTCCACATCACAATTTTTTTTTACTAGTCATTTAAGAGTTTTGAAAATGTTTTCTTTAGGTGTAACACATCATACAACACTCTATAGTAAGAAAGCTTTCTGTAGAGTTAAACATATTTCAAAATGCCAATTACACAATTAGCAAATCTTAGCAAGGTGACAAGCCAGCATCTAGAAGGAAAAGGAAAGAGAAGATAAACTTTCCCCTTGATGAGTTTCTTAAAAATAGAAAGACAAGTTTCTTTTACCTATCACCCTGATGCAGTTCCCTTGGTTTTGGAAAAGAAGTTTTATATGACCAACCTTTATACACATTCTATGATTCCTATACAAAAAAGCCTAGGTAACAAAAGGGTCTCAAACCTCAAGACACTATGAATTTTTTTGTTCTAGCTTTGTCTCTTCGTATTCCTACAAAAGCTGGTCACTGAACTGCATGCAACTTGTCTTTTTTCAGCATCCAGACATTAAAATAAACAAAGGTGAAAGAGTCTGGAGTTTGAAGTTTTTTATTTATTAGTGCTAAAATTACACTATTATCATGCTTAATATAGTATAACAGCACAGGTTCAACATATTACTAACTATATCCTGTAATAGGTGGATCGGATGGTATGCAGCAGGAGTCGTGGGAGGACACTCACTGAAAAAGGTATTGTGTAAATATTTACACATTTATTTTTAAGAAGGCTTAAGTTAGAAACTTGTGAGAATTCAACAAATGCTAGAGATACAGGCAAACTCCTCACTTTAGATACTTCAAAAGTAAGATTTTTAGGATACATAAAACAATGTCACATCAGTACCGTCTGATTTTGCAGTGACCATTATACAGAATGTTTTAAAAACAAAATGCACACGCACAAGAGAGCACAGTTAGACAGCACTACTCCTTGTTCAGCTATACAAAAGATGCCCAGAGGCACAGGTAACAGTACTGACATTCATTTCCCTTAAGACTTTACTGTAGCCCCCAAGTGCCAAAAGGGCAGAAAGGAGATAAGAAGTATTGCTTCCTGAAAGCTACAGATCTGACCCCCGAACCCATGCTTTTCAGACTCAGTGTCTTACAAACACTAGGGTGGAAGAACCTGCCTGTGGAAAGCAACCCTGTAAGTGGCATGTCCTAGTGAGCAGCATTAGGCTCATGCAAACATGCAAGATCAACTGCACCAAGCTCAACAGGCATCACTTCTGAGTGATGTCAAAGCAAGGCCTTATTACTGCCACTGAAGAAATTAAAAAAACAAACAAGACTTACCAAAACAAAATTCATCCATTATAAAGATTGTCCAATCTTGAAAAAAAGTACTGCACACTACTCCACAGGAAGGAGCAAAAGAGACTATGCTAACAGAGCACAGAACTGTTACATACACCACAGTAAAAATCAAGCCAGCATGGCTACATAGACCTACCCACTGAGCCAAAGCAAGATTCCCTCTTTCTAAAGATTTATCCCTTCCTCGCTTATTTTTAAGGGCTGGAAGAAACAGCAAACAATAACAAGATGCTTTCAAGGCACAGATTACATACATTTTACTTAACTGTGCTCAGCAGCCTAGCAAGAACAAGACTATGTTATCCTTTTAGCACAGATTCAGAAGAGTTGAGCACAAAGCCCCACCTAAACCCAGGACTTCCAAAAGCAGCTGCTTTGGGAAGCTTTCTAGAAGAAATGTCATAGAGCACTCTCTTCAGTACAGAAATCCCTTGAAAGGAAACCGATTTCATTTTCATTCAGCCCAGACCAGCCCTTTGGCACTCAAGGGTCAGAATTCCCTGAAGCTGTGCAAGCCGTGACAGACTCCCCAGAGCCTCCAAGAACAGAGGTTCATGACAGGGCATTATGAACCACCATTTGAGAACCCTTCTCTTGCTGTTAACAAATCTGCTTTATTCAAAAAAGGATTATCTGTTCTTCCACACTAATTAATAATTAGTAATTTTGAACAGGCAATAGGGCACTGGGGTTGGCAGAGCAGTCAGTACTGCCTCCCCCCTCAGGAAATTCTGCATTTGTTCTCTGCCTGCCCCTAAAACCACTACAACAGCAATACCCTTGCCTGACTGATTTTTTTTTCTTCAGTAGAAAGTATACACAGCCCAAAAGAAGCTGAGATAAAATGCCCAAAATCAGAAATATTTAATCTCAGACATCTAGATAACTGCCTCTGAGCTTGAAAGCAACACTGAAGTTTGATTAAGGTTTAAAGTGTACAAAAATTAGAGCAACGCACTTGACTGGTAGTGTTTATCTAGTCTGTTATGAAGCCAGGGAGAAATAAAGCTTAAAGCTAAAGATGTTAAGAGACAGCCTGTTTTATTAGTGACCCAAAGCAATTTCTGCCTCTCAAGCCCCTCCATTTTTTTCTTCTATATTTTACATTTAGAATCTTTAAATTCTGATTTATTTTTTTTCCCAAGACAAAGCAGGAAAAATATGAAGAGCTGAGTCCTGAAGAAATTGATTCCTCAGCAAATTAAGTTACTGGAAAAGCACTCCAATGACTTCTTGCAACTACAAGCTAACAGGAAAACAAGGGATTTGCGGCGACTTAAGTTTTGGATGATTTAGCCTAGCAACTTGCTCATGCAAACTATAATCTGTTCCAACATCAGGGCCACACGAAACATCTGTGTTAATACTCACAGCCCAAATGCAGCTCCAGACAGACAGTCCAGACACTTAAAATGGAAGAGTGCTTGACTGCTTTAGATAACAGGGTGACAGCACAGCATCATGCCCAGCCAATTTGTTGGAAGGTTTCCTTGGAAGATAAATGAATGGTGTTGCTTGCAGCACTGCCCACCCGCACACTGCAGAAACCAAAAGGCTGCTGCTCTCATGACTTTCCATAATGTCAGTGTCTTACCACAGAAGAAAAAATCTCCACCTTGCAAGAATCCAGCTTCCAAAACAGAACTCCCTGCAGAAGGGCAAAAGTCCAGGGGTTTCTGGATGTACTACAGAATACCCCAGCCAGAAGAAGCCCGAGGAGAGCTCAGAGGCAGAGGGAACCCTAATGCAACACGCAGCTGCAATGAACATGACACACAGACACCCTACCCTGTGCAAATACTGATTGCAAAGGGCAAGGCAGCTGAGGAATCATGTGCTTCCACCTCTTCGTGCATGGCAAGGAAGCTGGAGTTCTGTTGGTATTCCTGTGGCATGCAGGAATCCTTGCATTAGATGCAGAAAGACACATCATAGATGGATTGGGTGAAAAGCTTCAGTACAGAATGAACTTTGCACTCAAGTACTCCAGGGACAAAGGATTTCAGTGCTTGCATTATGCTTTGCTCTGCAAAGTTGAACAGCATGTATATCCCAGAGAGACTATGCTCTCATCACACTCAGGCTTTACCAACACCATCTGGAAATCTAGATGGCTGTGGCTGCTCAATCAAACCACCATGTTTCCCTTCTCACAGGCACCTATCAAAAAGCTACCATGTCACCTCATCTTTTTCCTACCATTCCACTGCTCAAGAAGATAGCATTACCTCCTTTTTATTTTCAGGAACGCTTACCACTAGAGATGAAATAACAAAATGAAAGGGGGGGGGCGGGGGGGGAGAAAAAACAATTCATCATTTCCCCCCACAGTTTTAAGATCAAAACTATGGAAGAAATGCCTGTGCTAAAATGTTTCTCACAATTTTCAGGAATACAGAGGGGGAAGGACCAGGTGCCATAAATTTTGCCATCTTGCCCAGAGCCTTCCTAAATAATTTTTCAACTCGAAGAAGAACACAGAACTGTTATATCAGTAAGACTATATGGGGTTACATTTTATCTTGTATGGACATAAGAATCCTATAGGAATTCTGATCCTCAGCTACATCAGTGTCTTTTATAGTCATCAGAAAATGCAAACACTGAAGATCTGAGAATGAATATATTCCCATACTTTTCAACTTTTAGGGTTTAAAGTAGAAACATTCAAATAGTCTCAAGAAAGGTGCTACACAACAACTATAACAGTTTTTACACTAACAAGGAAACTGAAGAAATGAGAGAAGCTTGCCAGGTGACAGAACATAACAACACAACCTCCATCTGACTGTCCTGATTTGCCCCAACTGCGATTGGGTTGCATGTTATGCTCTTGCAAAAGACAGGGCAACGTTGACATTAAAATGAAACAACGACAGATAACCATTATCACCATAATAAAAGTATGTCTAAGAGCTGGCTAAGTTAGACAGGACCAGAGGGAAATTCCAAAGCCTAATTTTATCCTCTTAAGTATCTAGATATATAGACATGTTTGTAGAAATATTTTCCATTCACATGATGGCTACAGCATTAATTACTATCTTACAACATTGTGCTAAACACACACACAGTGACAAGTTTAATCTTACAAAGGCATATGTTTCAACGATGGTGGTAAAAGGAGACATGCAAGAATTGGCTTTCAATAAAAACCAAGATGGTTTTCATATGTAAAGCTCATCCACACAGTAAGCCTTTGACTCCAAGTTTGTCTGTGTGGTAGGTCCCCAACATCACATTCTAAAGGCAGAGGGAACAACACAATCCTATGAAGACTGGTACTTTCAGGTGCTAGTATCATGCACAAGGCATCTTGTGGCAAGTGCTCAAGTTGCTTACATAAGCCAGCAGCTAAACAAAAAGACTTGGCATTGCAGCAGAACAGGTGACTGGAGCATTCATCCACTCACAACTCTTACAGCTAGGAGGAGCAATAGCATAACTGCACGTGTTCAAACACCCCATTTTGTAACAGCAGTCATTAACTCACCATAACATGCTATAATAATAAAAAAGGGATGAAAATTATACTTTCTGTGTAGCCCAGCTCTCTTCTTACTCACAGTACTGTCAGACTTTCAAAGACAGCTACCTTGTCTTTAATATCCTGTATTCTGGAAGGTGAAACGAGCTAATTTCAAAACAGTCAAGTTTCTCTTTACACTCTTCTTACCTTCATTGTCCACTCTGCTCCAACAGCAAACCATAATTGGCACTCATTTCCAAGTGATGCCAACTCACTTCTTGGGCTGCCTGGCAACAGGAGTTTTAACTTGTAAACCTCCCCTCAATTGACACACTCCCCTCCTCCAGTACTCAGGAACGTGTGGAATAGCTGATGCTATATATCTTCATTTTGCTAAAGGCTTTCACAAGGTGTTGAAAAAAATACCAGAAATCCAGCTCTGAAGCAAATCTGTGCTTGCATGCACTTTTTAGTCTTGTTATGAAATTGAGTTCACAAAATAAGTTTAAGTGGTGACCTTCTAAACTCTGAAGGGATTAAAACCTTATATATAATATGCAATTTTATACATACAGGCAAGCAGAAGGTTTTTAATATAAATCTGTAAAAAGTAAAGCTGCCACAGGACTTTTAGAGTTTAAAATGGTAAGCTGTTCTAAAAGGAAAAAGCTGCCATGGATATTCGGCACCAGTACTTGTAATAGAAAACAGAAATCAGAACTCATAGTTCTAAAGTTGGAGGAAACAATAAAGCAATACAAAGAGGCTATCGAACAGCAGCAATATCACACTCCTTGCTTCCTTGTTTTTCCTAGAACAATCCAGACACTTGGCTTTACTTTCCCAGTTGCATGTGTGGTAACATGTGCCATAATCCATACGTAAACATTCTTAACAGACCACGATCCAGAACCAATGACACCTTGGGAAAACCATTCACAGGACCTTTAATCTCATGAAGAGTAATTCAGACTGACCTCTAAAACCCCCAAGCTGAAGCATGGAAAAAGGCAAAAAGAGCCCAAATACTCATTGACAGAGTATAAGCACAATGCTTTTCCTTATAGAAACTACCAAGGAAAGGAATGAAACTGAAACACACACTTCGGTTTTCAGGAGAACAGGAAGCTGTCCTATAACAACATCACAGTATCAAATTAAGTCTCATAGCAGGGGAATCCTTAAGTTCTATGCATGCCAGGATCACTAAAAGTGGAATCTTAGTGATTGCTTAGCCTTAATGTAATCCAAGTTTAAAACATTACTTTTTAAGGGTACACTGGCTTGCAAGTTTTACACGCCAGCATGAAAATGTGTACTTCACCACAGCCTATGAGCCAGAGACACAAACTCTGGCTTTCCCCATCTCCAGTTTCCAGATGAAACATGCCAGATGTAGTCCACTCTGTGTACATAAAAAACTTTTCAGCTATGGACTTTCCTGCTCATTCAGGTACCAAATCCTGTATACCCACAGTTGTGGCAAGCGCTTCTCTCTTCATTTTGCAACAGACAATGCAGACAGGTTAACAAGCAAATATCAGGAGAGTCTGTACCACCTTGATTCTGTTTGTTTTGGTGCAAATGGCAACTTGCCCAGTACCTACTATCCTTACCCAAGACAGCTGTGTGCTTTCCACAATGCCTCAGCTCCAGCAGCAGAAAACTCACACCAAGAAGTCACTTTCCCTTTTCCAATGCCCTTTGCACATGTCAGTAATGTCTATCACTGTGGTATCTAGCTATAAAGATTAGATACCACAGATCAGAGATGTGAGACAGTTCCTGGGAAGTGAAATGAATACCTAAGTTTGCAAAGCACTTTGTAGTTCCTGACTACTAGCTTTGATTTACTCATTGTTTTCTCAGTTTTGTTTCACCTTCTTGTCCTCTCTCCCCTTCCCCTGAACCAAAGGAAAGCCACTTTTTTACCAGTTTTCTTCTCACTAGGCAGCAAATACACTTCCTCATCCCCTCCTTGAGAGAGCATTAGTAACACTCTGTAAAAGAAGATGAACATATTGGCTTGAGCCTTAAAATTCAAATAGAAAAAGAATGATTTAATTTGAGCAAGTTAAATGTAAGCAGCCAGCTACCACATGCCAGCGTAAGGCTTTCCTCATCAAACTGGGTACTTCAGAATATCTAAGATTACATGTGCTAGCAAAAAAGTACTGATCTATCCCTGTTCAGACAAATCCTAACATACCAAAGTATTCAGCTATCTTGGGGCTGTGGACTGTGAACTTCTCATGATTCTTTGCTCTTTCTCAAGAGCTGCCAAGTGTATAAACTGTTCCCATTATTTACTCACAGATTAACAGTTGGTAAATTGGTCCCAGGGAATCACTGAGGAATTTTCCTTATAACCATTTCCCTTGCTTACAAAAAAAAAAAGCCAACCACACAACGCCTTCCACCCCCACCCCCCCAACCCTGAATGAATGTGAGAACTTCCTGCACTCAGAACAGCATGAATAGACCTGGCAAGTAGTCAGGGAGATAGTACAGGCCCATGAATGCTCTGAATTCAGCTTCTGTGCTGCCGCTAAATTAAAGGAATTCAGGAGCCTCACAAAGGCTTGGTTATTTAATTATATTATAAAATAAAAGGCTGAATCTATTAGACAGCATACGAAAGAAACCCTTTCCCGAGTGCCTGCGCAGAACAAGCAGCCCCAGTGACTCTGCCTAACCTTCTCCCTCTCCTCGGGGTGATGTCACCACCACAGTGCTGCCAGATCCAGCAGGGCTGCCGATGGCGACAGAGCACTGCTCTACCTGCAGGCAGGAGAACTCACCAGCTAAGCAGAGACAAGCCCTGCTTCTTTACCACATCGCATTTTTTACCTTTGCTCTTCATTCACCACGAGACTCGTGACACTTGCAAGCAAGCTACAACTGCATTTATCTCTGTACCTTAAACCCCTAACTAGACGAACTCATATGTCAGCATTCAAACCCTCTTTTCACTTCAAGTGCCTTCAGCTAAAACTAAAGCACACACATTAGTAACAACTACAAGTAAACAATAAGATGACAAAAACTCTATTTCTTTTCCAACCACGTCCTACCTTCTCTCCCTTTATAACTACCAAGGAACAAATGCACTCAGCAATTCGCCTTACAGGTCATTAGGAAACAAAATCAGAGCAGCTTCCTCTTATTGAGGACTCTGCTGCTCATCAAATCTCTCAACAGCCTCAATACACACAAGAAAATGGTTAGGGTGATAATAGCGTACAGAGGGAGAGACAAAGTGACCCAGAGCACGGTGCACTCATTTTTGTCGTTCAGCTGGCTGTGCTCACTGTTTGGGAACTCAGGCTGGTACACGTGACACCTTTACTGATACCAGCACCTCACCCTTGTGCCTCGCCAGAGGTGACAGCCCTATGTCTCATCAAAGCACAGTAAGTGCTCAGAGCAGTGGCCATGCCGACATGGCTTCATGAGCCCTACAACCAGCTACCACCACGCTTTTCACTAACAAGAAGAGAAGCAAATATTCAGAGCAAAGCCAGCAGGCGTGCCTGCCTGCTGCAGACAGTCCCACAGGGGTGTATTCTCCTAAGCATGAGTTGCCAAAAGGACAACTGTAACTCCAGTGCAAAGAAAATGCTCAAGAGAATCCAAAAAGACAGAACAGGATGTTTACGTATGAACGGTAAGACAAGGTTTGTCTCATCTTTCATTAGGGAAATAAGGATATAGCACTATTTCCCTGCTTTGATGAAGACATCATTATATTCAAACATTTCTGCTACTAAGAGGTTAGTGGGTATCAACTTTATGCCACAGCATTTGTTTTGGTATGGACAGCATCTACATTAGGTATGAAAGTCAGACATCAGTCAGTCTCCAACTATCTGTGGACAACTCATGCGTTTTGCTGCAAAGCAGTATAGTCATGTCTAAAGAAAGCAGGCCAAAGGATTTTCAACGGAGTACATGTCCTACATGTTTAGAACAATCAGTGGATATGAGCAAGAGTGAAACCTGAATGTGAAAAACGCCAGTGCAACCAGAAATCCACAGTGCCAAGGCACAAGGGCCAAAGGACCTACTAAAGAGCGTGTCAAACACCATCTCTGATTAAGGACTGCCAATGTGCACAGCAAACAGAACAAACTTGAAGTAACGATACCACATCTGGAAAGGCAGCTCACCAACTCCAAGTGCAACATGATTAAGAACCTCACAGAATGAAGAAAACATACAGATGCAAGAGCAGTTCCCCCCTATGAAAATTATAGCTGTTCCTGCATTGATTAGTGACAAGTACACATAGAATCACAGAATATCCTTAGTTGGAAGGGACTCACAAGGATCGCTCAAGTCCAACTCCTGACCATGCACAGGACAGCCCCATGAATCACATATGTCTGAAAGCATTGTCCAAACACTTCCTGAACTTTGACAGGCCTGGTGCCATGACCACATCCCTGGGGAGCCTGTTACAGTGTCCAACCACATTCCGGTGGTTTCCTAATATCCAGCCTAAACCTCGCCTGACACAGCTTCCTGCCATTCCCCCAGGTCCTATCACTGGTCACCAGAGAGAACAGATCAGTGCCTGCCTCTTCTCCTCAGGAGAAAGCTGTAAGCTGCAATGAGGTCTCACCTCAGTCTCTTCTTCTCCAGGCTGTACAAACTAAGTGACCTCAGCCACTCCTCATAAGGCTTCCCCTCTAGATCCTTCACCATCTTTGTAGCCCTCCTTTGGACTCTTTCCAATGGCTTTAACCTTTCTTATATTGCAATGCCCAAAACTGCAAAGATGAGACTGCACCAGTGCAGAGCAGAGCAGGACAATCTCCTCCCTCAACTGGCTGGTGACACTTTGCCTGATGCACCTCAGGATGCTGTTAAGCCCTTTCACAGCTGCAAAAGCACACTGCTGACTCATATTCTACTTGCCAATGAGCAGGATCCTCAGATTTCTTTCTGTGGGGCTTCTCTCCAACCTCTCATTCCCCAGTTTGTATGTGCATCCAGGATTGCCACATTCCAGGTGCAGAATCTGGCACTTGCCTCATTAAACTTCATACAGTTGATATGCAATCTTCTTCTGGACAGAAGTCTGAACACTGAGTTCCCAGGACCTGCTTACCAAGAATCTTTCCTTTTTCAGGACTACAAGAGGAGACTAGACTTTCTCTGTACCATACTCCCTAGCAGCACTTTCCTTCACAATTCAGAAAGGCCAATGATTGCTACCTGCACCTTTTATTTAACTTGAATAGTTGATCATGCCTAGCTTAGCTGTGACAGCAAACAAGAGAGAAGTGCCAAATGCTGAATCTCCTCCATGTCTGCTGTACACATTCCTAAAAAGCATAAGCTTTATGGATGTGCTGCATGTAATACCACTGTTTATAAGTCAGTCTAATGCTAAAGATTAAGTACATCCAATTCGAGGTTCAAAGGCTGTAACAGCATGAACTCTTTTACTGTCAGTAATAACTCCTAGTATGTAAAATTAGCCATTTTTTCTTTCTTTCATGAAGTACACAAATTCTTCTAATAGACAATCCAGGCCACAACCCTTGCCTTTTAAAATCCTACATTTGCAAGAGATGCTCTACTGGATGAACAACATCCACGTGACACAGGATTTTTTATTTAAACAAAAAAACCTAAAAACTTCTCAAATGCTTGTTCCAGTAATATAAGGGTACAGTACACCTTAAGCTGCTTTATGGCTCTGTTCTTTTTTCTCTATTGACTACATTGCTGCCTGATCCTACATTGTTGACATACACAGTCAGCAACTTGTTGAATTTGTTATAGCCATGTGCTGTGATTCTCTGGAGAGAATTTTACTTATTTATTTTTGCAGCCCTGTGTTAGCCATGCTAGAACAAATCCTCTTCTCCACAAGTAATGCAGTGGCACTGTTTGATACACAGACTTATAGATACAGGAGCAGGAAAATTAGGAACACACAAAGAGGCCAGCTGATACATGCACACTGAAAAGCAACCCTTCAAAACCTTCAATAAGAGGACTCAATTTGTACAAAATGGGTGAGTTGGTAAACACAGCCAAGACTGTTCAAAACCTTTCAGTAGAAAAAAGAGGAGGAAAAGAAAAAACAAAAAGGAAAAAGGAAAAAAGGGGCAAAGGAAGAAAAAGACAAAAAGGAAAAACAGAGAAAAAAGAAAAATTAAAAAAAACACCACCAAAAAAAAGACAGACAAATAGGAGAAAAGAAGGAAAAAAGGTAAAAGGGGTGGGAAGTATCTAGCTGCCTGTTCTAGGCTGAAAGGATCTACAGTTGACCTCTGCTTTGCAATCTGCTGACATTCTCAAGACAGTGCTGTTCACAACTAAGGTGACAAATCTGCATTCCCCATTTCCACAGTGTAAGTAAGTAGTATCAGTTATTTGTCAGGAACTCAAAATACATCTCCTATTAACATAGAACTGAAGCAGCAAGAGGTGCTGAAACTGCTCACACCCCAGTGGAGCACTGTACAAAGGATCACACCCCACCCAGTGTTGCAAATTAAACACCATATATACCTCAGGCTCTAGCACACCATTCTATCCATAGAAACATTTACTCAGACACTGACAGAAGAATACAACTTAGTCCATTGCAGGCTACAAGGCGTCTTAATCTCTGTACTACAGTACTTAGCGATACTGATCAATGTATTTTCATTCTAGGCTTCAATTACAAGAAGCTGCAAGTTGCAAAATAAAGTAAGATCTTTAATCACATGGATTCAGAAAAGAACCATTCTGAAATATTTTTCTTACAAGAGACACATCCATGATGTAATCTGTAAAGCAAAATTAAGCAAAATAATTTAACATACTCTTCTCGCATTAGCACGAATTGAAGTTGCCATTTGATTAAGGAGATTAAAGAGACACACACCAAGCAGTTCTTAGTGCTATAGTCTAATCTTAGCAGGGATGAATATGCTTATACAGATGACACCATTGTTCTGGAAGTAATGAAATAGAAGCACTTTCTGTATTTAACAATCTGAAAGGTATCACATTAATCTTCTGTTTATTCACAGGGAATATACAGACTATAGGTTCTAATTTAATTGATACAGACAAGGGATATGCTTTTCATGCTATCAAATGAACACTTTTTGTCATTAACTTTATTATTTCAACAGACAAGCTCTATAGCATGAAAGTAAATAGATGCAGAAAGTCAATAGTGACCCACAATAATTATGTCTGAGACAACCTATTAAGTTTCATAAACAAAATAACTGCTCACTGATGTCCCCTAGAGGTCTGTCTGGCCCACTAGGTAACACACAGTAGAAGGAAAAATAGCCTCCTGCATCACTTACTAGTCGTGCCCTTGGGTCACAACAACTCCCTGCAGTGCTACAGGCTGGGGGCAGAGTGGCAGGGAAGCAGCCCAGCAGAAGAGGACCTGGGGGGGTGGTGGACAGCTGCTGAGCAGGAGCCAGTGTGTGTCCAGGTAGCCAAGATGGCCAGTGGCATCCTGGCCTGTATCAGCAATAGTGTGGCCAGCAGCAGTGACTGTCCCTCTGTACGCTGCACTGGTGAGGCCACACCACAAATCCTGTGTTCCGTCCTGGGCCCCTCACTGCAAGAAGGACACTGAGGAGCTGGAGTGTGTCCAGAGAAGGACAATGGAGCTGGGGAAGAGTCTGGAGCACAAGACCTGTGAGGAGCAGCTGAGGGAGCTGGGGGTGTTCAGCCCGGAGAAAAGGAGGCTCAGGGGAGACCTTATCCCTATCTGCAACTCCCTGAAAGGAGGCTGGAGCCAGGTGGGGGTTGGTCTCTTTTCCCAGGTAACAAGTGACAGGACAAGAGGAAATGACCTCAAGCTGTGCCAGGTGAGGTTCAAGTTGAATATCAGGAAGAATTCCTTCACTGAAAGGGTGGTCAGGCATCAGAATAGGCTGCCCAGGAAGGTTGTGGAGTCACCACCCCTGGAAGCATTGGAAAAACAACAGGACAGTGTTCAGTTGGCATGGAGGTGTTCAATCAGAGGTTGGATTCAATGACCTTGGAAGTCTTTTTCAGCCTTAATGATTCTATGAATTGGAGTCAATAATCATAAAATACTTCATGATAAGGAGTCACTGGTTCATCTCACCAATAATCTAATAAGCAAGCAGATCACATATATAGATTTGTTGCTTGCAGGACCCTAAGCACAAACCCTGTGCTACTACTTTATTACCTGCTGTAAGAAAAAGGCTAGAGAGGATCAGTAAGACAAAGCAAGTGCATGATTGAGAACAACAAAATATCTTTGTACACGACTCTGGTCAGAAAACTCACTGTCCCCTTAGAAACTTAGAATTTTCAAGGCAGTTTTAAAAATTATGAGAGCTGGTTAGACACAGCTCATCTGTAGCTTATATAAAAGCAAAATTATTGCTGGTAAGAACTTCTAAGCTTTTGTATACCATTTATATTAGAGCCAATAATAGTTTGAACTAGGCATAGTTATTGTTTAAAGAAGCATGCAGCTCTTTCAAAGAGTCAGTATTATTCTGATCAACTGAAGGTGCCTGAATCACAGGTTTTGTTCTACCCTGAATGCTGCATCTACAATTCCCTCCTCACCAGAGCAGGCATTCAGAAAAGGAGTGGCCTGCTACTTATCTTGATTACAGGTCTTACTATCTCTTTCTTTTTGGATACAAAGCTTCATAAATCGAACAAACAGGAAGAGAAACTGCATTCAGATTACATAATGAGGTTTATGTAAATCGCACCTACAGCCCAGGGTCCTGAACTTCAAAGGCATTCCAGCTCCTCGTTACCCCTTGGACCAAGGCCCATTGTTTTGTCTTTATTTAAATAAGTTGGCATGGCATTTGGAGTGCTTGCAGATGAGAGGAACCGGTTCAAGTGGCTATTATGGGGTTTTGAGAATTATGACTACAATCCAGAGCCTAGTAAAGATGAAGATTCCCGCTGCCTCCGCACAAGACAAAGAACAATTAATACCCTGCAGAGAGACAAATTTACCTCTAGCCCACAAAAAAAATTGAGTTAAACTCTAAAAATCTTCCCCATTTACACAGTTTCATTTTCCTTCTACACCAAGAACTAAACTAGATAAAACTGGAGAGAAAAACTCCCTGAAACTCAGTATTTTGCATCACTATGTAAATAGTTATTCTTAGCTGTCAAATCGAGGCACACAGAGTTAGTTGAGCAATGAGTATTTTCAGCATCCCTCCAAATAAGTCAAAGCCAGCTGGAAGAAATTTTACTTCCCCATCAACAGAAAAAGCTTCAAAGAGTAGTATGCTACGTTGTGAAATTAAATGCCTCTTCACTCCAGGAGGTCTTTCTTCCTGATTTAACAGTTGCCATTTCTAAATGCAATGTCCTCCACAGAAAAATTTTTGCCCCCTAAATAATGAAGGAATGGGACAGCAAGCGGGGCTCAAAATCCCCAAGAGATTATATATGTAACATTCCCATTCTTTCACACATTTAACCACATCCATAGGAGCAGAAAGTCTCAGCCATCAGACCCCAAGGGTCAGGACTAGCTAGTTAGCCAAGCAGGGAAACAAGAGGAATCCTGGTTGGGGCAACTGGCATAAAGAATTCGGACTATCAACTTACACAACTAAATGATTTTATGTGACAGTGGCAGAGGGTAGGGTGGGCCGTGGTGACCACATCCACAGGGAGTTACAGACAAGACTCCAAAGGGCGATTACTGACAGTGCCTTGTTTTTTAAAAATAAAACAGCACAGTGGGTGTGCCAGCATGGACACCACAGAAAACCGGTTCTACTAATAACTTTGCCTACCTGAAATCCTGAATGGAATTTCAGCGGGACACAGTATTTTTGTTCATTTAAAACCCACATACGTCCCTCCATGTTGGTCTGACAGCTGCTGCATTCCAAACAGCAAGTGATGTCTATTCGTTATGTGTAACATTTTATCATATAGCACACATATGATAAAAAGTAAACTAATAATTAAATAGAATGTATCATACATAATAACAATAAAGTTTAAAATTCTCTTATACCTAAGATGACTTCAGTATATAACAGAAATCAGTGGGAAAATGTTCAATTAGAATTTGATATGAGCTAATGTTAGAAATGTTAAGATACCACAGTGGATAAATGCTGGCTTAATTGAAAAAAATAACTAATCTACAATGAATACAAGTTATTTTCTAGTGAAAATTGTACAAAATATTCTCGCCAAAAAGGTAATGCAGCTAATTCAAATGTCCAGAAAAGCTATACAAGGACAAAAGTTACACAAAGAATAAAACGAGGCACTTTGGAATGAAGCAAAAAACTGGAAAATCTAGAATTTTCAAAGCAATTTTTTGACATAAAATTTATAGAGCTTAACTACCTCAGATGTATACACAACTCTGACACTACCATACAGTTGTAATTTTAACAGGTTTCCAATCTCTCAGATGATTTTCATAAGCAAGATATCATTGGGGTTTTTTTCTGTATGAGGAGCATTGTTCTCCTGTGTTGTTTCTTAAATACCCCTGTGAAGAGTTGAATGTTTCAGAATTCATGTCTTAGAGCCAAATACAGAAAAAGTTAACAAAAGGTTGGTTGCATTTCTCTTAAACACCTCAGAGAAGGAAAAGATTATCAGGAATCAAATGGTCAAGACAGCAAAATTTACAAACCTGAAGATATCTTGGTACATCTCACCCTTTTTACTTCAGTTTCCCCACACAAACTGCAACTGACTTGAGGCATCAAAATCTATTTCATTTGAATACACACACGCAAAATATTTTACCAAAAGAAAACCCTGAAAGGTAAATGCAGCGTTCAGTTCTCTGGGTTAAAGAACACAGTTATTACAGGGCTACTCCAGACATTCGTCTTCCCAGAGTGCAAATCCTCATTTGAGCAAAAGTCCTAAAATGGAGCAATGAAACTGATTCAAGGGAAGCTGAACACAAGTACACGAGCACTGATCTGATCTAAAATGCCAGCGTGCCCCATTGCACAAGCAGTGAAATAACCAAACTGAAGACTAAGTCAAACTCTCGTTGCTTCTATTGTCCAAGGCAAACAGAAGGTCAGTCTTCAGTTTCTTTTTCCTTTTTTCCGCTACATTAAAATACCAATAGCTTAAATAGTTACTCCAAATGATCACCCCTTAAATGCAGAGGGAAATGAAGCTGTAAGCACGGGAGGTACGTTTCCTCCAAATTAAAAAGCTGAGTGTAACAAGTAGCACCGTCCAGCATTTCCATCTCTAAACTTCTGTTCTACAAAATTCTGTATGCATGCATTTTTCAATCAGACAGGTTGTCTTATACTTGCCTCTTTTCCACAGGATCACTTAAATAACAAATAAATATCTCTTGATCGTGTTTTATAAAACTACAAAGTAGGTTTTGGTAGTTAAGAAGCACATACCAGTTGCTAACACTGGTTTGAATGAATCTTTCTCTTTCTGTACTATTAAGCAGTACCTTCCCAAGAACCATGTAGGGCTTTAGATGCATAGCAGTCTGTCATTGTCCTCACAGAGCAGATGGATGTTTTAATTACAGAAGGGCTCTTAGGTATAACAGCAATTCCATCACCAAGATGATGTTTATGTACAGTTTAAAAAAAATTAAGGAAATAATTGTTAAAAAAATGAAAGAGGGACAGTATCGAAATGCATTAAGAGAAAAGGAAAAAAAAAGGAATGCTGCGTTCTGTGCTGTAGCGCTGAAGAAATTCAGCTCCTGGATGTGCCAATTTAGGTACTACATATTTAGTATATATAGTAACTGCTATGTACATCACAGTAAAATCTCCCGTGTTGGTACTTCACACGTACTTAAGTTATGGATGCTAGCCAGGAGTACAACCATTTAAAAGTTGCAGAAACCATTGTACTTAACAGCTGTCACATACCAAAGCTCAGCTGCGGCGGCACCAGCATTCCAGCATTATCTGCACGGCTCCTCCTGTGCAGGAGAGGTTGCTGCGTCCTGAGAGCCCCCCTGGAAGCTGCCTACCTTAGAAAGACCCCATTCCAACAGGAGATAAGCAAATGGCCAGGCACATGGACAGGTGGAGCCAGCCAAAGGCACTGCAATCATTTTAAACTGTCCTGCAGAACAGGACCAGACATGTCATTACCTTGGGACCGACATGGACCAAGGATTTAAACATGCTATGTAGCTGAAATGTGAGTTTCCCCGAAGAGGCAACTTTAAGGTATTACTTCTCTTTGCAGGAGATGCCAACACACAAATGATTACAAGGTAAAAGAATGTTCATCCGAGTCACACTAGGAAGGAAAAATAAAATCAGGATCATAGCAGCCCTAGGCAGAGGTTGTTTTTCCTTTCGGTTGCAGACAAGTTCACAGAGACCTCTCCTGTCCAATCACACCTGCAAAAAGACATCCATTCACACTAATGTGAATTAATTCCTTTCACGTTAAAAAAGACATTAGATGTCAGAACTATGTCAGTGCTCCAAAAGCAGCTCTTTGGGGCACAGCTGTTCTCCCACACTCAGTTAAGAATAAAAAGTGTGTCTTCGGCACACTTCCCCCCCACAATGGCACTTAGTCACCTTAACTCCAGATTATCAATATATTAAATAGCTGAACTGAGTTATTCACCAAGCACAACAAGCAGTCAGAGATTCAATACATTTCACATTCCACAAAGCTCTGCACTGCCAGACCTACGGTGCTCTCATGTAAAACTAAGCATCTAAAACCATGTTTCCATCCATCTAGCTGGAATTCTAGTGTGACCCCAACTACCAGGTGCATATTTTTTTTGGAAGACAAAAAGATAAATAAACACAATTTTGTACATCACTGCTATTGATCCTGACTCTAGATCTTCCCACCCTTTTCTTTACTGGACAGAACATCATCTCTTATACTTCAAGACCAAGACAGATTCTTTTTTTTTTTTCCCCACAGCTTTCTAAAAGGTCACGTGAGCCAAAAGGATGGCTTCCCAAATAACATCTGACAGCCAGATGCAAAATTAACACCCCCTAATTACATCTGGCATTTCTTAGTATTCTGCCTATAGGCAATCATCTACTGAAGAAGTGATATATTTGATGACACCAGCAGGTGCAGAAGCCCTATGTCACATCAGGGAGCAGAGAATTTAACAGTGGCCAAGTGCCAGAATCAGAAACATCATCACCTTTCAGCAGTAAAACAAAAAAGCTTCAAACCCCCATTGTACTGAACCAGTCTTCAAGACCAGGATCATGTTACTTAATGCTCCTTGCCATGCAGATGCTCCAGAACATAGCACTGCATATAATTCTGTGCTTATTATTGATCTAAAACAAATAAGCAGTTCTGCAGTTTTTAACAAGATCGCTGTATTACTCTATTTTTCCTTCTACATGCAAATTATAGGGAAGTCAAGGCCACTGGGACAACAATTATTTTTACAGAGCAATAAGGAGGACTATAACTTGCTTGCAAGAAGTCTCCTGGATCACAGCCACTCCTGAGGTTTTAGGAATACTTTAGGAAGTCTGACCTAATCGGTCTCCCAGCGACGGTATCATGACTGTAATTGCACTATGGATTCTTACACAGTTCCATAACTCAGTCACACAGTATCTCAGCAGAAAGCTATTTAACCATATCCTTTTAAACAGAGATTAAGTATCTCAAAGTTTGAGGACAGTATCTTTTGTTAAAACAGATTTCAACGGAGAGAAAAACTGACAAGCCTGGCCAATCACTAATGCCCAGTTTTGATCAAATTGATGTTACAGGGAGTAGGATCAGCCCCTTAAAGCTGTAAGGGATTTTGTTTTAGCAATGGTGTTATCCCTTTAATGCTTAGAGTCAAGACACTGAAATCAACCACATCCACACTCTTAAGGAAGAAAGTGAGAGGAGACACCAGAATAAACATGCACTAACTACATTCTGAAACAAACCAAGGCAATGTACAGGAAGCACTTTTACCTCCTTAGTGTCCCAGTTTGGTTTTGAGGGTTTCTAAAAGACCAGATATTTCATTTACAGAATGTTTGTGGACTGCTACTTATTAAGAAAACTGTTTGGTCACAGCAGAAAAATCTGATTCTCTGACTTCTCCTAACAATAATTTTTTTAATCTGTGTTTTCCAGATTGCACAACAGGAGAAATCAGCAGCCTACAGAAATCACTAAAACTATGGGCTACATTGTCGTATTTGGAATTTGTAACATTAAGTTTCGGTACAGTCATATTCCAGTCTTAAAACAGTCTCTCCCCAGAAATAAAAAAACCTCAAAGTATCACTGGGGTTTACTTGAGATACCTCAAAGTATCTTTTCTTTTCTCCCCACTCCAGGGGGATTAGGTGAAAAGAATTATTTTTAGAAGCAATGCAATAAATCCAACCTAGGTTTATGCCATTTCACATCAATACAAGACCAGTATCACCAAATCCTACTGAGACAGCTTGCAGGAAATTACAGGGATAGAGATGCTAGTGGTTCTCTGTCCACTGGGACAAGCCAGGCTACTTAAATCAACGAAGTCCCAGGCAAACAGGAAATCACTGTTTTAAAGCTTTCCTTAGGGTACGATCCTGGAGGATCATTTATTAAAAAGGTACTTCTCCTAAGCAAAACACCTAACTTTGGGGCCAAGAAAACCGCTCCCCTTTGCAGTGTAATTTGGTGTGTATTCTTTTTAAGTGTCTCTCCTTTCCTCCCTTTCATCTTCGGCATTTGTGTGTATAACATAAGGAAGCCGAGATAACTTGCCAAGACAGTTACATAAAATCAGAATGATTACATGTCACTAATATTTTCTTAGCTGTTTTTGGCTGGTCTGGTATGTTGGATGCTGCAACCTTTCTGTTACAAGCACCTGATCACAGGTGTTTTAGATGTTGATCACAGATCCCCTCAAAGAGATAAGGATTTCAAAAAACGCTGCACTTTTGAAGTACAGAGGCATACTTGTTAGCTTATGAACTTGGGTAAGAAATTTGCATTAATTTAATCCTATGTATGCTCACAGAAATACCCTTCTATCCAGTAGTTTTGCACAAGGAAGTCTAAAATGTAGAAGCTACGTTAGCAGTCAAGTTGAGACACTGAAATAAAACAAAGTTCGAACATCCTCATTTAGCATGCATAATTAATCATTTAATGCATTAAAACGACATGCAAACCGCCTTAACTGTGCGTAAGACTTCGCTGTGTTTCCTGATTGTGTTTTCTTTACAACACATCCTGTTAGAAAAGGAGGCACAACAGCTGTCCCAATTTAAAACACGTGTGTGCATCCCCATTTAATGGTGGGGTGGGACTAGAAATAAAGGAAGCAACATCCCTCCCAGCATCACCTGCTGACTTCTCTCCTCAATAGCACAGCAAAGAAACACAAAAGATCACAATCATCATCTGAAAAAAAAGCATTTTAAGCTACTTTCTAGCCCAAATGCATCTAACCTATTTCTGTCGATTCCTTTAACAAATACTACTTTTGCACTCGTTATGCCGGGGTCATTGTACTATCAAAAAATCTGAAGAAAAGCTGAACTGACCACTTGCCACCACTCCCACATTCTCTTCTGAATAAAGAAGGGCACTTATCCAGCATGCTGCTCTCCTTCCCACCCCACCATTACCGGCTCTATTTGACATTCAGCGGAATTCACTTGAGAAAAGAATCTCTGTATTTTTCAGAGCATTGAATTCTCACGGTTCACTGAAGGACCATTCTGCTCAGCCAACCCGGCAAGGGGATGGATGGCATGTGCTAGCGTGACCTCATCTCTAGACATCACATTTACCTATTTCCTATTTTTCCTATTTACATGAAAACTTCGTAGGTGTTAGAATGCTTACTCGGATATTAAACAATTTCTCCTTTTTGAAAGGATGTACAGGACAGTTAAAACCCAAGGAGTTCTGAGATGACAGAAAGCCTTCTACACCAACCAACTCAAGTGACACACAAGGTATTTTTAAACCTCCCTAAAACTGCAGAAGGTTGCATAATTACAACGTGGGAGCTAACTTTTCCACCCAACACTCCCCAAATTCTGTACTGTATGTTGTAACAGCAAAGCTCCATTACAAAGCTTCTCACTTTTCCTTATAAAGGTTTCATTATAGAGCCGGTTCCAAAGGCTATGACCTGTGCTTCCCTACTTTCCTCACTCACTGCCTCAGTCTCTCTGTGAAGTCCCACTACTCTAACGGGAAAAACTGATCGCAAGTGCCCACAACGCGGAAAGCCATGTGCAGGATTTTGTTTGCAGAGATGCACCGCTCTCAGCTGAGGCATCTGCGCGCTCAGCACAGTTGTAACCTATTCCAGGAGCAAAAACTGCGCGGGGCTTCCCCCTCGGGAGCGAGCCTGCCGTGCCCTCGGCTCGTGATGGGGCGGGCTCGGCGCTGCCCGGAGCGAGCACGCAGCTCAACTAAACGGGGAACGAGCTGCCGGCATCCCGCAAACATTTCCAACACCCTTCGTCCTCCCGTGCCCGGCAGCGGCACCGATGCAATTCCTCGTCACTAGGGAAAGCAGTAGATTAAGGCTGATTTAACCTCGAACGCCCAGTGCCGCTGCTGGAACGGGAAAACAACACAAGCGCAACCTCCATTACCGAGGCGCTAACGGGAGGGGAGGCTGCCCTGGGCGCAGCGCTGGGGCGGCCTGGGCGCCGCTGACACCGCGGCTTCTCCCGGGAGCCGGCCCGGGGCAGCGCTTCCCGCCGCCGCCGGGGACCTCCCGGCGAGGCCCCTCC
>VZRZ01006467.1:506242-525897 GCA_013398175.1 Climacteris rufus
GATCCCGCCGCCGTCTGCCGCTCCCCGCGCGCGCGCGCGCGCCTCATGAATATTAATCAGCCGACGGGGAGCGAGGGAGGCTCGCGACGGTGACGCCACCGCTCGCGCGGCGGGGCGGGGCCTCGCCGATAAACACAGCGTGATTCCCGGGCGGCGCGCGGGGGCCGCTGGGAGTTGTAGTCCCGCGCCGGCCGCAAGTCCCGGCAGCCCCGCGGCTTCCCGCCGGCGCCCGGAGGCCGCGCACGCTCCGGAGCGGGAGCTCGGATTATGCTGGAATTCGCACCGGTGCCCCGCGCTAGCCCGGGGAGCCGTACCGTGCTGGGGCTGAATCCGTGTTAAAATTATTCCAGGACTTTGTCCCGCCCTCCATGCTTGTGCTCCTTAGGTCTGCTCCGAGGGTTTTGCAGGTCCAGTGGCCGCGCTCATCCCGCTCTGCCCAACCTGACGCGTTCCCCCCTTGGCTGCCTCGGCGCATAACCCAAGCACTGAGCCCGGGCAATCTTCTCCTCTGAAGAGGGAGAGGATTTTTCCAAATCCAAGATGGAGAGAGACGTGGAAAAGTGGCTGAGAAACACGTGTGTATATGGACACACATAAAAAGAGCTGCTTTGTGAGTAGACACAGGAAACGTTTCAGTGCCATTAGTCTGTCGTTGCATTTCAGGGACTAAAATCACCTAAGATGCCTGCTCCTACAAAATCAGTCATTAAATAGAAACATTTTTCAAAAAATCCCCCATGATTTAAATTACTGAAGAGGAAAATCGCAATCAGACACATTCAATTAGCAGTGTGAAAGTGTGAGTTTTCATACTGTAAGGACACCATACTATGGAATTCAGAGAAATCTCATGCTCCTGGGGATGTTTTAGCTGAGTAATGCCGGCTGGATGGGGCTGTAGCAGCCTGAAATGTCTCCTTTTTAATACGTTTTGTAAAATCACAATGAAGCATCTTGCCGGATACTCATCAAAAACTCAATAGACTGCAATAAATTGGGAGTTCTGGGCAATTGACTACTTCCATCTATATTAGGGGAGATAAATCATCACCAAGAACCCTGAGATAACCTCTTAGCGAAACACTATTTGTAGTTGGTTGGTCTTTTTAGCATGTACTGATATATGAACCGTACATAAACCAGAACTGTAATAAAATTAAAGTTTACCTCTCCTAATAAAACATTTCTCCCCACTTCCACATTACTGCCTTCATACCACGTAGAAGCGGATGAAACACCGCACAGAAACAGGTATTCCCCAAGGAACTTGCAATGGAAACATGTAGCTACCTTTTGAGAGATTTTTGTAACAACAAAGCTGATGTTTATCTGTGTATGAAAACCACCCACTTTCTGAACAGAACAATCCCAAAATTAACTTTGGTCTGATTGTGCGGTTTGTGCTGACTTGTATCTAGAGATGCAGTCACCAGCAGGAGCGTCTCTGGAATTCAAGAGCACAGACTGACAGAAGGTGACAGCAGCACTTCACCATTAAAGGCTTAAGCTGGTGCCCAGAGCCTCCTCTGACAGCAGCAACACGCAGCAGAAGTCAGCACTGAGTATATCGAGCTCCAGTTCTGGCTGCTTCATACATCCTGATTTATTTCTACTGCTTTGCACCAGCCCTGTGCCACCTACTTCATAGAGGTTATGCCAGGCCCCCTGATTTAAATGTGTAAGGGAAATGTTGTAAATGCAAACACACACACATGCACACATGCACAGAGAGACACACTCAAAAGGAGACAGCAAGTTCTAGTGACATTATTGTTAATGATAATACTTGAAATAAGAGTTTCTATAAAACCATTTCCAGCCCTTCTCTTCTTTGGTGGGAGCAGCGAGAGAGATGATCTACCCTTCTCAAACTGTTCAAATACCTGAATGTTCATGCACATGCAGGGAAAATCCAGAACACAGAACTGAAGAGAGATCTCCCATGTCTTCAGTTTTCTCCCTTGTGACTGGAGATACCGTATCCTAAATGTTAATGAGGTCCCCCTAACATGGCAGATAAACAAGCTGAACATCAGTGTGAAATGAACTGTGCTGATTTTGTCCTGTGCCCTAACTGGAAGACTGTCCCAGTGCCACCCTGCCCTCCCTGTTGGAAAATTCCTTCCAATTTTCTGCCTGAATTTTGCACATGGCTAGTCTTTGCACATTTGCTCACATGCCAGTGATGCATTGCCCTTTGACTCCAATAGCTTTTTTTTTTAACTCCAGAGCGTTTACCCCCAAGGTGTTTAGAGGCAGCAACACTATTCCCTGGCAGGCTTTGTTTTCTCTCTTTGGTAGACTAAACATACTCTTTTAGTGTCCTCTGATGAGATAGTTTGCATAGTGTAGGAACACACAGTTAAGGTCATTTGGCTAGCCTTGGGTCAGAGCCGCCATGGGGTGGACTGGTATAGCCACAGCTCTGGATTTACGCCGTGAGTCTGTACGGAGCGGCCGCCGTCTGCGATACAACTCGGAGAAGTGGCTGGGGACTGAGCTGACCTCACTCTCCCTCTTGCCAGGCTAACTCACCACTGCCAGCAGCCTTACTGATGAAAGGCTTTATGCAATTAAAAAACAAAGTGGCTGTACTAAAGTCCTGAGGGTGGCAAAACTGTTGGATTTATTGCTGCCCTGTGAAATTTGTTCAGGAGCAGAAGGCTGCAATGAGGCTCCTGGCATCCTATGAGCCCTGAGTTGAGCCGTGAGGAGAAAAGGGGCTGTGCTGTAGGTTTTCGTACTTTGCTGAGTATGAAGGCAGCAGTTTCTGTAGTGACCTAGCACCTCCAAATGTTAGCAGTACCCAGTCTGGTTATTTTTGCATTATGCAGTGAAGTGTGCTTGAAATCTCTAAGTATATGCATATTGAAATTGAACTCTCCAGCTTATGAGAAAACTCTGCTATTTTCCATTTCCTCCTAACTGATATATACTTTTAAACTCCCCTGAAACTGTGAATTTTGATAGGGATTAGCTGGTGTTCTCAGACATGGAAATGGAGTTTATGAAATTGATGTTTGTCAGGAGGAAGTGGAAGGTTGAAATAGCCATTTCCCTTTTCTAAAGTTGGATTGATGACAGATGTTTGGAAGACAGATAAAATGAAACAGGGTGGTTTGCAATCTGCAGTTTTCCAACCAGAATCTGGCAATCTTGAGGAAGAGTTTTCTGATTACAAGAGGTGGCAAGAAAAAATAAGGGAATAAAAAGTAATTTATCAGAGATTACTATAAAGTACTCCATACCAAAACTCTTCATACCAAATGGACAAATTATACACTCCCACACAGGTGCAGGAAAATGTCAGGAGGTCTTGAAACCACAAGAAGACTTTTGAGGACAGTGTTATGTCCAGAGTTACCAGACCTTAGCTGAAATCCTCACAGAGGATGGAGCTGTTGTGATCTTCACTGCCTACATTTCTGCTGGCAGCTGCTACAGCTACAGCAGGAGGCATCAGGCTGCCATACACATCCCCGGAGCCGACTGAGTAACTGCAGTGGTGCTTGGAGTGTGTTAATTCCTGCTCAGCCTCTTCTGAAATCTGCCTCCCCCGATTCTCATAGATTCCTTTAAAGCCCTCGGGGATACACTGTGCTGTTATTAGATGTTTCTGCAAGGGAAGGGACAGATTATGGGCATCAGCTGATGTCTGTGGTTTTCTTTACTCTTTCATTATGAATACAGAAGAGAAGACCAGGTCCAGCTTTGATTCATATTACTGTCAGTTCTGTTGTGTTCTTTGTTAGCATTACACCACTTCATTTCTGGTAACTTCTTGGGTTAGCTACAGTTAATATTTTGCCAGGCAACTCAATGATGGCTTATTTGTTCTGTCTAATTTTTCTGAAGTGTCTGCTGCAGTGGGATAGTAAACAGCTTCTGTAGACTCAGTTTTACCATGAACTATACTCAAAGAGATTTTTTTTTATTATAGCAAATAGAAAGTGATTACCCAGTTTCAGTTTTGTTTTCAAAGATATCATTGCAGAATAATGTGCCCTCATTAAACAGGAATTGCTTAATCCCCAGTCCTTGACTACAGAAAAATTGACTGACAAGTCAGTTCTGGATCAAAAGCTGAGATGAGCACTGAGAAATAGTAGTGTGGGGAAGATTATATTTATACTTTCTCTGCTATAAGTCATCATCAATGATGCTGTTAAATGTTCATCTGTGTTTCAAGAAGGTATGAATCACTTTAGTGATTCCAATTAACATGTGAAGGTGGGGAGGGAGCTTAGAAAGAAAGAATTTAATGTCCTTCAACCCTGCAGACTGTTAGGGACCTTACTCAGCTCTCCTCTTCAGTAGCCTGTTTTTCTAGTAGGGGAGAATTTTCCTACAGATGACAAAGCAAGAGATTTATTTCAATGTCAAAATGCTGAAACAAAAGACAATACATTTGCTATTGTATGTGTAATTCAAAGACCAGGAGATGGATGGGCAAAGGGACCATTTCAAATTAAACAATATAATCATAATATAATAATAACCTTATTTCTACAGAGAAATTGACTGTTATCATATGGGATTTATTCTCAAAATAATACTTTATTTTATCAGTAGGGATTAATTTCATTTTTTAAAATGCTGGGTATGCACCTGTGTCCATGATCCATATTTGCAATTGCCACAGCTAGAGGAACAAATTGGATGCACAGATCACAAGGAACTGAAACGTCATGTTGATTGCTGCCTCAGCTGTGAACTTGAGCACAATAGTGTGTGTATGTTCTGTGGTAGTTGTGCTCATCTTGGCCTGTAAGGCCTTCAGTGTAGTAAGGTATTTAAGATGGTGTTCATTCAGGGGAAACAGGATCTTAAGTTTAAAAGTGTTCTTAGATTGAGCATAGGATTAAGAACTGTTTCTGAACAGTGAAGTTTCCATTATTCAATGCCTGAAATATAATTTAAAGGTTGTAAATTATCTCACAGGTGCCCTTTTGTTTATATATTCAGAAACACTGGATTCTTATTACCCAGGAGACTATTTGTACCTACAGCTCCCTAAATAATTTTCAGCAAGGTTTGATCTGTGTTTCTGATTCCAAAATCACTTCTGCAGAAGTAATATCAACACTACTACATGCTCTTCAGCAGTGCACTTCAAAGCAGGTTACAATTGTAAGTGTAAATATTTTCATAATATAGAGAGAGGTGAAAAGAGGCAAGTACCTTCTTGGCTGCACATTAGACCCATTAGTCTGAAGGTGATAGGCACCAGTCAGGTCCACGTGTTCTGAAACTGGAGCACCAGGCTGTGAAACTTCCTTCTTACTGAACTAGAGTCCTGTCCCAACTCCCTCTGGGCAGAGGGGCTGGAGCTGGGTGCAGAATCACCCTGCAAGGTTGTTCAAGTGACAATGATACTCACTTGCAGTACATGGCCACTTGAATTGCAGTTTCTTGTAGAGCTAACCTGTATTGTTTTCAGCAAGGCAGGGCTTTCCTAAGCCAGCAGCAGCAGCATGGTGTGGAGATCCTTTGATTACACGAATGTTTCCCGTTGTGACATGCACGGGCTGAGTTGTGTTAGCACTGCAGTTAAACAGTTGGGTGGTGCAGCTTCCTTAGCAAAATTTGGAATTACTTCTCCAGCACAAACTTCTTGTTTCCTTCACGTATGAAGAAATCAATTTACAGAAGGAAACAGCAACACCTCCACTGCAGTTCAAGGCAACGAGCAGCTGATACTGGGTTAACCATACAACTGAAAGCCACACGCAGAGGAAACAAACTTGAGGAAAAGAAACTCCAGCTTTGTTATACCTGGATTGATTCCAGGTCTGTGTTGTACATTCTAGTGTTACATTAAATACTGCCTTAAAATTAAACCAGTATTGTACAAATTTTACTTCAATTTGTGTTGATACTATTTGCAAAGCCAGACTGTAATTGCCAGTAGACTCAGCAACCCCATGCACTAATCCTCTTACTATGTATTTCACTCTTCCATTTTAAGCTATGTGTTTTGTTTGCTGCTTTTTTGAAGAAAAAGAGCTTCCATTGCCTGTTCGATATCAATGCACTAAAAGGTTCTCTTCCAGAAATTAATAAATCCTTCCTTGTAATTATTTCTGTTTATCTTTCTTGTTCATATGGTGTCTTAAGCCCTGTTTGTTTCAGAACCCTACAACTCCTCAAGGTACAATATTCATCACTACTAATAGAGATGGATTAGTGTGGATTCATTAAGCTGCAGCCAACACAGAGACTTGAATGCAATGGTTTTACATAATGCCCTAAATAGCATGACTGGAGTATTTGAAGTGACCCAAGAGATTCCAACATTTTTGGTATCAGCTTCTCATGAGGTTAGTCATCTCCCATTAATTCCCTTGGAAATATCTTAGAGGATGCTGACTGTTGTTAAAAGGCAGTAAATAAAGGCCTGTCAGGTGAGACTGAGGAGCGGTTTCCACCATACAGCAGGTTCAGCAACAAAGTTGGCTTAGAAAGGTCGTGGCCCTACTCACTTGTATTTGCCTCTTCTGCATGGTGTGTTGCCACTCCGGGGTGCCAGGATGACAGGAGCAGCACTGGCAGCAGGGTAGTGGGAATGCACTGCATTAAAATGAATTGTGCCTGAAGAATCTCAGGTATTGCTGTAATACAGTGAGAATCTATCACATAAATGCAAGTTATTTATTTGTGAATGGCATAAGCACTGAAGTGAGACTTGCATAGTGGAAGTTAAACTCTCAAAATATGTGTTACTGATGATTTATCCTAGTACAGAGTGCTATCAACAGCTGCATCTACAGTACTTGAAGTATGAACAAAGGTGCACATTATGCCCCTTGAAGGAGCCTTTTAAACTTTATTTCTTCAACACCAAAAGTGTCTCTTGTTAAGAGTAAGCATAGAAATCCTCCAAGGAAATTAACAAAATAAAGCCTTTTACGATTAAAATATTGGCAGGATCAACCTAGAAGTTAATACTAAAATAGCTCACTGTCACTTCTGCAGCTCCCCAGGCAGCCCTCTCAGAAGGGCTTTCAGGAAATCTGTAGGGAACATTTCTGAGCTGCCTCTGATGAAAACGACCAGAAGGAGTTAAGTCTAGGAGAGTAGGGTTGTTTTGGGTTTTTTTCCTTAGCTATTCTAGTGACAAAATGTCCATTGACTTCTAGGCTGGCAGCCATGAACTTTTGTGCAGAATTGCTTTTGTGTGCCACGTCAGCAGCCCATGAGCATGGCTACCAAAGGTGCCTTGGCTTCAGACCTCCACCCCTTGCTTGCACACTCATAGCCATTTCAGCTATGACTGCGTGGTCATAGGGCTGTGACACACTGCAGCATGAGATCAGGAGAGCTCTTTGTAATACACTGAAATGATGGGAATAAGCTCGGTATTCATAGGTGAGGCTAAATAAAACTTCCAGGAAAATTAGTCTATCATTTCACCAACAGATCATATGGCTCCCCATGCAGTAACCCACGGTGCGGATAACTGTGAGGCCCTGCTCCGTGTTCTCTGTCAATCTGTGCTGAAACTGGACTGGGACTCTCAGGAATGGAAGCCATGGGGAACAGCTAATATTTTAGCATCCCGATTTGACTGAGGTGAAAGCCTGCATTATTATCATTGCAGATGTTGGTCAGGATACAGCAAACTACAATCTTGCGTATGTATTTGACATCCAAACTCTTTCAGAGGCAGCATCATCCTGCCCTTTGTTGCTCTGTAGTTGCCAAGAACAGATCTGAATGCTCTGTGAGACCCCACCTGCTCTGGCTGGAGCAAGGATAAACCAGGTTCTCCAAACTAATGTGAATTCTCATTGCTAAAGTAGAATAAGCTCTGATGTTTTCTCAAGCACATAAAAGCCCAGCCACTGTCAGTGGTAGCATGTTCTCCAGGATATTCAGTGCCTGTGACCTAACTACTCCACAGATCTAGATATGCCTTGGGATTAAATTTTCATCAGTCTCTTGATACACAGGCAACGAACATGTGAAAGCTCATTGGTGGCCCCCACACAGCTGGGAAATGCTGTGCTTTGAAAGTCAGCTGGATTTTTAGAAATATTGTTTCTGCCAACAGATAGTGGTAACCTGCTTTCATAACAATATCACAAACTTCACCTTCCAGCAACCTGACACATTTCTTTGCCACATCAAACAGATCTGTCCTGCACCAGCAGTGCATCTGGAATTCCATACTGCCAGGAACCAAAGCTTTCAAGCATTCATCTTCTGTCAAAGGTTTTGCCTGGAGCACAGGGTGAAGAGTTTTCTTACAGAGTTGAAGAGGGATGGAGCTGCCTTGGTACCTGTGACTGTGAGCAGCGAGGCTTTTGAAAGAAGCCCAGCATGGTGGGGTTTTCCATGTGGTTGGTCTATAGCACAGCACACAAGACCCAGGCAGAGAGCTCTTCTCCACAGCAGACAGGCTGCTGGCCAGGGCTCACATCCGCCACGGCTCAGCACAGCTGGGCTGCAGGCGTGTCTGGGTGATAGCCAAGTGTTCTGTGTCCTACCATTCTTGGCTGCCCTTTTCCAGTTTCTTCCTACCAGATCCCAGCCTACCAGGAACTTGCAGCGGATTTTTAGGTGGCTGGTAGAAACCTATTTATCACATCATTCCCCCACATGGTGGCATTGCTTGCAAAAAGTATCCTCTGATTCCCAGCGTGTGACACTTCAGTTTCAGGTGCTTCAGCCAGAGTTCTGCTGCCTCGAGGGAGCATTGACTATTAGGCATGCCTGCTCTTTCTTCTTCACTTACTCTGAGAATGAACGCTCTTCTAAATGAGATGGACCATGTAGCTCTCCAAGACCAGCAACCAGATTAGGTAGCTTTCAGGAAAGCTGTGTAGGAACACGCAGAAAGCAACTGCTAGAAAGGCTCTACTGACTCTCATTCTGCCATCAGTGGTGCAGACCAGCTGTCAAAGGAAGTGGTCACAGTGCTCTGGAGTCGCCATGGAGTGACAGAGGTTAGGCAGGCGCAAATGCAGGCTTCTCCATGACCAGCCCTGATGGGATGCATGGACTGAAGAAAGCCAAGGAATTCAGAAAGCCCTATATGAGACGTCTCACTTCAGAGATGAAGTATTGATAAGTAAGGTGCATTATGGTGGATGACCTCTGAACCTCCCCTGGAGGTCATCCTTCCAGGAGCAGGGCGAACATCAAAGTGAGATCACATCACCCAAGGGCTGTCGTGCACACAGCCTCAGTGAGGCGAGACCTGGCAGGCTGGAATTAGCAGCCTGAGTCACCCAGCGAGGGATCGGTTGTCAGTGTGGTCGCTGTTGAACGAGTGTAATGATAGATTGTCAAATACCTAAACAACTGCTGCTTTTTGGCAAGAGCCGAGGTACTGAAACGATTTGTAAATCATTCGCAGGATTCCCCACCTACTTCTTTTCAGCAGTCTAAGTGGATTAGACTCCTGGTCCTTCTAGATAGTGTCCTGCTGCAGAGGGGTTGTTACCATGCACTTCGAGGAAAGATGAAAGGACAGTGATAGTAGATGGTGTGGGATAACCAGTCTCAGAAATCTATTCCCAAAACTGCAGTGCTTGGATGCTGGCTTTACCCCAGAAGCATGAGTGTAAATCCCTTCCAAAGCTCTTGTTTATTTTTATGCATATATTAACAGTCCTCTTTTGACTCCTGCTAAGATTTTGGTTGTGATGACACTAGGAAGGAAGGGATTTGTCTGAGTAATTACATGCTGTGCAAAAATTTATTTCCTTTTTATCAGTTTTGTGTCCATTTTCAATTTAATTGAATATTCCCTTGAGTTTATACTGTGGAAGGGAAACCAGCAGCATGTATTTGTGAGTGGATTTGCTGGACAGGGGCTGGGATTGGTTTCCTACTGCTTCAAAGCAGGGGAAATCACAACAGAGTAGAATAAGCAAGTTAAGGGTTCTGGTCAAACTCAATAGTAATTTGGAACAAAAAGAAAGTCTTAAGGGAGTTAGTCCTTACAACACACCAATTTTTTTTCTCTGCCTCCCTGCCCTCTTTTTTTTTCAGGAGTAGTTCAATAAAATATCTTACAAGAAATGTATAAATTTCTAACAGAACAAGCTAGTGGGAAGTGTCCCTGCTCATGGCAGGGTGATTGGAAATAGATGATCTGTAAGGTCCCTTCCAATCCAAACCATTCTCTGCTTCTATGACTAAAAGTAAAGGCAACAATCAAGGCAAAATCAAGCAAACACCTTAACCCCAATGCTTTGTTCCAGCTGTAGAACAGCACCAGAACATTCCTTATTAAAGGGGCTAATTAACTATGATCCTTTTTTCCTTCTAGTAAAGGTTATTTGAAAACAATCAAGCAATGTCTTTGTTATAGTTTTGCTGAGAAAGTTGCTTCTTTGGCAGGGGAAGGGTAATTGTGATATCAAGCTGCTTCTGCTCCCAAATTCCCTGATGTGCTGGGGTCATGTTGCATATTTGCACTCTGCTTTAACAAGGAATAACAACACAGACAGAAGGGCTTATTTTTGGTGTCACTACATTTGAGCAGATGTTATAGGCTCAATTATCCCGGTACTTCAGCTGTAACATTGCATTATTCTCTAAGCTCCATTTCTTTGGCTGAAATTGTTGCTTTGGAAGACACTGCTTTCTGTAAGCTGGTGCTTCTGCTCCCCCACTTAGTGCAGCCTGGCAGCTACCTTCAGTAAGCAAATTTATCATTTTGGATTGCTTCTGCACCTTAGCTACAAATCACATTGAACATACTGCTGAACAGCACACGTTTCATAATGTGGAGCATCTGCCCATTATAAGAATACCCAGCATTTTAACACAGGATCATTAGTCACCAAGAGTAAATTGATAGTTTATCAAGTTCTGCATATTTCAGTCAGTGTTCAAATAAACCATGCTTGTGTAACACAGGGATATGCTGGGTTCAGCATCCTCCCAGCAGAGGTGAGTATCTCCATATATAACAATGTTGTGAAACAGAAAGACACATCCTGCGGCTCCTGAATCACAACTTTGAAATGCAGCATGACAATTATTTCATTTCAAGGCCAATGGTGATGAGCTCTTTCAGCATGGTGAATAATTATAAGAAATAGGGACCACTTGACTCATCTTTTCTTCTTGCCTTTGCCAAGCCTTTAAAGATACCATTTTCACCATCTACAGCCTACTCTGTTCATTTACTGCATCACATTTTTCTGGAGTTATGGTTATGAAAAGGGACTCATCATTTTTAATTTAATTTTTTTTTCTCTTTGAGACAAAAACGTTTTAAGTGCTTTCTGTAAAGGTGATTCTATTTAGAATGTATAAATGGAGATGAAAATAACTGAATATAATGAGTCAAGCCAATAAAACTGACAGAGGAATCAGCCAAATGGTAGCTCAAAGAAGGCAAATCACATATTAAAAAAGAGTTGAATAATTTTCCTTTTAAAATCCAGCTGGACATGCAATTCCTTATCTTTGTCACCTAACATTTGCCACATCTTCTACTCTATGAACACATACACTTATCTTGGTAAAAAGGCAGAATATTTCACTACAATGTATAGCGAGATGTGTCAGTTTTACACTATGTCCATTATTAAGCAGGCTTATAACAAGAGTGGGCTTGTTAAAATTTTAGTAGCAGCATTCTCCAGAAAAAAATACTAATAAATTTCCTACACTTGGACTGTCTGAACAGATTATCCAAGAATTACATATTAATTATTAATTACCCAGTGTTTCAGAAGCTCCCCCCCTCCCCCTGTGGCTCTCTGGTGCAGGAACTCTGCTGCTTTTGTAACCTAATGGTATGATTTTCCCAGTTGTGGTGTTGCAGTGCTGAGCCAGATGGAAGGCTAATGGCAGAGGGAGCAATAAAGTTATAGGGATGCCTAAGGTTATATCTCACCTCGCTTGGAGGAGGTTATGAAACAATAACCTAAACAAATTCAGCAGGCAAAATACAGAAACCTAGTTAGATGAGACATTCTATCTAGAATTGGAGTGGGCATGTGTTTAAGTGGTCTGTATAGGGATTAATGGAAATACCTGAAAATAAGCAAAAAGGTAAGAAGATCTTTTCCTCCTGCATTCCCCAAGAACACCTTTTCCAACTCCATGTTTAAGTGGCAATCCTGAGAACTGTGATTTGCATTATCTGTACACATTCTTGGCTGTACATGGTTACCACTCAGGAAAACAAGATTGACTTCTCATTCTCAAGCACATTTATAATGTCTGTGCAAATGAATGTAGGGCATATCCCGGCTAGATCAATATTTATGCAGCCTACTTTAGAAAGCAAGGGAGTTGCTTCAGAGCAGCAGGGGATCTTGTAATTTCTTTTCCTATGGTTTCCTCTCTTCCTCGTTTTCAGTGAAATTTGTTTGCATAATGCTCCGTGCTCACTGACAATCAAAGGGAGTTTCCATGAAGCCCCTCCAAAGGGCAGGGCTGCTGCTGGCCCCGAGGCAGTGCCAGGGCCTGGGGAGCCGCTGGGCCAGAGGAAGGTGCGGGTGGGCCCAGGGAGCTGCGGGTCAGGCCCGTGGCAGCAGGTTGGCCCCGGGAATGTGTGCTTACGGCAAGGTGTGCAGAGGCAGCGGAGGGTTGTGCTGCTCCCCTCAGGGACGAGGGCCCTCCCCACCGCTGGCGCTGGAGCTGGTGGCTCCTGCCCCCTCCCTCCAGCTCCACCGAGCCACTTGTCTTTGGCTCTGCACGCACCATCCCACTAGTGGAAGAGCAACAATTAATTATCCTAATTAAACCCAACTGCAGAATATCGAATATTGCGGTTTGTTTCATACTTCTAGGTTCACCTCTTTCGGGCACACATTCCCCATGCTGTTGTCACAGCTAATCTCTTTCATTCATTTTGAAACGGTGGGCAGGGGGCCAGGGGACAACAGAACACATAATAAATCAAAAGGCAGTAGCAAAACATTAAAAAGAGCCAAGCTCCCAGCAGTATGCCAGCATCCATGTTTTAAAGGATCTTACTAAACAGCTGTTTTCTCACAGCGTTGCTTTCATTTTCTTAAGGCTTAGGAGGAGGCGACTTCGCTGACCCGCAGACAGAAGCTGGCCTTTGTGAATAACCTTTACTCTTCCTTCTGCCGTATTTACCAGAAATGTCTTTTTTTTTAACCTGATTTGAATAAACTCAAGGGCCTTCAAATGCCCCGGTGATGCAGGTTCCTGCACAGTGATGCATGTCTTTGGAAATTAACTGGGAGATGATCACCAGTAACTTTACAATATTGGTATCTTCTGATTCTCTATGTCAATTTAATTTGCCATCCAATAAAATACACTTTACATATATAAAATATTCCCTGCAAGCATTAATTTTTTTCTAAAGAAGCTCCACCATGATACAAACATGACAAGCAGCAGGCTATTAAATAATTTTTATTTCCATGGCTATAGAACTTAAATGCAGCATTAACAAATACAATATATTGAATGCCTCTGTAGTAAATAATTCCATTTCTTTTGAGTAACTAACTAGGCAATAAGAACCCTGTCACTTCTGTGTTAACAAAGTATCTTAGATACTGAGTAACTATAGAGATGTTTCCCTTATGCTTGACGTAATTATCAAATGCCTTTCATTAGCTAACATTAAGGCTCGAAGAGTAATTCCTAGAGTGTAGGTTGCTGTTTGCAGGGGCATACAAGTCAGAGTGGCACAGACCAGCTATGCATCCACAGCTAAAAAGATCTTCAATTTATTTCATCTTGCCATTGGTCCCTTTGAAGCAAACTGGAACATCTTAGGCTGCCCTCCAGGTTTCAGATTTGGTCAGCCTCGGGCACATGGCCAGGAGAAAAGACAACCACACAGATCCTGCTGCATAAGTCACAAATTACTTTCCTTCTCTTAAAGCTCCAGCTGCTGGAGTTCTGTGACTAGGTAAGGATTTGAACTCTGTGTTTGCTTGTACACAAAGGGGGGGTGCAGTTTAAAGTATGTACAAAGCTTGCCCTAAAAGCCCCAAACCCAAAAGCATACTGGTTTTGCTACTTCCCTGATCTGTAGGCAAATCTTTCTTCACGGTTCCTGGCCTGTGCTGTTTTAGTACTTAGGGGTGGTTCAGATTTTGCCCTGCTGCTGTCAACTCTCTACAGATATTGACTGACTGAAGCCTCTGGCAGACACCCCAAAGCTGGATGTGTCCTATGGCCTGAAGAACATGGACTAGTGCACTGCAGTGGGGGACATTTCCCACTTGGCATTCGTGCTGTGCTCTGCATGGGTGATTTTTCTCCTACAAATGATGTGTAACGTGTAGGATTTCAGTCTGAGCTGTGCTCAATGAAGAATGAAGGCTGGAAGGGATCCCAGTGGGATATTTACTGTCTCTTACTGACTTAGGGTATTATAGATACCATACAAAAATATTACTTACAGTGTAATGTCAACAAAAAAATATAAACTGCACCCATGTTGTTCCAACAGGTTGTCTCTTAGCTATGCAGTGATGGAGGCTCCATCGCCTCCACGTCTGGCGGCTGTCTGTCCTCGGCCCCACTGCCCTGACCAGCTATAATTATTTCCTAGTGACTAACCTGAAACTGCCTTGCTGCCCCACAGGCAGAGAACAGAGCAATTGCCTTCCTCTTTGCAGCCCTACATGTTGAAATACTCTTCTTTCCTTCTTTGGGCTAAACAAAGGCAGCGTGTTTGGTTTTTCCTCATAGGTGACGTTCTCAGGCCCTGTCCGCTGCATAGCTGCCCCTATATCCCGCTGGGATGCTCTCATTTTGGGAGAACCATACCCCAAAACCATCTGCCTGACTTCCAGCAGGGTAGAGGAAAAGGGAAAAGGTGCCTGCACCTTGCAAGCCATACCCTTGTTGGCACATCCCAGTGTGGCATTTGCCTTTGTCTCAGAAACACGGTTCTCCCAGGCTTGAGCTCACAAGCCGGGTCCCAGCCCAGCAATCTGTCAGCCAGGCTATTGCCTCACTGGATTTTTCTGTTGTTCCTGCCTCATAGCACCATCTCATATGAACATGCCCCTGTTCTGAACTGCACCCTGTGTTTCCCCTCATGCCAGCACAGCATCCCTTCAGCAGCACCAGCGACCATGTCAGCCCTGGCACCAGCCTGCCCTGCTGTTGCTGGTACATCCACTGTGCCTGCTGCCACTCACCCTCTTGCTTAGATTTGACAAGCTTTGTGTCAAAGTCCTCTTGTAAATCTCTCTTTTGAGCTTACTTATGATGAGAATGGCATCAGTGACACTGTCAAAAGTACTCAGAAGCCAAGATACATGACATTTACTGCCTCTCTCCTTTCTGTAAGACTGATGATTAGCCATAAAAGGAAATAAATTTGCTTTAGCTCGTTTAGTGCTCATTCCTTTTATCACCAAGTGTGAACTAGTTCATATTTAATTATTTTCTTCATTATTTCCAGGATATTGACATGAAGCTGGCCAGTTTTCTCCTTTGCCCTCAGTTTTAAAGGCAGACACCCTATTTGTCCTTCTTGACAAGTCACAGTTTGACTCATCCTCCATCAAGCCTTACAGACAACTCATGGCCTAGAAGTGTCATTAGACAGGTCTTCAAGTATCTGAGGTCAAAGTATCACTGCCAATTTGCAAATAATTAACTTCTGCATGAATTCTTTCCTTGTTAGAGTCACCTATCTTACCCACTGGTGCCGCTGGTATTTGTGTTACCCACCCACATGCAACTGGGTGTTTTGGGGAAGAGAAGTAGAAACTAAAGGCACTGAACACTTCTGCAGAAAGGAGAGCAATTAAGCATTCCTGTTTCAGGAATCAGAGAATCATAGAATCATAGAGTGGGATTCCTGATGTGAATCACATTAGAATGTAGTTCCTGGTGTCCTTGATAATCCCCTCTTGGCTTATACCTTGGCCCTTGCTTGCCCCTGCAGGTTGGGGCAATGTTTTGTGTGTGCTGCCCATTGGCTTGCCAAGTCTCCCCTTCCTGGTCATTTCCCTCGTGTGCTGAGGATGGAAGACTGCAACAATTAAACAATAAAAGCTTATAGAGAGCAAATAAGTGAGTCATGCCCTGGTATGTGTCACTGTAAGTAGAATAAAACAGTAAATCAGCAGGTTTCATGGAAACAGCGTGGTCCTGGCTTTGCTCAGGGAGCCAGCACAAGAGATGTGTGCATTCGCAGAGCCACACAAACGAGGCCATCCCTGGTGCTCCGTGTCCTGCCCCAGCTTGTGGGACTGGTGGGGCCAATTTCTCACAGTGCTTCTGTTGAAAGGAGTCAGTTCAAAGTGAAAAACGTTCGTCTGCGGCATAAACCACCCTGGAGGAAACTCGGTGCTCAGCCATACAATTAATGCCAGAGCTGTTCTGCCATTTGGAACTGGGGAGCAGGGACGTCTCCAAGGCAGCACAGCGAGAGACAAGGAGAGGGTAACAAGAATGCCGGAGTACAGGTATTTGACATCATCTTTGAAAAAGGCCAGTGGCTGCTCTCTGTCACTCTACCCACTCTTTCTTTCTCCTCTTCAGCTGACCAAAAAGCACAAACTAACCATGTTTTGTTAACAATGAGGAAAAATGGCTCTTTGTTGACGGAGCTGCAACTACGCATCCCCAGAAGTTCCATGAGCAGCTGTGATCAGGAAAGCTATGATTGATTAAATGGAGCCCTGGCTTCCAGTATAGTGGAGCATGGGCTGTTGTGGGACTTCATCCAATATAACTGTGGTTTATTTTTATTTCTCCTCATCTGTTTTCCCTGATTTTGATAAGGCCAGAGCGCACCTTGGCTCAGCAATCTCTGCTCTCAGCAGTAGGAGGAGAATCATGCACTGACTGACCTTACTGAGGTGCCTGTCACATATAAAACCTTCTGCCACCTGGAGTCCTGCCTGCACCCCCTTTTCTTTCTCCTTCATGAATATTTATGGTGGCAAAACTAGATATCATCTGAATTATTGTGGAACTTTATGCAATGAGCAGTTTCATGTAAAATGAAGCTCCTTGGCAATTCTTCCATATAGTTATATCAGCAAAATTCATGAATGTGCAATTCCTGGAGTGAAATAAATTTTTATATATATATATATTTTTAGAAAGGGATAGAAGATTAATGTAGTTCTCCACACACTTTCATCCCCAGACTTTGCTGGTTTCCATTCTACTGTAAAATGGTGATAGTGCCCTGGCACTCAATTTATATTTTCCTTTGACCACACATTACTTTCCTCTTCCTAGGGCTGTTTTACCTTCCCTTTTTGTGTCTCCCTTTTTATCTCACATCTAAGATCATTGTTTTGTCGCGAGACAGTATCTTCCTCAGAATGCATCAATAATAGAGAAAAAATGGAGAAGACAGTCAACGCTGCGGTAGGCGAGAGGAGTAAAGTAGGTTAGGCAGTTAGCGTTCATCAAATATTTAGAGAGTGATACAGGCGGAGGCCAGCTGTACGGGATCTTGATATGTTTTCTCTTTGTACAACTTGGTTAGTCCATCACACAGGTCCCTGCAGAGCACCCCAACACTCACCCGTGGCCCTGACCTACATTTTGCACGGCCTGTGCACCTGTCTTTCCCCAAATGGCAAAGCCTGGTTTTCAGGAGGGTTTTGCTCCCATTTCAAGGCATCTGCAGCTGTGCACAAGCAGAAACCCCAGTATCTGGGCCCTGCTCACCTTGGCTGTGTCATGAGCTGCTGCTGTAGGGAAATGTTCCTAAGCCCTTACTGTAAAATGGTATCTGTGTTTCCCCTTTTCTTATTCAACCCTTTCCTCATCATACCTTTATTCTTTTTATAGCAGACAGTGCTCTGGGAGAAGCCAGCATTTCCCAGTGGTAAAATCAGATGAGCTCACATAATTGCTCTAAGCTGCGGTGCTGGAAGCGTTGGTTTTGGCTGGGTTTGTCTTGTGTTGGGGATCTTATTCCCCAAAACACCAGGAAGCTTTCTAACCAATTATCCTATAAGGGCCAGGGAATGGGTTATCAATTCAAAAAGATTCTTCAAAAAGATCAATTCTATTCAGATTCCCAGGGAGATGAAGCCAGCAATCACTGTGCCACACCAGGCTTTGTCATGCCACCCCCAGCGTGCCATGGGCTTGCTGTGCCTCTGGGTCCACACAGTGCCCACGACCTATGGGGCCAGGTCCCTTCTTACACTGGGCTGCCTTACAATGCAAAGGCCTGTGCCTGTTCAGAACCTGTAGATCCAAGGACCTGGGACAAACTCACTGCCTTGCCTCATCCCTTAAATCCGGCAGCATGCCCTTTCTGCTGCCAGGCTGCTTTTCCCCAGCACCCTAGGTGTAGGTGTGCTGCTTTACTCAACAAATATTTGCTGGATTCCTCTTTCTTTACAGCGAGTTTGGGGCTCCTGAGAGCTCCTGCAGTTTGCCTGTGTGCCCTTACTCCCCCTCACTAAGCTGCCTGCCAGGAGCCCACACACCTTCTTGGCTTCCACAGCCCAGACTCCAGGGGTCCTGCTCTAGCAGGTCCCTGCCGAGTGCATCCCTTTGCTTTCAGTTTTGTTTAGCAGGGTCCCTCTGCACTGCAGCTCTCTGTGTGTAGGGCAGATCACAAAAACGTGAGGCTGCGGGATAAGCAGCGAGCACTCAGGAACATGCTCCGATTTTCTAAAATTGCCTGATGAAGCTTAGAGCAACAACCTGAGGCACTTGCAAAGCATGTAAGAAAAGTAGCACCTTCAGGCAAATATAACCCTAATTTCTTCATATAATTGAAAGGGCAAATTTAGGTGAAAATATTAATCCCTGTCCAGAGGAGACTTGCTTTTCTCTTTTACTCTAGGCTAGAAATATCAATGGAGTTAAATATTTGTCGATGCTTGCACAAGCACAGCCAGAGCAGGAGAGCTGAGTAAAGGCAAACCTTTCCAAAAGAGAAGCCAGAGCATGCTGTCGCTGGCAAGAAACAGGGTTCGAAGGAAATGAAGATGAGTGAGATTGCAAAACTGGGATGCCTGTGCTTGCAAATTACTTGTAATGGGTCCAGAAACGACTTGTCTAGTGCTGTTGTTTTACCTTTTACCTACCACTAGGTATGCACCTCAGCTCATTAAAGGCCTGTATCGAGACATATAATTTGTTTACAGCTCGTTAATTGCCATTATAATAACAATAGCATGATACATGCAAAAGCACGCTGGCATTTTGGTGGTAGCATGCAGGCGAGCCTTCTGACAACAGCTCATTGCCTGCCCAGAGCCCGGTTGCAAAACATTATTTAGCCCTATTTGGAGTAATTTCAGGGGCAGATTGGGGAGCACGAGTCTTCCCTTTGCCACAGACAGAACACACACAGTTTAAACTTGTTTCCTTCTCAGTTCTGGGTGAGCAAAGCACGGGCATTGTTCTTTCCTTTTCTGGGTCATTTAGGGTTTGAAAAGAAGAAAAGAGAGCAAGGAAATTAAAACGTGAGGGATTTTACCTTCTGCCACATACAGTGTACCAGTGCAAAAAAGCACTGTCTGAAAGTGGTTCTCTAACTTCTCTATCCCAGTTTTAACACATGCCATCACAGAACTTCTTTTGTAGCAGGAGCAATGCTTCCTGCTCCTGTCAGAACATCCTAAGCTGTTCCTCTGGGTACCAGCTCAGAGGTTACTGCTTTCCTTTGACCACAGTCCTTAGGATGACCCCGTGTGCAGGGATAACAAAGGTGGTGAATCAGCTCAAAAAAAAAAAAAAAAAAAAGGAAAGAA
>VZRZ01006467.1:525912-588505 GCA_013398175.1 Climacteris rufus
AAAAAAAAAAAGGACAGAAAAGGAAACAGGAATTGTATTGCTGGCTGAACCCCAAGTGCTAATGGGAATTTGGCTTGCCTGAGACAGGGTGTAGATTTTGACTGGGATGCTGTAAATCCTGGTAATGTCCTCCTCTGGCATTTGATGCTTCTTCTAAAAAAATTCCAGTCTCAGAATTTGGAAAGGGGTTTTGTCCTTAAGAAGAGTTAAAAAATGCAGAGAATTGAAAAGGATTCAAAGCCTTTACATAATACAAAGAAAACTATTTCTTTTGACCAGCTTTAGTAAATACAGCCAGGTTCTGACTGAGGGACAAAAATGCTGGTTTTTGGAATAGAAACATTTTTCCTAGTAATTTACTCTTCTCTGGACTTGTCACGAAGCACAGAGCAATTGTGCACAGAGTAATGTGCCCTGTGAACACAAATATATCTTGGATAAAATCTATTGCTAGATTTTGCCTTTCAAACATTCCTCATTGCAGAGAGCACTGTGTTTGCCAAGAAGTAAAACATATAAAGAGAAGAGGTTCTGTTTAGTACAGTAAGAGATCTAGAACCATTGTTTTATGATTATAGAAAAAGCCTTGCAGTTTTCACTGTATATCTTGATAAAAATACTTTCTTGCTAAGAGATTTTATGAGAAGTACAGACTGTGCTATAAAATCATGCTGTATGCTTCATTTAATCACAGAAAGCTGATATAAAATGCAGAGACTGAAAGTGAGAGATGAAATCTCACAACCTTGTGTGAGCCCTCTCTTGTGATGGAGGGCAACTCCTGACTGATTTTCACTGCATTACTGTGTAAGTCCTTTCAACTTAACGCTTAACTTATAAACACTTTCAAATCACAGCATCTACACAAGATACATGCTACAGCTCCAGGAGAAAATAAACCTCATATTACAGAAGTGGACTTCCCAATCTTCAGGTCCTTATCAGGCATTTAGTGGCTGAATGCTTCAGTTGTAAGTGTGTCCTCTTTCTTTGTAATTTTTCCCAACCTGGCTCCAGTATCAAGCTCTTCCAGCCTTCCCATGTATGTCAGAAATCAGTTTCTGATTTCCCTGGAGGCATCCCCAGTTCTGTATTTGCGGCCAGGGCTGCCTTGTAGGGGGGTTTCTGCAGCAAGGGGAGAGGCTCCAGAGCTGACTGTAGCAGCTCCTGTGCATTGGGCAAAAGCCTTGCAATGTGTGTTATGCAGAGCAAAGCCCTCAGCTCTCCCAGTCTGGTCTTGTGAGGCTCCAGCTGAACTTGAACTTAGCCATCTCTGTCTGGAGGTGGCTGTCCTCTAGAAAAGAGGCTACTGGGGACATAGCAGAAGATAGCAACTTCACCTGTCTCCCAGAGCTAACCAAGACACTGCAACTGCAAGGGATTTATAGCGGGATTTTTCTAGAAGCAATGGGAAAAGGATTCTAAGACAGAGTTTACCAGGACGCTTCTAAAACATCACTCCTTCTATAAGCCAGATTAATAGGAAGAGCTAATTTTTTTTCCCTTTTGTTTGTTTCCTAGGATGTGCTCTTGTGACAGCTTGAGTAGCCCTGGCTATCTTGGGGAAGCCAGGTTTGGTAAGAATTGTTTCCTCTTGCTTTTCAAAGTGGAAAATTTAGGCTTTACTGTGACCACATGCAGAAGTGTGCTTTGGCGAGCTGTCACCACCATCCAATGCACTTGGATTTTACTGTTGCTTTGCCTTTTTTTCCCTGTGCCCACAGATGGGATCTCTATGGAAAGCTATTAGACACCTTGTATCTTCCACTGGAGCAGACAGCACATATTAGTGCAGAAGTGTTTTCTTTGTTCCCTCAATTATGCCAAGCATGTTAATCTCGATGTGAAAGAAATTAAAATCTTGTCATCTGTATTGGGACAGTTTTGGGGGGGGGTGGTCTACGTAACATACCAAGCTGCCAGTGTCTAGGGTGTGTTTTGTTATCTGGAATAATTTCGATAATAGGTTTCTTGACCTACAGCACAGGATCCAGCTGTTGTGTAACTTTGGAAAAACCTTCTGTTGTTACACAACATTGCTCAGTATCACTCCCATCTGTGATACAACCATGCAATCAGAGCTGTGTTGTGAGCATGAGTGTATTTGTACACCACACATCCCTCTTCCTGCCCGGCTGTGTGCAGGCACACACATCAAACACCGCATGCTTGTTTGGGCAAATGGGGAACAATCCTCTTTCCCCCTCAAACTGTGAGGGAATTGAGGTCAGAAGCTGAAGTAGGATCATGGCAATGGTGATGTTATATTTGAACTCCATGGGTGGATGCCAATTTACACACAGGAAAGACAACCAACCCTTGCCCTAAAGTACTAGACAGTCACGTGTCACCTGCCCAAAACGAGCCTTGCAAATAAAAATACATAGTGCCTACAGCTTCTGGGCCAGTTCTGCTTTGGGACTCATAAACCCTGGGTCATTCCCATTTATGTCACATGAAAAAGGAGGAGCAAACCCGCTCCTGCCGCCCACACACAAGCACTGGCCAACCTTTGTATCCGGGGTCAGTGGAGGTTTCGCTCCACTCAGAGGAGGTGAGTCAGGTGCCACTGTCCGTGAGCACACGGGGTCACTGGTGCTGCCCGAGGCTGTGGGACAAAGCAAGAACCAGGTCTGCTGTGGCCTTCAGCGGGGATGGGAATGAGGGTTTTTTGTAATCTTGTCAAGCTCAACACTTTTCATTTTGGAAAAAGAAAAAGAGGGGACACCTAACTTATGCACGCGAGGATGAGCAGCCATGCATGGGGGGTGGGGCTGTGCATGCCCTCGACGGGCCCTGCTGTCAGCAACTCCCAGCAGGCTCGGGGCTCTGACACCAGGCACACAACACAATGAGGCATTTCAGCCTCATTGCAGCCCTTGTTTGCATCTCACCAGAGCCCACCCAGGGTCATTGACATTGGTGTCTCTCTTTACAACCCCAGAGCTCGAGCTGTGGTCAGTATCTCCAGACACAGACAGAGTGTGAACACCAGCATGTGGCAACTCCACTCCTTATAAGGAACCTCGGAGGAGAGCACTAAAGATCAGAACTCATCATTTTACAAGTACATAAGGACCAGTCCTCATCCCAGAGCTCTTGCAACACCTTGAACACAGCAGTGAAGGAGAGAAAACCCAGCAAACATTTCCTGATGGTGTTTAAGCCCTCAGCTCCCACTGAAATCAGAAGGCATTAAGTTAGCCTGAAAGGCTTGACTTGAATGAAGCAGGACGTGGTCACACCCCAAGTAGCACAGTGGTAGAGAAAACAGCAATCCTAAATCTCCCAAGTCCCAGCCTTGTGCTCTTTCTTCCCAAGTTCATGAGTGCTTAATCTTTGAGAAGCTTACACTAAGATTTCCATGTTTGTTTATAGTTTTAAAATGAAACCTAATCACCTGCAGGCAATCCTACATGGCTTTTTTTTTCTGTCCCAAATGCAAAACAACCCTAAACCCACTCTGCAGATCTGCTGACACAGGGGAGATTAAATACTATTTTGTTGGTCTTTTTAAACCCCTTATTGATTTTTTCCCGGGTTCATGAAGGGTTGACAAGTGAGAGTGTCAGTCCTTTGAGTATGACTGGCCATTTTAAGTGCCACTTTCTGCATTAAAGCATTAGAGGAGAGGCTGCAAAAAGGGCAATATGGACAGTAGTGCTGGAGGGCTTGCTCATGGCCCAGAGTCCCACCAGCTTCATTTGAAATATATTTTCCACCTGATACAGTTAAAGGAGAACAGAGGTTGGTGTGGAGGTCGCAGCCAGTTTAGCCAAGCATGGCACTGTTGACTTCAGAGAGTGATGAATACAGAGCAATTGGCCATTTGTGAGTGGCAGAGGGGAAGCACCTGCTTCCTTTTGGACCTGCTGTGCCATCTTGGTTTGGATTTGCCTGATTGGTCTTGATACCAAGAAGTTGGACTCTGTTCCTGGTGTGCAGATATAGAGCCACTCCATGAACCAGAGGAATCCTCTGGGCACTAAACCCCTGGGGGCCAGGACCAGATTTTGGAGATGTCGGACCAGGGCTCCCACCAACATCAGCTGTAGTCACAGACACCCACACGTGGCTGTCAGTGTCACTGTCTGGAAAAAAGGACCGCCACAGAAAGGAGACCCTGGGCCTTGATCATCCGCACAGCTGGAGCATCCATCACCTGATAACCCTGTGCACAACATCTGGAGATGCTGCCTGCTTTCCAAGCCACCACTTGGCTCTTGGTCATGGCTTTTTCAGAAATCTTGATCTTTGAAATAGTAAGAGCATGGAAACTGGAACAGCAAAGGGAAAGAGATTAACATACTGAAAGAAAAGATGCTGCACAGAGCTTCACTGGCAATTTCAGCATAAATGAGTGATATCTGGTAGTCTACAAGGAAGTGAAAATGGGGTCTTATTATGAGAGATGTTGGACAATGGTAATTACACTTATAGTTGCCTCAGCTACAAGTATACATATAAATGAAAAAAAATCAGGTATGGCTATAAACAAAACATAAAATCACACAATAAATAAGGTCAGAAGGGACTGTCTGGCCCAATCCCTACTCAAGGCAGAGCTAGCTTCAAAGTCAGAGTAAGCCTTTTTTGGGAGATCTTTGCATGTCCCTGCAAGAGACAGTTTGACCACCATCCCTGTGAAAGTTGCTTGCTAAAGTTTAATTGGGATTTTCTTGTATATTATTTCTGTTTAGTGCACCTCATCCTTTCACTGTGCTCTTCCAAGATGATTCTACCTCTGTATTTCCTGTAAGGTAGTGTCAGACAGCAGTAAGGTCTCCTTTCAGCCTTCTCGTCTTCAGAACAAACCCAGCTGTCTTATCCTCTCCTGCTATGCCACATCCTTCTGTTGGACTTGCTCTGGTACCAAGGACCCTACAACTGGACATAGCACACTTAGATGGGCCTCACAAATATTTTTTGTTTTCTTCCAGAGAGGCTGACAAGTTGTTTGGTTTGGTTATATTCTAAGTTCTCTAAATTTAAGAGGTCTTGCTTTTCCTGTATAAATGCACTACACTAATTCTGGACATATGACACTCAGAAGGATCCTTTAGCTGACCCCACATGGCTGCTCCTGTTTTCTTATCTGGTTTCTAATTGTCAGAGCAAGGAGGTCCCAAACAACTTTTTCCTACTGAGAGAAGTAGGACAAAATCCAGCCTAATTACCACTCTAGCAGAGCTAGGGCAGTCTGGAACAGAAGTCTGCAGTGAGCTGTGGGTGACGGTGGAGGCTGCAAGCTTTGGACAGGAGTCTCATGATGTCTCCTCAGCCCCTACATTCTTCTTCACCATTTTAAAACACAAAGCCTGTGTTTGCCTCTTACCTCAGTGCCTGCAAAGCAAAGCACAGCCTGCAGCAGCGATCCCGGGCCATGCTTTGGTGCCACTCCTCTTTTCTTCCAAAGATACAGAGTCACACCAGGTGAGCCAGGCCTCTTCTCACACCCCACTTTTCTTGCTCCTCCAGGCACAGGCGCTGCTCCCACATGCATCCTTCCTCTTCGACATGCTTCATTTTCCCCTATTGTCTGACTTATACCCCCTTTTTTTTTTTTTGTAAAAAGCTCCACCTTGGCTCTGGTAGAATGACACACGCTTCAGCCCGACAGGGTGCGTGGTCCAGTTTTCCCCACGTTTCCTTCAGGGTGGCCTCTGGGCATTGGGAAAACATTGCAGTAAGAGCTGACCAGCACTGAAGGCTGAGCTGGTTTTTATTCCGATAAGTAATCAGGTCGCATAAACACTGTTAGACTCAATCAGTTGCATGATCTCGGCAGGCAAGTCCTTCAGCAAGGAGGACAGAGTCTTTGGTGTGCTGCTTCACGGTAGAGCCAGAGCTTTGCGCAGTCCATGGCCAAGTCCTGTCATGTTTGAGGCAAACACTTTTGCCTCTGGGCAGGGGGGCATGGGGGAGCAGGGCAGGGGCACTGCAGCCAGCTCTGCAAAGCCTGGCTTGCTCCTCTGTACCCTTCCCCCAGGACTCTCTGCCTCCATCCATGCCTCCCTCCCCGCAGGTCTGAGGCAAGCCGAGGCACGTGGCCAGCCTCTGGAGCAGGAGCCAGTGCACACCAGCAGTTTTCAGCCTCAGGATGTTTCCCTTTGAACAGCTTGACAGCAAAAGCTTTCATCCTGGAGAAGACTGACTTGCATCTGCGGCTCGTCTGCCCGTGTTACTGGGATTTGCACACCAGTGGCTAAACCCTGGCTTTGGCTTTAAGGTCGAGTGCTTGAGTGAGGTGGAGCTGCTGAGGTGGCCTTTGCCTCGGCTTCAGTCCTCCTGCCTGGAAGGTCTCACAGGACAGCCCCGGATATATGGGATGTCTTATAGCTGAATTGCACCTTGGCAAAGCTGCCTGGTATTCATCCTTCAGGGCCAATTGCTGGCTATCATACAGAGCAGGGGCAATTCATGAGGAAGAAAAGGCATCTTTTTAAAAAATAAAGCGGTTTGGGTTTTTTTCCCCTCCAAGAAGCCTGCGAGGCAGAGTGACAGGATGCATGAAGAGAACATTTATGCAGACGAGCAGCGTGGCCTATTTCAGAGCAAAGTGAAAGAGCAATTATTCTGCAGCTCCATTCTGATGTTAACCAAAAATAAAAAATGTCAGGACTCGGCAAAAGGACCACACGCAGCCGAGGAAGTGGCACTGGCAGTGGGGAGGGTTACACTGGCAAAGGGACCCTGAGTGGGAAGCAAATGAATGCTGAGGCTCCCACTCACAAAATCACCAGCCCAGGGTGTGCAGGAGCAATTGCCATGAGTAAGAGCATTAAAACCCCTCTGCGAGGCAGGCTGGAGGCAGTACAGGAATAAAGCCAATTACTGCTCTACTCGTTTCCCTGTCCAGGAAGCCAGGGCTAACTCTGCCCTCTGTTTCTGGCCAGCTGAGCTCACATAGCCCACGCTGCACCTCAGACAAGGCACGTGGCAAAGCTGCCTGTATGCGCTACAGGCACAACTCAGCAGCTCTTAGAAGACAACTTTGGAAGCCTTTGCAGAAGTCACCATCAACTTACAGTAACAGAGAGCTGCCAATTCTGCCTACAAAATGGCTATTTTATAATTTTTTATCTTGTCACTTAAAGGAGTTTTTATTTTTTCAGGTTTCGGAGAAGGGAAGAGGAAACTGAGCTTAGGAGAGAGGGTACCTGATTTGTTACACTGATTTCTGAGCAGAAACCTCACTGAGATGAGCAAGAGCAGCTCATGGTGTCAAAATACCTGCAAGTTTCAGCACAGGTGGCCTTCCATCCCCACTTACACCCTCCCCTCTCTTGCAGTGGTGATGTACACTGTGCTTCTAAAAAGTGATTTTTAAAAACTGACCAGCACTTAGGAATTCCTAGGCCCTCAGAAGCAGATTCCCCGGGTACCCTGCTAAATAGCTCCCCAGCAGCTTAAAGTTAGCTCTCCTGAAGTCCAAGGTAGCAACTCTGTTCTTCTTTATTCTCATTACAATGAGAAACACACTCAACCATTTTATGATCACCATGGCCCACCATCACATCCCCCATGAGTCTTTCTTGTGCACTTTGGGGCAGAGTGGTCAGCTGCATGTGGCTGAGCTCCTTTGTGAGCCCCATCTCAGAGTCAGCAAACAGGCCTTATTCAGGAGCATGGATGTAACTTTGGGCTCCTAAGACCAGTTGGATGCATTTCTCCTGGAGCAAATGCCTGTGGCAGACAACAGAATTTATGCTTTCAGCTTCATGCTGCTGTTTACAATCAGTGTGACGGGGGACAAAAGCATCCCTGTGTCTCATGGAGGCATGGAAATAATTATAAAGAGAATTCTTAAGTGCTCAGATAACTTGAATTTGAAGACCCCTTCACATACTACAGCTACCTCCTTGAGTCATGGTCTGTAAACTTAGAAAGAGAAGAAAAAAGCCTCATACCACAAACATCCCCACAGCTGGATGTTCACAGATTTCCCTCTGAGCAGGGCAGGGAGCAATGCACATGGCTGCATTCACCCTCCCACAAGGGACACGTTCAGAGCAAAGGTAAAAGCACAAGAAAGAGAAGAGGAGTGCGCAGCACCAGAGGAAGAAAGGAGACCCATCAGAGGCAGTGGTGCCAAGCTTGCCTATCAGACTCCAGCAGGTGTGCCTTCCTTTTGGATGCAATTCCATTTGTAGGTAGCACAGTAGAGGGAAATTCGATAAAAATAGAAAAAAATATATAATCAATTGATAATTTTGCCTGTTGCTCCCACTGTAAAAGGCGTGCAGCAAGGGTCTTCTTCAGCTGCCTGCACCTGGGGGTCTCACTGCCACCACAGCCACCCACAGCTACTTGTGGCAGCAATGCAGAGATAGAAAATAAGGCTCAAGACATACAGGAGACATCCACATGCCTGGGGAGGCAGCTGGAGGCCTGCTGGGATGTGCCAAGGTTCCTCAAACGATGCTAGACCTCTACACTTGGGCTACTTAAATCAAGCCCCCTGTCTGTGACAATAACTGAGCATTAAGCAGGACAGGAGAAGACAGCAACTCATCAAGGAATTGCCACGACGAATGACTGAGGTGTCCCATAGTTCTTGTTTTGCCTGCTGACAGAAGACACTTGTATCAGTGGTGGGAGTGAAAGGCCACCAGCTGAAGCACAGTCCTGTGGGACGTCTAAGACCTGTGGCACTGGCTGGCTTGAGACAGGAGACAGAGACCTATTCCCACCTCACCAGCATTCACTGTGAGCTGCAGGAGACAGAATCACAGAATATTCTGAGTTGGAAGGGACCCATAAGGATAATTGATTCCAACTGTACATGAATGGCCCATGAATTTCACTGATCGAACCCGTGACCTTGGCATTATTAGCACCATGCTGCCACCAACTGAGCTCATCTCAATGCCTAAATTGATGGAATCACAGATTCACAGAATATTCTGAGTTTCAAGTGACCCACAAGAATCTTAGAGACATACACGCAAAAGCCTTGAAGGCAGGGACAGGGAAGGAGTGAACGGTGTTTCTTGGCTTACAATTTGTCTGTCTCCATTAATCTGCAAGCTTTTTGCTGTTGTTCTGTTTTTGGCTAGCACTTCAACATGAGGATATGAAATTTTAGAGGAAAGAAGAAGCACTCTCAGCCTATCTTCAAACCACAGGCTGTGGTTTTGTTTATAACAGAAGTAAGAGATAAGTCTGTCAAGGAAAGACAGCCTTGACCCCCAATGCTGGTGGTGGCTTCAGAGGTCATTTGGCCCAAGCAGATGCCCCAAGTACCTCAGGGAGGAGAAGGCAGCAGTTTCCAGGCAGAGGAAAGTACAAGGGTACTGCTGAGCCACTGAGAGCTGCCTGTTGTGCTGGGTGAGATTTCCACCAGTGCTCATGTCAGAGCCTCCCATTTCCCAGGGGCTGCAGCACAGCCGAGTTCAGCCCTGCTTTGCCCCTGGGGCAGCAGAAGGATCCTGAACACACATGCACTTCCACAGTGTGCTGTGCCAGTCCAGATGTCAGCCATCCTCCAGCCACACACCTAGCTCCAGTGACCACTGAAGTGACCCCCTTGCCTACATCCAAGTTTGCACTTAAATTCCACAAGGGTTTGAAACCACACCAACACTGCTGTCCAATTACCCCATGTCCTGGACATGGGCAGGCCTTGTCTCCCCACTGATGCTCCCCATGTGTGAGAAGACAAGGACAATCTGCTTGATGCTCAGCAGAAAATGAATCTGGAGAGAGAGTTTGTCTCTGACTGCATTTTCTGAGCTTTTAAAGCTCTTTGAGCTGAAACATGACATCATCCAAACAGAACATGATGCTATAATAAACAGCACAGAATAAAAATACTTAAACTAATTAAAAGAGAACTAATAGCCAGTGAAACCCAAAACAACAGGATGGAACAAGGTCTTTGTGGATGCAAAGGCAGACAAACAGCAGCATATAGGACTCACAAGGGAATGAAATGGAAGGAAACAACAGGAAAATGGCATAACCAGGGAAGAGAAAGTATTGTCCAACTCACCAAGCAGCAGGTCTAGAAGCAGGGATTTTGTGGTTAATCCCATTACCTCAGTGTGAGCCAAGTGAGGCAAAAACATGGGACGTGGTAGCACAGTAGGGTTTGTGGCCAAAAATTAGATGAAACCCAAGAGGCAGCACAATGGAGGTGGAGAAGAAGGGAAAAGTGGCCTATCTTTCATTTGGATAAGTGTGCCCAGCTGAGCCCAGGTTGCTCCTCACAGGTGCTGTTGCACACCCCACTGGTGAGAGCCCAGCTGGAGCTGCTCTGCTCTTCACAGATTTACAAGGGACAGGCAAAGCCCTATGCTAGCAACAAGAAGTCTGTAGTATTGGAACTTCCCTGGAAATAAAACAAGCCCTGCTCCATGCATTTGCATTCATTTTTGTGAGCACCTCAGGACTATTGCTGATCTTTGTCTCAGGGAGGGAAAAGTGGCATTTCAGACTCCCAAGTGCTAACAAGTACAGGCAAGTGAGATTTTAGCTGACACTACAGTATCTGTAAATGAGAGAAATGAATTTTGCTTGCTTTGATAAGGCAACAGCAGTCTGGTGCCAAATCTGTCCTCTTTCACCTGTCCCTGCTGCCTCAGGCACACGATGTAATACCTTATTTTAATAGGTCTCAAATGAGCAGTGAAGTCCATAACCACAGTTTGATGGCTTCTGCACTGCTGCAAAAACTCTTGTGTAAGAGTGTGGTTGCAAAGCCCTGTTTGCTTGGCTGCAGAGCCCCAGCCAGCTCAACCAGCACTGGGTTGCTTTGGCTTTCCAGTTGTTGCATGACAGAAATTAGTTTCAGAGTACCTGAGACTGAATTTGAACCTGAACCAGCCTTAAATAAACAATATTTAGTGACTCTATTAGCTGCATTTTAGTCTGAGTCTTTCCATCTCTTCCTTCCTCTATCCAGCTATTCCTCTTCGGCTTTGCTACAATTGTCAAGCACTTGAATTGGTGTCTCTGCAAGCTGGGTGAGCTCCATCTTTATTTGCCACCTGCTGTCTTTTGGTCCACAGCTGACACAGAAACAGTAAGAAGGAAACCATGACCTACCTGGGAGGGGTTTTCAGATAGCACATTGTAGAAGGGTCCTCACATGAGGTGAAGAGATTCTTGCCAGGGGGATGCAGGAGACGGAGGCTGCCCCATGAGGGAGAGGGACGCTGGCATCCCCACAGGCCACCGACAGAGCCAGCAGCTGAACACGGGCCCATCAACAGCCCAGACCAAGTGCAGCAATGGGGCAGCTCCAGGACCACCCAGGTGGTCTGGGCAGGAGCAGCAGGAGAGGGAGGCACCTAAAACAAGGGTCTTAGACCCAGCAGGGAAGCCCTGGCCATCCCTTAGCTGGGATGAGGCACACGGACAGCACCAACCAGCAGCACCACAGCCCCTGGCTCAGCTGAAGCGAGGCTGCTGAGTCCAGGGGAGGTTGAGCAGGCCTGTTAAGGCCCATTAGTGCTCCTAAGGCCCAGCTGTTCATTTCTGCATTAGCTTTGGCTTGGCTTTCCCCCATCCTTTGCTGGGAAGCCGCCCCACTGGTGCCCAGCTCCGTGCGGTGGTCGCTGCAGCACAGCTCCTGCCCGGGGATGGCCCAGGCAGCTGCGGTGGCTCTCCCACCATCCTTTCCTCTCCCACCTTTAAACTCTCACGTTTCCTTGTATCAAAGGCAGGGCCAGCTGCAAAAATAATATCCTGGCACGGATGGAACAATATGGCACAATATGCAAACACCTAAGCAGAGCAAAGCGAGGCTGCGTGTGGCTCGAGAGACAGAGAGCGTTTGAAGCGAAATTAATTTTGTTTAATTTTATTAAAGAACCAAGGGTGCTTCCCAGCTTTTAAGTGGCAACAGGAGGAGTCTGGCATGTCCCTGCATCAGAGACAGACGGGAAGAGCTCACGGACCAAAGGGAAGAGAGCATATGGAATGTGTTACCCATGTCTGTCATTGAAGTAAGGAGCTTTAAGGAGTTCAGAAGGAAACTAGATACATTTCCAAACAAAAAAAGGCTGAAAAATACAGGGTGAGTGACAATGCCCAGTGGGGAGGGGAGAGGGCTCCCATAGCCTTCCCTCTGACTGAGAAAGCCTGAAGCAATAAAGTCTTTTGAATATGGAAATTGTCTAAAACTGGTTAAAGATGTGCACTGAAGAGCTGAAAGATGAAACTTCAAGGCATTAATCAAGAAGGGTTTTTTTTTTTAAATAAAAAAAGGTAAGGGCCCCAATAAATGATTAAACCTTCTAGGTGCCCACACTGGCTATACACACCATTGGAAATGTCAGGCTGGCTTGACCTACTCTGTCCCCACCCTGGCTCTACTTACTTGCAAGTAGAGCACTGGCTAGGAAGGTTTTTGCTTTTAAAATAGATCAAAAAGCAGAAACATTTGAAGTGTCTAAATGAAGTTTCTGCAGCCAAGCAGTCCTGGTCCCCCTGTGGACTCTGATTGCAGCACCCATGGCTCCTCCAGCAGGAGCAAGTGGATGCTCACCCCCACCCATGCACAGTCAAAACCCTCTCTGAAACGCTCTAGTGCTGTGCATGTCACCTGCCACTGGCCAGGAGGTGGCATCCCCCTGCCCCAGGGGATCCCAGGTGCCCAGATCACCAGCTAACTAAATGCAAGTTGAGATGTAACCTGTAAGCCACAAGGACGGTCCCAGATGAAGTGAACTAAACACCTCCTGCTTCTGTTGTCTTTGCCAGAAATGATGGGGCTGTCAGTACAAATGAAAACACAGGTCACACAGATGCCTGAAAAACTTTAGAAACTGAACAGCAGCATTCTCTTTCTTCAAATTCCTTTGCCAGGTTTTGGGCAGTGATCCCTGTATCCTGAGCCAGAAGGCAGAGTGCTGATTAGGAGATGAGTGCCCTGCTCCTGCCAGCCTGCCAGGTCAGCACTGGATGGTGAAGCACAGCACCTTCCCACCAGTTGTACCACGCAGGCATCAGCATTAGGAGCCTGCCGGCAATAAAAGAATTACCATATTCCCTTCCACAGTCAAGAACAAAACTTGGGAAAATGTTGTTGTAAGTCTCTAGCAACTTGACTAGACACGTCTGCCTTGGACAAAGTGACAGCTTCATCACGTCTCAGGGCAGCTGCTCTCCCCAGTGATGCTGGATGTGTGACAGCCCGTGGGAGTCAAGCTTTAGCTATAGAGTATCCAAGCACATTTGCTTTCCTGTCTCACTCTGAAAATTAACATCCCATCCTTTGCCCCCTCCACCTGAGAACATGCTAGAAAGGAGATATCCTTCCTTAGAAAGGAAGAAAAAGGTGGTGGTGTTTCATAGTGCAGTGCAAAGTCCCAGCTCCCATTCAGCTGCCTTTGCAATGGCAGGTACTGGCAGACTCACAATGATAGCTACCCCCTTGCACTGGCTATTTTATTTTGAGTTAGCAAGTTGTATTATCATTTGGGATCTTGCATAGCACAGATTTAAGCATTTCAAATGACCCTCCATCACGTGCCTGGGTTTAGCACACATGTGAAAGAGACTTTAAGAGGCTAAGCAGGGCAAAAGTGAGATGAAAAAAACCCCAGGCAAACACATAGATGAAAAATGGAAAACAAATCAAAGGGAGACGACAGCCTGAAGAGTGTCTTAGCTAGCTCTGTGTGGCTGTAAAAATTATGAACACTGTAAGGTTTTAAATGTACTGTTGTAATCTGTCCCACGTCCACATAACTCAGCCTTATGCAGATGGCTGGAAGGGCCCATCTCCTCTGTTCTGTCTGATCTGGTCAGCTCACTGTGGTGACAGGCAGAATTCAGCTGCTTTTGTACCAAATCGATGCAGTTGCTCTTTGAAGTTCTTTGCTATGAAATTGATCTGAGCTGCGGTGAGAAATCAAGTGATGTGTGGAAATTGTCTCACCCCAATCCTGTTCCTATTTTTTTCGTTGCTGCTATTGCTTTCCCCTGCCCTCCTCTCCTCATGTTACAGCTCTTTTCATCTGTGATTTTTGTTTTGTACGCTGACAGAGGCCAGGATTTACATGCCTGGTTTGAAATACCCAGGAGTCCTTGTCAAGAACCTCAGAGCCAATCTGGCCTTAGAGGAGCAATTAAAACAAGTCTCATGATGTTTTCATCCAGAAGTCTTGCCACTACTAAGCTGTCTGCTCTTTTGTTGGGGCACGTGCATATCCTGTAAAAAACATTTAAAAGAAAGGAAAAGAGCATCCTGATAGCAACACAGTTACTTTTATACATTATATTTACTCAGCCTAGACATGCCATCAGTTTCAAATCTCAGTTTCAGTAAAGACAAGAATCTGAAGCTGTTGAAACGGCCTCAAACTACAAATGATGTAAAATAAGACTATTTTAATGCAATATTTTTTAATATGTATCATATAATTTTTTTCTAAGAAGTCCCCAAGCAGTATTTTAATACCAAAGGTATGTGGCAAGTAAGTTTTTAAGCAACAATCCCCATCTTTCCTTAGTTGCAGCAGTGAGCATCAGTAGGAGGTAATTCTTATCTTTGTATCAGTTACCAACATCCTTTGCCTCAGGAAAAAACCATACTTTAGAAGTCATTAAAAAATGGACGTTTTAGATCAGAGGAAAGTTCTAAGATGAATGCACAGTGGTCAAGATACAGCTTTCCTATCCTTTCACCAAGTTCAGCACTTTTTTCCAGTCTGTGCTTTTGTACTTTGTTTTATTGACCCATTCACAGAACAGTGACCCTTTACACTAGTCAGGGAACACATCAATATTAAAAATAATGGTTTTATTATGTTCTGTCTCTTGGGCAAAATGTTCCTGAGCATGAGATATTCCAAATAAATGTCTGATCTGTGGACCTTCAGGCTAAGTAGAGAGAGATAAGTAAGAGACATTACCCTCAAAGATAACCAGACTGCCTCAGGAATTATTCTACTTTACAAAAACAAAGCTCCACGGTGCTCAGAAAGCATTCCTCATTGTGTGAATGCAAGTATCCAGAACCATTTTAATGCTCAGCAGTTCTTAAGACACAGCTTTCACATCTGCCTGCAAAGCTCTGGGTCTTCAATATTCACTGTGACACTTGGGCTGTCTTAGCTCTGGTTTGGGTTGGAAGGGACCTTTAAAGGTCATCTAGTCCAACCTCCCTGCAATGAGCAGGGACACCTTGCACCGGGTCAGGTTGCTCAGAACCCCACCCAACCTGACGTTGAAGGTTTCCTGGAATGGGGCACCTACCTCCTCTCTGGGTATCCCACGCCAGTGTTTCCCACCCACACAGTAAAGAATTTCTTCCTAATATCTAATCTAAATGGTCCTTCTTTAAGTTTAGAACCATCTTTCTTGTAGGCACCCTTCAAGTATCAGAAGGACACAAGTTAAATTCTCCCCGGAGCCTTCTCCAGGCTGACAACCCCAGCTTTCTCAGCCTTTCCTCATAGGAGAGGTGCCCATGCTCTCTGATCATCTTTCATGGCCCTTCTCTGGACTCACTCCAGCAGGTCCACATCCTTCTTATGCTGGGGACTAAAGAGCTGGATGCACTACTCCAGCTGGGCTCTCACCACAATGGTGTAAAGGGGGAGAATCACCTCCCTCGACCTGCTGGCCACACACTTACTCTGCTTATTTCTTGGAGAGACAACAAGTAATATGCTCTTCATGTGACAAAATATATAAACACAAGAAAACCCAGCAGAAACTAACACTACAAAATCACAAGTGAAACTTACCTAGATGGCAGGAAGATGCTAAACCCAAATTAAACAGAAGCATCTGAGATTATCTCAGTTGTTTTAGAGCATGATGCCACTAACACCAAGGTTGTGGGTTTGATTACTTAAGAGCTGGACTTTATGATCCTTGTGAGGCTCTCCCAACTCAGAATATTCTGTGATTTCTGTGATCTTATGTGGTACCTCAGAAGTTCCCATATATTCTGCTGGTGGAGTTATGCTGCCACCTATTGTGAGGATGAATCTGAGTCTCATGTCATTTTGCTAGGCAACGTGTTTGGAATAATTTCCACTTGTTTTTCTCTTTTTTGTATTAGAAGTACTTTTGTCTGAAATATCTGCTGCTGATCACTGCTGGTGACAGGCTGCAGGTGTAGGTGGCCCTTCAGCCTGACCAATACAGGTGTTCACACATTCTGATCCCTAATCTACCACAATGCACAGTTTGATTTGGCTCAGAACATGACTGTCTGCTGCTGTCAGCTCAAAAGCTGGTCCAAAATGGGAACCCCGTTTCTCTGCTCTGATCAGTGGTCAAGGAATGCAGCCCTGGGCAGAGAGACAGCATGCTCTCCCTGCCATAATTCTCCGAGCTGTGCTTTTCCTTCCTCCCTTGTGCAAGAAGCACAGGACTACAAGTTACTACCTGAAGCCTGTTCCACAAAACTGAGACAGCACTTGAGTTATAGTACAAACTCATGACTCTGCCTTTAGGACACTTCTTCCTCCCAAGCACAAGGGCAGTCCACACAGCCTTTATATATATTGTGCCTGACTCCAGCAGCCACAGTTACCAGCCCTGAGCAGGAAGCTCTGGTGCCCAAAGCTGCTTTTTTGTGAATTTGAACTGAATTCAGGCAACCTTATGTCAGGAGAGCAGCCTCAGGAGGCCCAGGCCAGCACACTCGAGGCTCACACCATGAGCAAAGCTAAAACAAACCATGATGGTACTTCTACCTCTCCAAAACTGAAGTGGCTTGGCACTGGTCAAGTTCTGCAGTTCTCAATGTACTTTTCTGCACCTTTTTCCTTTTCATCTACCTTGGCATGACACACACATGCTCTGTTCCCTCACCTCTCCAATAGTATCAGCTAAGCCAAGATCTAGGCATTAGGCCATCCTTGCCATCTTAAGGTTGCTCAGCTGGGAAAATGAGGCCATCTGTTCACCCACAGCAAGCAGTGTGCCTCATCACACTCCCTTATGCTCCCATTTTTCCAATGGGGAGGATTTTTCCAATCCTCCCCATGCCTGCCACATTGTTCATTTTTTTCTTCCAGCGTTGGGAACCAAATGGTTCCAATCCACAGCAGCATTGCACACCAGGAGCAGTGCAGTACTGTGGAGTCACTCCTGGGCAGCTTGGAGAGCTGCTCAGGCCAACCAGCTAGAGGGATTTTCTCTTTTATCTGTAGGGCATTCAGCAGCTTCCAAGCCAGTCAGTGGGAGAACGAATCTCTGTCTTGAGCTGCAGCTGGAGTCAAACCTGACTGCACAGACAGCAGCGGCGCAGCCAGAGAGGAGCCAGGCAGGTATGAGCACTGTCAGGTCTCCAGCAAAACAAGCACCAGAAGAATGAGGCGTTTCTGCTGTTTGCTGTGCCAGAGGGGATGTATTTTTACACTTTTGAATTGAATCCAAGCAGGATCTGCTGAAGTCAGGGCTGCTGGCAGCACAGAGGCAAACGAGTGTACCAGCAACTCAAGACGGCATTGTAAGCAGCAGATGGCATTTGCAGAGTGGTATCACAATTTACAAACTGCCTGGGCAGGTGTTTGCACTCCCTTGTGTCCAGGGAGGGGACACGGGGACATGTGCAGCAATGGAAGCTGTGACGGTGACTGTGTGACACCTGGGTTCCATACCCCACCTTGAGCTGCCTGAAGAAGAGAGGTTGGGTTCATGGGCAATACTCAGACTCCTCATCCCCTCAGCTGGTTTCTCAAGAAGTAGGCTGGCCTGGGGATAAAGATCCAAGATAGTCTGTGGTCCTTGGCTCCATAGATAAGCTGCAGCTAAGCAGGAGGAATTAGAAGCACTGTCTATACAGTAAAGTGAGAGTCCTCAGTACCCTTCTCTTCCGAGCACATCCAGACACTACATTCCTATCAGACCCTTCTTCCCTACTCCCAGCACCTCCTGTTGCCCTTCCATCTATTTTAGAAACAGAAGAAAGATCTCACTTTACAGTCACTACACGAATAGCACACACATGTTATTTGCATGGCAGTAAAAAAAAAGAAAAAGACATGTTTAATCTGAGTTTTAGGTTAAGCTAGGCTTCAGTGTTCTGAAAGGGCTGAGGTCCAAGTCCTGGATCCGTGACACACCGTCAACCTGTTTCTCCCAAGAGATCTATGTATCTTAAAGAAGTTTAAATCAAGATACAGGATCTTGACTTCAGACCCAAGACTGACCCCAGATTAAGTCAAATACTCTTGGCTTTGTCTCGAAAGTGACCAAAGATTCCAACCAAAATGGCAGTTTGCCAAAACCTTCCATGATCCCACCCTCATCCCCAGCAGCAGTGATTCATCATTCTCAGAGATAAAGGACAGTACATGCACACGGGTACTTTTTTTCTTTTTTTTTATTGCTGTTAATTCAAGGAAAAAGGTTGCATAAAATCCAATCTCTTCTAGAAATATAAGTGACCTTTCCAGTACATTTCAAATATCAAAGTATATGGTAAACATACAAATAAAGAGAAGGTAACATACCTCCTATTTACAGTACAGTATTTTAAATCATAAAATAAGTTCCATAAAGTACAACTGGCAGGTAATTCACAATACAAGTCCATTGGTGGTTTAACACCCTCACTTCAACTCAAACGCAGTTCATTCATTTCAAGTGGTCCAAAAATACCCAGATCAAATAAAAATTTTAATCAAAATAATTTTCATTTACTACTTAAATTTTTTTTTTAAATTAAAGCTTTCATCTACCTCCCTCCCCATCCCCCCCTCCAAGAAAAAAGTTTCAAAATGTACACTGGTGCTATAAATATAAATGCTACCTATGAAGAAATGTAGTAATCAAGCTTTTTTTTTTTCTTCAAGTTTTTTGTTTGTTTAGCAATTTATTAGACGGCTGAACCAAAGATTGATTTTTGTTTCATCCCTCTACCGGACACTGGGTCTGATTTTTAAGAAAAAACATTTCTGCCATGAACTGTGAGGAATGTCAAACCCTATGGATATACAGTGGTAGTTGTTCATCGATGTTGAATGCAGCAGTCAAAGAACACACTCATCTTCCAGATAACCTCAGTGCACTTTAGGAAATCAAATATTACCTGGAAGCAATTTAGTACATATATTGGCTTTTAAAAATAAAATAAAAAATACAGCAGCATTAAACTTACTTACTCATGATACTGACATGTTTAATACCATCTTAACACTCATTTCAGTCTTTCACATTATACCGTAATTACGCATAGTGGTAAATTGTTATAAAATAGTGACTTTTCTATTTGGTAGACAGGTTCTAATACTAATACCTGACTATTTTGTAGAAAACCATAGCTTTTGTTCAGTTTGAAATAAAACATTTACATTCTAAGTACAATGCAACACTGTAATAGTTCAGGAAAAAAATATTCAATCAAGTAATGTTCATTCTGTGTTGACACGATGTAGAATAGCTTTAAAAAAGGAAAAAATGCTGTCAACTTTCATTACAAATGCAAACACACTGAGTACAACATTCATACCATTTTTTTCACCTTTGTTGCTGAACATACAGGCTAAAAAGCTACAAGGGAAGAAAAATCTGTCAATTTAAGCTCGTTCATTTTTCTAAATCTGTTCCAGTCCACACAGTTTCAGCCCCTTCCTGCTCTATGTATTTTCATTTGTTTGGGCCTCTCGAGAGCTGCATATCTGTATTATTATCAGATAGAGTACACAGACAGGATTGTGTTTTCCTTTGGACTCTGCTAATAGGATGTTTGAACATCTCCCCTCAATTCATGAGCATTGAATTTAGAGTACGGGCAGGGTCTGTATGAACTGCTAAACACTCATGCAAGTCCAACGAATCCACGTGGACAACCAGGGAAAGAAAAGAAAAGAAAACAGCAGCATAAGGAGAACAGGGAGGGAGGGAAGAAGATTGTGGTGGGGAACATGACCAAGTTTCTTCTTTCACCATATGGCTGCTCCACCAGTGATGTCAGAGGTCAGAGGAATTATTTTTTTTTAAACTGCAGTAAACATTGCACATGTCTCAAGTCTTCAGTGCAAAAGCATGGTTCGAATGCTCTGTCTGATTGTTTGGCTGTGTGTGTGAATTACATGCATTATGCAAGCCTTTTGTAGAACCAGGAGGAGACCAGGGACTCAGCTTTCTTCTTTTGTACGGAACAGAGGTGCAAAAGCAATGAAAAATTCCAAAAGAATATAAAACCGGGAATGTCCCAAAACACAAGACCAACCCTCCCCCTCCCACACACACCTTCCCCCAATTTCCCAAGCTTCAGTTTAAGTAGGCAATGTTTACTTGTTTCAGTCTGCAGAATCCAAGGTATCATTGGAAGGGGGAGGGGGAGGTGCGTATCTCAGTCTGTAAGTGCCTAAAACAGGAAAGAGAACTACTAAGTCACTGCTGACAATTAAAATGGATTACAAAACCACTACAAGGTATCAAAATGGACATGCTCTTCAAAAGGCACTATCATCCTCCAGTCCTTTTAAAGTAGGTCCTCAGACTTTCTCCTATTTTCTTTCATCCTCTTCCTAGAACTGTAAGTTTAAAAAAGGATACAAAGTGTAGACGCAAGACTTGAGCTTTACTGGAAAAATGCAAAGAAAAGATGGTCCCCATACAGGCTCATCTTTCCTGTTCCAGTCCAGTCTAGCAACCCAAGTCGGAATGGGCACAAGGGCAAGAATCAAAACCAGCTTATGCTCGATGCAAACACTGCATTTTCCCCATTCTTCTGGACGGAGGGAGAAAGGGAAGCTACTCCTTTGATATTTAGCTCCAATCGGTTTCTGTCTTTTTGCTGCAACTCGTCTGACAAGTTAAATGCATTGCATGATGGGGCACAGAAGGACGGCTGATTGTGCAAAGGTAAGCCCTAGAAAACTTCAGATTATCAAATGGCCAGTCTATTGGTTTTTCTTTCAACTCTCTCAAGTTTGAGGAATCCAAGGTCATATCATATACAGTAATCGGTATCTTTCACTTTTTGACAATGAATTCTCTCAAAAAACACCCCACTGCACGGGAATGGAAAAATTGAAACAACATGCAAGTCTCAACAGGATGCCAAAAACAAACCAGTGAAAAAAGAATGACAATTTAGGACTGGTATCATTTGACTTTCCAGCTTCAAATCATCCCCATTTCCAACTTGGCGCTGCGAACCCCGTTCCCTCGCACTGTTCTACAAGATTTTCGGGCAGAGATAGGATGCGTTGCGGTTTCAGAGCAGGTCACTAGTGCACAACCATTTACACAAAACATACACACGCACGCACACCTTTCTGCAAGACCAAAAACAGCACATTCAGAAAGGTAAAGAGAAACTGCTAAACTCAAAAGCAAGTCCGCTGGGAGTTATCATGATTACCTTGTTGACTGGCCTCCATGGATGACTGCTTACAGTCCTGCGCATAGTGTCCACTTACACCACAATTGTAACACGAAACGTTCCCGTTCTTCTTGGGTCCCGACCCATTTGTGTTGGCAACTACGTTAGGTGCTGGATATACAGGATAGAACCTCCCGAATCCTGCCATCTGCTGCATCCCATAGTTGGCTTGGCTCCCCATCACTGGGTCATGCATAAGCCCGTTTGCATACGGAGACTGAGGCAGGAAGAATGGAAGTTGTGTTCCATTGCTTTGATGTGCTTGATTGAGGTAGCTGCCATTGCAAAGTGATGGCAGAGTGAAGAAAGATGGAACTCTGTAGACTTGTCCATGAAGTGGGTTATGATAAAAATAGCTATTAATCTGAAGGCTGCCATTGGTCCCACAGCTACACCTACGTCCACAAGAACCGCAAGGGCCAGATCCCAACTGCTGCGGAGGTAACATCGTCCCGTTAGTGTTGTTATTCCCAACAGCGTTTATGTAGGATGTGCTGTCACTCTGTGCAGTGCTGTGTGTCAGAGCGGGGCTCGGGCTGGGGGCGGGGCCTGGCGTGTGGGTCGGTATTGCGGGAGGAACAGTGGACTGCACCTGACCGACACCTAAGCCGGCGGACTGAGGCGGGGAGGAAGTTGCTCCAGTGCTCAGCACGTTTGTGTTCTGGTTGGGCAACACGCTGGCGGCGTGAGGGCTGCCAGGCAGAGCGTACGAAGCTGGTGGAGGCGGCGCTGCTGCTGTGGAGAGACCGGCTGCTGGAAGAACTACCTTGAGATTGGTAGGCTGAGGGATTGCTCCTGGGTTTCCCTCAATGTGAGGCACCATTTGATTCAGTCCTACCACCTGGGATGCAGGTTTTGTGATGGGATCTGTAGTAGGAACTGGGGATCCTGGGAAACTACCTGGATTGTGGACTGGGATAAAGGCAGTATTTGGTGATCCAATACTTAAGTTTCCTGTCGGCTGCTGTGGTCCATTAACTGTGCAACTTTCTGATGATCCCTGTGGAGAGGGGATTTTCAATCTATGTATTGCCAAATGCAAAGCAGGGCTACCAGGCTGGACAGAATGTGGAAGGAAAGAGGACGGAACTGGCAAAGGGGAAGCCATCAGCTCAAGGCGTTTCTCAGGTTCACCAGAGGTCACTGGGCCCATTCCACCAGGAGGGGAATTCGCAGACTCTCTCGCTGGCGAGACAGCGACAGGGGTGGTAACCAACATTCCCATCGTTTTGCCATCCGCAGAGATGGGTGGCGGGACAACTGCTTCAGGCTTTTGGGCAGCGCTGTGCATCACACAGTGTAAGGCAGGCATGAAGGAAATATGTTGAAACTTTGCATTCAAAGGATCTCCTGAAAGGCTCCCATTTTCATTATTCACTGAAGAGATCTGAGCAGATGATTTGTTCATATTTGATGAACTGACTGCACTGTAGCCTGTAAACCTGGTTGTATTTTGATTCCCAGAGTCCTCAGAATTGCTGTCTGTATCTGTGGGGACAAAAGCATTTGTCAATCAGAAGAATGAACCTCAAGCAGTAGAGAGAATCATGCTCTGGACTCATTTACCCATATAAAACCTCCTAAGCTTGATGACACAAATGATAGTTACGTCTTCCCAAACTGTGATAACTTTGAGATTGTTTTCATTCATCCAAATTAAGCTTGGTCCATCTCCATCACTTGCCCATAATCCACCTGCCCAAACAGCTACTGTGTCTTTGACTTGTGTATATCTGCAAATGTGAAGAGCAGGACACAGACCGAGCTAGGAACTTGCACCTTCCTAGAAAGACATTAGCACAGCTTACTCTAATTTGGAAGTAGTGGCAAAGTGTCAGTACAAAAAGATGGAGCTCTTGGACATGCCACATACCATTTGAAACAAACCCAGGCCCTTTCATTTTTTCACATAATTGTACTGCAGAAATTTCTCAAGAGAGCTGTATCACCGAGGCCAAAAAATCAAACATATGTGTGGTAACCTAAAACTCAGTGGTATTTAAACACTGCTAGAAGCCCTCAAATCGCCCCATCATGAAACCCACAAAGCAAAATATATTCTGTGGCTAGTTCAGAAAAAACAGTAGCTAATCAAACTGAAAAACTCATTAAAACTAACGCAAGAAAGAGATTAGTCTAGGAATAAAGACATTCATGCACACTCTCCATAAATACAACCTCTGTCTTTTTCTTCTTCACTATCAAAGCTCTCCCTCCCATCATGTCGTGGACTAGAAGGAGAACTGTAACTTTCAGATGATGTTTCTCCACACGTATCATGACCAGATCCAGCATCCAAATTCAGATCTAAAAATAAAAGTTGTCATTTTTATTTTAAATCTCAGTGAGGTTATTTTGATTTGCTCACATCTCCTTCTACTTGAGATTTTTGTCTGTTCCTACTTAATTGCATCTGTCCCCTATATTCCCATCACTTCCACTCCCAGCACTCAGGACTGGTCTCATCTCTAAATTTGTGACGACTGAATCCTTGGTGTTAAAGAAGGTGATACTGAAAATTGGTAGTTATGCAAAGCAGTGAAAAGAATGATGATCCTTAATGATTTCTGTGATGTTCATACCAGACTGTACAACAACAAAAATTTCCTCTGAACAGCACTGATCAAACATTTCAGTTTGAAGAGCTGCAACACTCCAGCACAGGCAGAAAGCTAACTCAGCAGGCAATGTCAAAACAGTGCACCACTTCACAACTCACTCTTCTAGAACAGGCTTTAACCAAACTGCATCAACAAATCCTGTTTAAAGAAAAAGAGGTGAACTGAAAAAGTGGTAAATTGTTTTCTAAATTCTGAATGGATCACGGGACACTCACTTGCTGGAATCCAGCTTTCAGGGTGGGTAGATACAATGGTTTGGCTTTAAAGGTCAGCCTCAGAGGTGAAGAAGAATGACAAATGCACCCTTTCTCAGAATCCATGCCAGACACTATCTGGAAACCCCAGCCCCCAAAACTATGGTTAACAAGACTCTGGGATAAAAATTAGAACACTAACTATTATAATAATAATAATTTATAAACAAAGTGGGTTTTTTCCACTTTTTATTGCTACTGAAAGTTTAACAGGTTGGGATGGGCCATCAAAAAGCTGCCTTAATGTTTTAATTCTTGAAACATTTCTTGGATTAAACAGGTAATTGGTTAAATTACTTTAACAAGTGTTTTGAACATCTAATATAACCCGGAGCCCCAGGGTGAACCTGGGATCACCGAGACCGAGTCTAAAGTGCTGGTCACAAAGTATCAAGCCTTAAAAGTTACCATTGTAACTAACTGAAGCCTCAGAAAAGCTAAAAAGAGGAAGGAAAAAATGAAAGAAAACACAATGCAGTTAGGAGTTAATATGGTATTTCAAACCGAGCCTGAATATATAAAGCTAGGCAGAGATTCAGACTGGTACATTAATTTTTTTCTTTAGACTTTGTCTCCAATATGTATCTCAAAAGCCATTTTGATGGTTATACACAGGCAGAAAGCTCATCTCTGAGCAGGACTTAATGGCCTCCGGCCTCTGTGGGTTACAGCTGCTTCTTGAACCAGCCAACAGTTACCAGGAGGCATCTGTAGGGTGGTGGGTAGTGAGCAAACACACCTCCTATGGCAACTTTGCACCATGTCCCCAAAAATTACACCACCTCCTAAAGTCATTGTCAGTTCACAAAAGCTCAGTGCACTTTGCCCAACAACACACACAGTAATCAATCACAGATGGACGCAGCAGAGCTCTTCTGTAGAGTACATCTTCTGCTGGTACAGCCCTCAACTACAGCTTTCCAAAATTGTTCTGGCTTTGCTAAGTTTGTGGATTCTTGACGTTTTAGTCAAATGCTGTTGGTAGAAGGTAAAAACACCTGCCCACAAAAGATGTTGATAATTCAGAATGGGATACGGCTGAAGCTCTCCAAGGTAAGACATGGTGAGGAGAAAGACTGAAAGCTCAATCAAGATTGTGTCACAAGTGGAAGTAACAGAAAGATAAGACACTTTTAAAAGAGTCCTTTCGACACTTATGCCAACTAAACGGTGTAGAAAAAGGCCAGCTCACTGCCAACCCTCTGTCATGAGAGCTAAACATACGAGAGCCAAGGCTGCAACTGATATTGGGAACTTAGAAAACCATCAAGCCATCAAGATGGCAAAGTCAGTGGGTAACACAGACCTCCACAAATTTGTAATAGAGCTTGGAGACTCAATTTACTAAAGGAACACAAATATAATTTTGTCTTACAACTGATGGATGGACACAGTTCTTGGCCTAGACGCTGTATTTTGCTGGATCACCCAAACCTGAAAGCCCTGCTAGAGCAGCATACACAGTTCTGTGTTGGAGCTCAGTAGTCACTTGGTTTATACATTACAGTTCATCAATGGTTCAAACCACAGGTTTTTATGCAGCTTCCTCACGGGCTATTACACAAAGGATGAAGAAACTAGTAGGCTGCAAAGAGAACACTAACAAGATGCTCCATCTCCACACACTCAGACTACTCAATTTCATATAGAATTAGCCCAACAGTAACTGTTTCTGCAACCACTACACCACAAAAGCCAGCTTATGGAGACTTTACGAGTATTTTGCCACCTGTGCATGAAGAGACACACTCTAAGCAATTGTATACAGAAGACTGAGTCTAGTGTGCTCTATACAGCAAGTCAAAGCACAAATTAGACTGCCAACATGCTGAATTCCACCAAAACAGATTTCAGACTGTGATTTCCCCTTTACAGGAGAGAACAATAAGTCAGCTTGAATAAGTCAGCAAAGTTGCAAGTTCTGTTTCTTACCAACAGCTCTGGAAAAAGCACCTTACCTTTTGCTGTTCCAGTACGGATGTGCTGTGATGCTGCAACTCGAACTCCATTGCTCCTGTTGGTCAATCTGCAGTCAGTTTTCTTTGCTTTCTCCCTGTGTAAATAATTTCATGGGTCTTTTGCAAATGCATGGGCACAAATAACCAACTATGAATGAACACATAATGCCACTGGAAACAAAGGCAGGTGACTCCAGGCCAGAAATGTGCATTTAACGGATATAACAAAAAATTCAGATAATAAACAATTAAATAGAGGTTGCAGGTGCAATGTAACAGAAAGTAAGCTGCAAGCAGTGTTATTAAACACTATGAACAAAGATCTGAATAAGAAAAGACATAAAAAGAAAAATGTGCAGCTGACAGTAAAGTCATTTTTGAAAGCTGATGTGTGCAATGCAGCCCTGCACCAGTCTAGCACAAAAAGATCTGGCTACAGAGTAGCAAATTGACAGACACTTGGAAGTAGGCAGAGTACTAGATAAGGGTGGAAGTACTTTCACTTCTCACAGTGCAGAGTTGTGCAGCCTGCAGGAAGTTATGAAGCCTTCTGATGTGCAAATTACCTTCAATAAAACATTTCCTCCAGTTACCACCCACTGCATAATGTTAAAGGTTGCTGTCAACCCTTATTTGATTTTTTCCGGACAGCTTTACACCTTTTAACTTTCAAATAAATATGAAGGGAAAAAGGAAATTTAGTATTGGTTAAGGATGTACTTTCACTCTTTCATCTTTTCGTTAAATGACAAGTGGTATTTTGAGAAATTAATTCTTTCACATTCTATTTTTTAGTTACTTCTTTACAGAGTATAAAATAAGGATTTTTTTAATATAGCCTAGCCTCACACTATGCCAGCTCTTGTTCCACAATAGCAAAAGAAACCTACCAATTGATTGTAGACTCTGTTTGTCAGAGTAAACACATTACACTTTGTTTCTGGATTACCAGTTACATTGGAAACCTACTTTTCCAGCTGTGGCTTTCCTTTCTTCTTGCTTACTGTAGACAGACTTCGTTTTTCCACTGTGTGCTAGACATAAAATAAAAGACACCAGTCAAACAACAGAATTTGTATTATGAAAGCTACGAAGAAAACCCCTTCTAGACTGAAAGGTCCATGATTAGTGTGCTCACAGGTGCTATAAGCATCCAAACAACTCCTTGCACAGTGCATCTGAGCCTGTAAAATAATGAATCCTGTCTTGTGTTTATGCCATTATCAGCAAAACACTCAGTAAATTACTACTTGCAAATGTGCTAGATATATCAATCAAATTATTGTTTGCACGCTGTTTTTCCTCCAGAGGATGAAATCAAATACGTTTCAGCACATACCTGCTAAAAAGGCCAATCACCAGGCTTAAGAAGCTACAGAATTTATTGATATAAAGAGAATGATTTGATAGTTGGGGGTGGGAAGTATGTGTGACAAATTATTTCTACATAGTGATAAGCAGGTACCTAGGCTTAAACTGGAGGCTTAAGCTGCTAAACTAAACTCTAGAATACAACATAGAAGCACAAAAGAAAAAACATTGGATCTACACAATTCTTTAAGTATGCTATTACTAGCTATTATTAATAACTCATATTTGGCAAGGGAGTAGAATTTATAAAAACTGCAAGAAACTCTATCCAAGTCACTGTATTTGGACTTCCTTTAAATAGCTTTTCCTCTGCTTTAATAAATTAATGTTTTTCTTGCCGCAAGCTTGCAGTATTCCAAGCTCTGATGCAGCCTACCATTTCACGTTTAGAAGCAAATCTCACTTCATTACTCTGCTTCATGACATAAGGAAACTGTTTTTGTTTGGTTTGCTATTCCCCCACATCACAATCAATAGCTAAACTCTGCATGTAAATAAGAGTAATAATAGGCAATTATAACATTCAAGGCTTTTCATATATAAGCAGTGAGCAATCTTCCTTTCCCCATTTTCAGTAGATAATTTCATTTATAAATAATTATTATTCTCATCTATATTCACAATGAAAGTGAGCATTGGAGAGACAGAAATCTCACAAAAAGTGTATATGCATCTAACCATCAACTTTTTTCAAAGACTAATACTTAAATAATGCAGGTAAGATAGAAAGAATATGTTTATGATCTGTTGTACCCACTACAGCATTAATATAGTTTAGCTATTAATACAGTTTCTAGTTTGTTCCCTGCAATAACAGAAATTGCCCAAGTGTTCTGAAATCCTCTCTGATGACAATGCTACAGTAACAGGAAAGTGCCTGATTAGAAATTAACATTAGACTTTTCTGATTACTTATATCCTGTGGGGAAATTTTATTTATCAATTCATAAACAAAATACATAACTTTCTGAGACAGTGGTAAGGAATTATGAGGGGTTTTCTAATAAAGGTAAGTCAGTAGCAACTTGAACTTCAACACTTCTGTACAATTTTAGGAGGGCTTTTCATCTTTTAAAACTAAGTTTCATCATGTGTAGTGGACTGTCTTCTCAAGTGTCTCAGAATATGGCTTTGAAGAAAAAATAGCAACACACCTGGTCAAATAGGTTAGTACAGTGCTCTGGGTGCTGCTGGACAACACAGCTCTTCCTTCTCCAGTCCATTACCCCATTTTGCTCCGAGTGCTGTATGTTAAGGCTATCCAGTGAAGAACATTTTGCACTGCTAGTGCTGCTGAAAAGAAACAAAACCCCAAAAGTTATGCTGATGCTAACAAACCTGCAGGCTTTTCTTACCAACATACACGTTTTTGCATCATGTTGAGAAATTTTGCTTTCACAAAACCCTAGGGATTTTCAAGAGATTTAAAAGATGCAAATTACAGCAGTTCTTGTGCTCTCAAGTTATACTCGTGATCTGACCACAACTGGAGTTCCTTTTTCATTTATCTACTGTAATTTGATGCAAAATTCAGAACAATAAAATGTGTAGAAAACAGTAATTGAGGGAAGAGTTTCCTTGGATATTTCTACACACAAAGACTCTGCAATTTCCATACAAGATGTGGGGAAATTTTCCAGATAGAAATGTATTCTGAATTCACCTTCTTTCATCCTTATCATTAATGACAAAACTGGCGTTACTTTGTAATCCCCATTTCAGAATTTGTGAGATATTACAGAAAAGGAGTGCAGAGTTACTACAGATCATACTGCAGCTGTGTTTGTTTCAATTTCAATATAGTCATCTTGCTTTGTATTTTTACCTTCAGGGCCGCTGGTGTTGGGTTGTTCTGGGAGAAGAGAGCAGCATTTGGCATTTACTTTGGACTTTATAATGATTTCTACTGAAGTTTTGCTTTGCAGCAGCCAGTCAGAAGCAATATTTGACTAGGTCTGAGACCATTGGTCAACAAAAACTGCTGGAAAAACAGTCAGGGTTCTGACAGAATCAGTAGGGACCATGGACCTATAATCTTTTCATGTCTCAGACAAAATCATGCCTTACTGCTGACTGGATGCAGAAAAAAAGAAGGGAGTTAAAACTTTTAAATACTTATCAAAATACTTATGCTGATAATTGAAAGTGTCTTTTAATTTGGGGCTGTTGGAAAGCTGCTTCATGAAGGTTACTGCAACACAAAGTGTTACTCAGTTCCCATGATGGCAGAAATCCAGCTCACTTGAAAGTACAAGACATGCAGAAGTTCCAGTAGCTACTTACCAAATACCTCTGAAAGTGCTCAAACTTAAAAAATGCACAATACAATACAAAAAAAGTAAAATCTAAGAAAATGACAAGAACCCAAGAAGGTCCCAAAATATAGACATAAGCCCCTGATTGCAAAGATAGAAGCAAGGTTACTTTAGAAACTTCTACCAAATGGAGGTAAATTATTTCACTGCAAAATTTGCAGTTATTTCATGGAAGCTGTGATACTACTAAAGTTTTTATTTTGTAAATCTGATCTCATTCCTACCAGTAAATTTTTGGACTTTTCAAGACTAAGGCTGCAATTCTGAATGAAAACAAGAGATAGACAGGCACAATGTATCAATGCTATTTGAGATGATTTGCTCTTGACTCTAAACAGCTTTATGCATATTTAAAACAGAAAAGTTTCATCCAGTGCCATTTCTTTACAGCCCATAAACAAAAGGCAGAGATTCTAAGGAGACAGACATATAATGTGAACATGAGAGGATTAAAAGACCTCCAGCAGTCAAGCAGTAAACACATTTACCATCTTAAATAAACAGAAAATAAGAGCTAAAGGAGTTTCTTTCACAGAACTTTGTGGGAAGATCTGTCCCTCTCTTTCCTACTTCAAAGATAGATGCTAAACTACAGGCAGCCTTAGTGTCATTCATTACACGAAGAATAAGAAAACCGCAATTTCTTTACTAATAACTATATGCTCCTAAGTTTGGATCCTGCTTTGATGATCTCAGATTATCCACCACTATAATCACATTTTGTCAAGACGACAATCTCTTCTTGAAGAAATGCAAGTTGAAAGTAGAACAGTTAAAAAACAAAACCAGTTGGTGAGTGCACATTAATTTAGTCTGTTAAAATCTGTGGACTTTTACCAACACTGTTCTGTGCTATGTTTATATACTAATTATTGCAATTCCAGGTAAATTTTCACCACACGATAAATACGTGTCACAGACAAATCAACAAAGAACAAATGTGTAAATCACAATAAATATCCCTTTTTTTAATCTTCATTTAGTTGAATTATTGCACAACCTGGTGCAAACATATCCTAAGTTTTTGGTCAATATACATTAATGGGTGAATTCACATTAGGTACTTCAGAGATCTGAAGGTATGTCTGAACTATTCTAACATGGTTAAGAATTGCTTCCATTTAAAATGGACATAAACCAGCAAGGTATGGATGCATTTGCTAACAAGCAAGGGAAAGAATGAACTATCTTATCCTATAACGTCATCTTTGAAGCTACTGAAGCTTAAAATCAACAGCACTGGAAATTTTTAGTATAACCCTGGGGGTGTGTGCACATAGGAAAAATACACACTGTACAGATTTATGCTACTCAGCTTACAAACACAAATCAAAACATCAATTCAAATAGTGAAGATTCACAAAACTTGGGAAAGAAGAGATATCCAAATAACCCAGACCTACAGATTTAGAAATAAGGTCTTCTGAATTAATTTTCTAATACAGATTAAGTTAGTAAGAACTTCCCAAACAACAAAAATAAGACTAGAACACTTCACCCCAAACAAAACCCACACAAACAAGCTAGAAGGACACATATTCTCAAAGCACTAACAAACAGAAGTTCAGACATGTTACACAGTCACATGACATCCTAGTACCTACTTGGCAACAGGACTTTTTCCATTATGTTTCTTGTGAACTGCTGTGTGTTGCATTACATCTGGAAAAAAAAAAAAAAAAGAGTATAATTTCAACAGCAATTCCCCTTTAGTCTTTTAGATCAATCCAGCAAATTCATCTTTCCACCACTACCAGGCACATAGCAGAAGACTCCTCCACTAAACAAGCCAGGCTGTAATTTACAGTGCTGAAATTAGCAAGTGTTGCATAGAGGACAGATCAGTTTGTACAGATGATTTAAACAAGACTCTTTACCTTCCATTTCACGGAAGAATGAAACAGAAAGAGAGGAATTAAGACAACTGTTAATGTTTGCTCACCTCTGTATTTAATTCTAAGGAATGAATGCGTGACTGAATACCACCCAGCGTGAAAGAATGGAGAGGGAATAAAAGTATGAGTCAGAAAAAAATACAAAGTTTTGTAATTTCTTCTGAACTGCTGAAATTAACCTTAAAACTATGTCACATTCTGAATAGCAAATGAAGATAAGTCTTACACAAAAGTATTGCGTTCTGAACCTCAAAATTCACTATGCAAGTAAAGCTTTACAAATTACATCTGACAAAAAGAGATACTGCCTCAAGGCCGGACTGGATGGGGTTCCAAGCAACCTCCTGTAGTGGAAGGTTCCCTGCCTGTGGCAGATGGGGGTGGAACTAGATGGTTTTTAAGGCTGCTTCCAACCCAAACCATTCCAAGATCCTACAAAAGAAAAACTGAGAATTTTAGAGTCTACCCTTTTCTTTAAGGCAACTGTTAAATTTTGACAAAAGCAACTTCCCTCGATTACAACTATTGATAATCTTAGTATTCTTGGTAGCTAACATTTTGCCTGACCTCCTCCCTGTGCTACACATAAATCCAAATTATGGTTTAAAATATTTAAGAATAAAAAACCACAATTTTTAAGCTTCTGGTAAACATGCCACTAAAATAGCACAAAAGGTGTTCTGAAATGCACCTGTAGTTTCATTAGGTGAAGAGATTTACATATTTTTAAGAACAGTATATAAAACACTGTTTGAGCAAATGTAAATTTACTTGGTGTGTTCTGAACTCTAAAGAATATGGTAATTACCATTTTCATACAAAAAAGGTGTTCAAACTGCATATGTAGATTACAGATTGCACAGAAGTTCAACAGCAAACTTCTTAGTTGTTACTGTGCAAGAGGATCAGAGTGCTGTCATTATGTGAAAACCAGCATAAGTGTTCAGTGGTCTGTGTTCACCTATCAGTCTCATTTCCCATCCTTTCCACCCACCAGGAGCTTATACTTGTTTGCTTCCAAAAACAATGCAAAACTGGCTTGCTCTTCCTTTCAGAATGAAACTACTGACCAGTCACTGCTGCTCCCTCATGTGAGCCGTTTTTGAGGCATTTGAAAAACACCAGCTTTCAGACTGTAATCAATACTCACTACAGTCCCAAACTTGTTAACAGTCCAGAGTATAAAAGCAACATAGGTTAGGAATAAGACGAGGAAAACTTGAACATCCTTTCTGTGTAAAGCTAGAAGATAAACAAAGTTGGCACATTTAATGCAAAACAGTCAGCAACTCATGAAATGCTGTACTTAACTCTGAACCCTGATAACTGAAGAATAAATAGGTAAAAACATTAAAAGCTATAAATAATCTCAGCTCAAGTAAATTGTGAAGTATATATTCCTGGTTGTTCAACACAGCTGTGAACTTCTGCCTTCGAGCTATGTATGAACGCTGACACTCCTTGAATTATAGAGCAACCTCTTAAAGGAAACTGCTGAAAATAAACAAAAATTCTTCACTTGCATAGCACATGTCATTCAAATTTTGTATCACTTTATACCGATGAAGAAATCAGTCAAGTGAATGATTTCCAGAACTGAGTGTGGTAAAATATCTCAAAGAACCACTTTTGAGTACACAACTACCTTCCTCCTGACTTGAGGCTTCTGAACTGTCCTCCTTGAAGTGTTCTGCTGTCTTAACCGTCTTCAAAGAGGGTTGTAAGTTACCTGCAGAGAATAAAGTTCACGTAGTAACTTTATAGATCTTGAACAACTGGACAGCTCCTGAATGCTTGCACTAAACTGGAAGCTAGGGAAATGGAAGACTGAACTTTCTGGTCTGCCTGTGCCAATAATTTGAGCAATTTTGCCTTCAAAGCAGGCCATCTCCAAGAGTAAAGGCTCTTTAGAGACACTTTTATTTTGAAGAAAATAATGTCCAATATATTTTTAAAGCTATGGTACAATTTCAATAGGTCATGATTGTGATAATTATTAGAAATACTCCCTATTATGCTGCACTTCAGATTGTTGTTTATAATCTCCCTGTGTTACAACAGGAAATGGGAGGAGACCAACAATAGTTACTAGCATTCTTCTGCAACAAATTACATTCCTCCATTGTCAAATCATTCACCTGCCAAAAGAGACCTAATTTGGGCTAAAGTCTTTTAGTGCCCTTAGCACAGTCTTCACACACGAATTTTGCTTTTTTATGCCAGACAGGATGAAAAAAGAAGTAGGTATAATGTAAATTATTTTCTTGCAAAAATACCTCTACCATGCTCTGAAAAAGGACTTGGTTTGGTATATGAATAACTCTAAGAGCCTGGTCTTCCCCTCTCAAGAAAAAGTGTCTAAGTGCAGGTAAAAGCATCTGAAAGCTGTTGCATAGGAGTTTGAAACATCGATAAGAAGATCCTTCTGAATATTGTCTGCAATGAAGATATTAAATCCCCAGAAATCATGCTATTCTGTTGGAATCAAAAGTCTACTCCAACCTGAAAAAGTGTCTAAACAACTGTTGTTATGAACCAGGAGGGAGCTAATTGATTTCCTCCTTAATGGAACCATAGTGGCATAATTAAGCTTTCTGAATATGCAGTGTGAGATCCTAACTATTATTTAAGGTATAAAGACCTTTCACCAAACATAGAATTTACTTCCACAAAGGTTTTACTAAATAACTTTGTACTTCTGTGAAGAGATACTTTTACCCCTGACTCTATATAGCAACTGAAGACCAGTTCAAGCCACAAATGCTTTGTCTGTCAATTAATTCTGCATGTTCTCCTTGAGAACTATGATGAGATTTTTCTTAAATATGTATTTCCTTCCCCAACACTGTCACCACATGCAAAACGTGCCACTACAGACTAACTTGCAATAACAAGTAGCAGGATTCCAGGAATCCGAAACAGGAAACCTAGAAAAACACAGAAACCATCAATAAAAACCCCTCATAGACCACTTAATCGAGGTGATTTTGGCAACAGGCCGGGTGAGTACTTTTGTCTTAGTACAGCTTCTATTAGCCTGCACCACAGGACTGGTGAGCTACCCTGGACAAGTCATCCAGTCCCCCTTCTCTAAAAAAAACCAACTATGCTTAAATCTATCACACTAATTCTTTCCACCAACCATTTTCTTAATATCCAACTCAATGTCAGGACCCTGAATCATGCCACTGGGCTTTGCAACTCTTCCCTTGCTCTCACAAGGGCTTTACCTGCCTGCAGTGAAGATCCAATCTAGTAAACTGCAGTTTTGCGATTTGGGATGTGCCTGCTGGGAAAAGAACTGGCAGATGCTTCATCCAGGGCCTCCCATCCTTTGGCTTGGGAGCTACATTGGAGCCCAGGCCCTTGCCTTGGGTGTGCTGCAAGCACACCTGTGCCTGGTCATGTGCCTTGCTGATCCTGTTCTTAACCCTGACCTACTGACTTATTTTTCTGCCTTGACCTCAGACCTGCCTCACTACTTTAGACTTGTCTGGTAATCACCAGGTTCTTGCCTGTCCCTGGTCTTAATCTTCCTCATAACAAGTTAAGCCTAGTGCCTTCTGTTTTATCCATCAGAGAACAGATCATTTTCTTTGCATTATGACTCTTTGGTATTTGAAGACTTAAATCATCTTCCATTTGAGTCTCTTCCTCCTGCCTGCTAAACAATTAAGTTCCTCATCTTATCTGTCATGCACTCCAGATCTGACAAATCCTCATGAACTTTCATATACCAAATTATTTACTATTATAAAAATTATCTGACATTTACGATCCCTTTGCAACCTCTAATGTTTCCTACAGAATTGACATTTGTCTATTCTACCCTTCTGATCTACCTACCCTGCAGATCATTTCTGCCCTGCACTAGCCCAGTCAATGCTACCTTGATGGAACCCAGCACCAGCTGTTTTGCAAAACCATTTCAAATTATCACCATGTACAACAATGCATTTGCAAGTCCTTCCCAACTAGATGTAGTCTACAGCCTAAAATATGCACACCCTGTCCAGTGTGCCTGTCATTAACATGAATCTCTCTGGACTTTGGAAACTCCTTCCTCCTAATGCAGCCTTTCAGCACAACAGAGATGTCAATTTTCACAGCAGTACATTCCAGCCAGTTCCAGAATCATCAATGTAATTAGTTTAAGATTTTCACAATACTGCCATGTAAGAATGCAGGAGGTGTTACTACAAAATGTTACAAAATTACCTACAGCTTCTATCCTAAACACAATGCTTCTACCTCATCATGGAAAGAATACATTTGTCACAGATCATACATATTTAAAACTATAGTCAGCTGTCATTCCCCTATTTTCTCCTGAACACATATTAGTGGTCTGTTTGAAACTTCCAACCTATTTAATTCCTTACTACTTCTGAGGCAGTGGCCTCACAGCCAGTGCCTTAACTGTCATGGTGTATAACATGCACTGAAAGAAGGAAAGATTCAGTGGAAACAAGGATCAAATCCTAAGGCATCCATACAGAGAAGGCAAGCTCCAGTCACACAACTTGTAATACACAAGTAGGTTCAGAGGGTCACCAAAGAAATCTCTGCAGTGCAAATGCTGGAACACAATTCTTTATGTTCTCAAATTAGGGCTATCCCATCATTTATGTACTATGGACCCAAAACAAATCTTAGTTTAAATATCAAGACAGATGCTAAAAAGAAAGAAAACAAACAAAAAACAGATGTGATTTTTTGGGTCACTTCAAGCCTATTTGTTAGAAAGTTTACAATTTCGTAAAAGGAAGAAGTGTCAAACTGTTAAATATACCCAATTCATAATGACCTGTTTAAATAGCAGGATGAAGAAAGCGAGAGAGAAAGCGAGAGAGAAAGCGAGAGAGAAAGCGAGAGAGAAAGCGAGAGAGAAAGCGAGAGAGAAAGCGAGAGAGAAAGCGAGAGAGAACGAATGCGTGAAAGAAAGAGAAAGAACAAGCAAAAGAACGAGAAAGAAAGAACGAGAAAGAAAGAAGGAAGGAACGAGAAAAAACGAGCGATACAGAGAAAGAATGAAAGAACAGGAGAAAGGGGGGGGAAAGGGGGGAAGAAAAGAACACAGCTGATGCCACATAGCGTGTTCCGACTGTCAAAAGCGTGAGTATCTGCTCAAGCAACTATTAATTGATCAGGAGTTCAAATAGGACCAGTGAAATATAATGCAACATGAACACAAAATTACAAAACTGCTATTAGATACAACAGCAAGAATAGCTTTTTATAGACTTTTTGTTATATAAAACAGTATTAGGATATTTCTTACTGTGAGTGTGCAAAGATTCTGATGAAATTGATTGGAAGAAGTTGTATACTCTCTGATTCTGCAGAAAAGCTTGTGATGTATTTGAAAATAGCTGCCTGAAATTTTAAGCGAGAGTTTGTTAAACTAAGTAACAGGAAGAACACAAAAATTTACTACAGCACCATTTAAAAGCAAAATAGGCAGTTCTTAAGAAGTCCAAACACTTCATTGCATGTTCAGCATAAACAGTACTAAATGCTACTTTTGAGCTTTACTGTTAAGTGCTAGTGTAAGGTTGGAGTACAGCCAGTGTAAGAAATTGGTATGATGGTTTTTTTTTAAATGTAAAAAGGTAGGTGCCTTTGAGTCATCCCAATTCAAACATTTTAGCCACATGTAACACTTCATCAAAGAGGAGTTTGGACTGAGTTCAAAAGACTGGACCTTATTATTTTAACTTTTTTTTTTAACTCAGAACACATTTAATTTCCCAAAACAATCATCTCTTTCTTAAATACATTTATATGGTTAAATACAAAGTGGAATTCACCTACAATGTCAGTATTTGAATTTCATCATTATCTCCAAGAGCAAAGAGTGGGATTCTCAATACTGCTCTGCACTGGCCTGAGTCTGTTCCCAAGAGGTCAGTGACAAATTCTGTTAGCTTCAGATAAGAAAACAGGGCAACAACAAATGGCTTTCACTTCCCACACACCAAGGTTTCAGTTATTACTTGCCAGGAGGCACTACCCACTTCTATTTCTTTGGAGGAGGGGCAGGGGAGAGCAATTTCTGACAAATGGGCACATATCGAAACTCCCAAATAAATACATATTTATGCTAAAACTGACACTGAAAGAAAACGGAATCTCTATACAGTAATGCTATTCTCTTGAGATTATTCAAGTAGCATTCCTGTATAGTCACAATATAACTTGCAAATCATAATTATAGTTGCTTACTCTAACACAGTTGGATATGTTCAAAGTTATCTTCAATTGAGTCTCTAGGGTTTATAATTACTGTGCAGTGGGGCTTCACAACCTTGCTGTATTACAGTACATTCTGTTCAGTCAACCCCTATTTAACAGGTTTATTGTTTTAAAACCACTATGTTTACTAGCCCAAATTGTTCACACAGATTAATTTTTGCTCTTGACAATCAAGCCAATAAAAACAGCCAAATACTACAGATCAAATTTTTTTTTTAAAATGGCAAGGGGGTGGTTGAGGCACAGAGTGGCTCCATATCTTCTTCAATGAAAATATTTGGGCAAATATTTGCTATTCCTAGGACCCACAGAACATTCTGAGCAGGAGTTTGAAAAGCAGTGCCTGATTCTTCAAGTGTCCCAACTCAAGAGACACTGCCTAACATGATGAATAATTTGTTTTCAACGAGGTTGAACAATCCTCACAGAAAAGAACAAACAAAACAAGGTATCTGTAGCAAACAAAAAGAACAGATAGGCACACCCAGATTCATAACACCAAGTTACAGGATTTGACCAAAATGTCCCAATACCCCCCAAGCGCTCCCGTCACTAAACAGGTTATGAAGTATGGACCATTTTTGTACAAATGCATGAGCTACTTTTAATTTTATATACATGCTTCACTGTTACTGTTTATTCCTTTTAAATTCTGTTCTGTCTCTCACTCTATCCTGTCATAAAAGTAGAACATATGTGCTCTGATTTACTGTTTCTAGTATTTCTAAATACACCCTCGTATAAAGGAGGCAATATTCTTGTAGAAGTGCCAATCATTGCTACATAATGCTTCTCAGGACAAATATTTTCATACTTGTACAATTACTTCTAAAGAAGTAATTCTACTCAGTTTAATAAAAGTCTCTATTTAAAGGAAATTGAAAAAGAGTCAACAGCATCTATTACATCACTGTTTTCCCATTTTCTTCACATATTGTATTTAGGTAGGAGAATTTCCACTGTTCGTACGAATCATCTGGTTTGACTTCAGTGGCTTTTTTGGTGATGTATTTCAGGCTATTTGCTAAAACATTTACCTGATTATGGGCTCAAGATCACCATGCCTTCGTTCTTCCCTCTTCTGAAAACCCTGATTTAGTGCTCTTAAAATAGTCTTGTCAAATGCTTCAGAAGACAGTTCCTTTGGGAGCTGAGAAAAAGGTTAATGTGAAAAATGAGTAGTTGACATTTTAAAGACTATATTTGTTCACTATGAGTCTTTATACCTTTTGGTATCAACAAGAAACTATTTTTTCCAGTCTGAGTGATGTAATTTACAGAACAAAGGTACAACAAATCAATATCTAGTTTTGCAAGAGAAACACTTTGCTGTAAATCGTTACAGCAAATCCAGGCGTAAAACTGTTTAAAGCTCCATTTGAAAGAACTACATTCAGAAATCTACCAATACTGTGCTCTTTCCCAGGATAGTTTACAGCCTTTTTTCGTTTATTCATTTATATCTTTCACACATACAAATTAAGTCTGAAAATAACATGAAAAAAATAACCAAGGAGGACTGAATGCACCATACTCATTATCATCACTTAGCTAGATTAAACTATTTTAAAGCAAGAGGAGTAGAAAGGAAACTGTTTCAGTTGTTTAATTCACTAGAGTTCAGTGGACAGTTCTGAGATTATTCAATAGCCAGTCCCTCCCCAGTTGCTACTAACACGGAAACTTATCAAAATTCATTATAACTGTTTCCAATGCAAATACTACCAAGTGAGGTCTTCTGATGTTCTAGTTCAGAAGGCAGAATTCTTGCTACTAGAGAGCATGTCTATTTTAAATGAAAAATATTCCCCAGAACAAAGTTTTTTTCACATTTACAACTTCCAAAATAATGCAGTTGAGCATATCAAACCTGATCAAATTTGTTCATCTACATTTTTAAGTATTTTAATTTTGAGGCAATTAGAAGTAAAATGCCATAGCAAAAAAGCTTTTTTACTGAAGTTCAAAGCTGTTGATAATGCAGCTAACATCTGCCACCAGTTATGATCAACAGCACTACATAATTTATACTAGAGCAGCGTCTTCCTCTCATATATCTGAAATACATCTGATCCAGAGTGCCAGCTGGATATTGCATCCTGCTACAAGGGCCCAGCATTAAGTAATCCTTTCACTGAATGAAGTGCTACTAACAGAGGGATGCTGTGTGTGGTGCAGATAATTGCTTGGTAACACAAATAAAAGGAACTTCTGGAATCCAGATAGACAAGTGCTTTTAGTATTATTCTAGTACAGTGCTATACCACCTGAAAGGTCTTAGATATAAAACCAGAAAGGGCTGAAAGCAGCTGCTCTTAACAGACCCTTTGGCTTTAATATGCACTACTGAGGAACTCTGACCGAAGAATTAGTCAGTATTGGCCAAAAGGTACCAAAAAGTTACTGCAGAAGCATGGCAATGAGCAAACCTCCTGTCCTAGTATTTCATAGGTAAATTTGTCTCTGGAAACAGTCAACTTTTTTTTTTTTAAACTTTCATTAAAAGGAATGCAATTCCTTCTGTAGTTAAAGATTCAGTTATACAAACTCAAGATTAGGTGCTTAACTTAATGTCGTGGTTTGAGAAGTTTGGGGGGTCTAGCTTTTTGGGTGTGGTAGGGGCCAAAAGATGGCTCCTGTAAGGAGCTTCCAGAAGCTCCCACAGCTGTCCAGTCAGGGCCTATCTCTGATGGCTCCTGGAAGATTGATGTGCTGTTTTCCACAGCTGGGCCAATTAGGAAGGACAGAAATGCCTCTGCGACAGTAAATTTAAGAAGCAATCTCTGTAGTACGCACGCGCGCACCATGTAACCCTGTAGTCATGTAGTTAGTAGATTAGGCAGGGGAGAAGGAGTACAGCAAATAACTAGGGAAAATAAGTGAAACATCAGATATGAAAGCCAGCAAATGATGCCAGTCTGCCAAAGAAGAGAAGCAATGGAGGAGGAGGTTCCTGCANTGTTCTAGTTCAGAAGGCAGAATTCTTGCTACTAGAGAGCATGTCTATTTTAAATGAAAAATATTCCCCAGAACAAAGTTTTTTTCACATTTACAACTTCCAAAATAATGCAGTTGAGCATATCAAACCTGATCAAATTTGTTCATCTACATTTTTAAGTATTTTAATTTTGAGGCAATTAGAAGTAAAATGCCATAGCAAAAAAGCTTTTTTACTGAAGTTCAAAGCTGTTGATAATGCAGCTAACATCTGCCACCAGTTATGATCAACAGCACTACATAATTTATACTAGAGCAGCGTCTTCCTCTCATATATCTGAAATACATCTGATCCAGAGTGCCAGCTGGATATTGCATCCTGCTACAAGGGCCCAGCATTAAGTAATCCTTTCACTGAATGAAGTGCTACTAACAGAGGGATGCTGTGTGTGGTGCAGATAATTGCTTGGTAACACAAATAAAAGGAACTTCTGGAATCCAGATAGACAAGTGCTTTTAGTATTATTCTAGTACAGTGCTATACCACCTGAAAGGTCTTAGATATAAAACCAGAAAGGGCTGAAAGCAGCTGCTCTTAACAGACCCTTTGGCTTTAATATGCACTACTGAGGAACTCTGACCGAAGAATTAGTCAGTATTGGCCAAAAGGTACCAAAAAGTTACTGCAGAAGCATGGCAATGAGCAAACCTCCTGTCCTAGTATTTCATAGGTAAATTTGTCTCTGGAAACAGTCAACTTTTTTTTTTTTTAAACTTTCATTAAAAGGAATGCAATTCCTTCTGTAGTTAAAGATTCAGTTATACAAACCCAAGATTAGGTGCTTAACTTAAGGTAATGAGATAGCCTTGCTTCTTACAAGCTTATTACTCCTTCCACATATGTGGGTAATTTCCTACTTGTAAAGAAATTTTCATGCTTATCACCTAAGAGAAGGTGATCTTTAACTAAAGCAGCCAAGTTATGCTATTTACTACTTTAGTTTTCCCACCAATGCTTTTATTCTGAAACAATTGTTACCATTATCTTACTTCTATCATATGCAACATCACAATTTTCCGTCAAGTAATTTGACCGTTCATTTCTGTCCCCAGGAAACTGAGCATAGTACTTAACAATGCCAAGTAGACTGGAAGCAAGGATAACAAAAAGCCAAAATGCAAGGACATATGAAGTGGACATTCATACTTCATGGTTTTTAATGCAAGGTGCAAGTTTTATTCTGCTTTATTTAATAATTCTCTCTTACTTCTATACTTATGGATATTGAACCAACACAAACCAAATACATTTTTCAGCTGTGCACATTTTCCACAGAACACCTCAGTAAGCTCATAGCAGCTTGTGGTTGTCTTACTCTTGTTCTGACATCCCCTAGACTGTGCTGGAGCAGTCAAACCAGCACATGGAACACCCTACATCAGTCAAACAGCACAGCTCTGCAACACTCTGGATCATGCCTGTTTTCCTGGCTCCTCCTGGCAGCAAGTAGGCTCTAGGAAGTCCATTTCAGAAACCAGTGTTTCTCTTACACAAGTAGAACAGGAGGCACGCACCTGAGTGCTCATCCCAGAGCTGCACAGGATCCTGTAAGAAATCCTACTTTAGGGTTCTCTTCAGGTGCAGACACCTGTGCCCTGTGCTGTGGGATAACTCACCTGCAACCAGCCAGTCCATGCATATTTCTTATCCTCACAAATCCAGCTCTGAGAACTCTTAGAATTAGATATTCCAACTAGACTAAAGCAGTTGTGAACACCCACTGTTTCATTTCTATGGTGCTGGGAAACAACGTTGATAATTTGAACAGTGAACAAGACAATGACCTTTCCACACTGACTGGCTTTCCACTCAAAATTAACACTGCAGTTAAGAACACCAGATGTCCTCAAAACATGTCCAGAACAGATCTCTCAGTACTGTCCTGAACAGGGAAGAGTTTAAGTATAGATTAACTTCCCAGAATACGTGAAACCCAAAATATTGGACACTGTCAATGAACACACAGTTCAAGGTCATCACACTGATGGGGTCTGCAGATGGCCTATGCACACAAACGCATTCCCTGCTTGGAGCAGGAGGGAAAACAACTGAGAGGAATTATTTTTTTTTTTAAACATGGACACACATACACATATAGTTGCTAGATGTTCCTCAAATTTAAGTCCTTGTGAGTTAGGCCTGCTTTTGTTCTACTGAAGAATACAACAGTTAAATTAGAACTAAAATTAAATTAAAAACTATTATGCTTCTGGCTGTATCTCAATAAATAAAAATAAAACCTGACACTTTTTAAGGTCCTTCTAACAGGAACACAAGCAAATGATCAGTGGATGTACCTATACATGAACCCTGTGGAGAATATTAAAAATTCATCTGGTAGTTTTATGATAGTGCAGTTAAAACACTAAGAGCCATTTCAGATGAGACAAACAATCTCCTCCTGGGAAACTCCCCAAATATTCTGCAGAGCTGCTTCTTCTGTAAAGATGCTTCACCATAATATACATAATTTAAATGGTTAATACAATTGTAAAGTACAGAAATCTGTTTATATGCTTTTGTTTCTATAATTACATCCCAGAAATCACACCTCTCCTAGATTACTTCTGAAGTTATAAACCTGATGTGTAAACACTACTTTCATATTTCAATACATACTTTTAGCAGGAATTCCTGAAGCTCCTGGTGTGTTTTTGTTACACATGTTACCGAAAAATCGGACCAGGTTACCTAGTAAGGAAGGCAAAAAAAAATGAGGAAAGTTTTTTTTTCCAAATATCATACCAATTAGCTTATCAGAACAATTCCATAAATTTGATGATCTCAGAGTTAACACTTGCAATTAAGTAAACACCAAGCAAAACAGGGATAATGCTGTAGTTTTTCAAAGACATACACTAATTTTAAGCATACATTTTAGGATCACCTTCAAGTTATTTGTGGCTAAAGGGAGCATGGAGAAATTCAGGGAAATGCAATAAGGTCCCTGAAGATTAGTGACTCAGAAAGGAGCCAGGCAGAAGGCTCTGGAATTACAGGACTCGTATCAAACAGACATCATTAACCACAAAAAAACAGGTGCCAGAGAAAAGGACTGTAGGTCAGATATATTGGATTGAGCTCTCACTGCCATTACCAGGAATCAAAATGAAAAAAGTTCTCTGTTTATATTATCTAAAAAATAATTTTATCTGTCTCAAACTTGAATCTTACACAGTCATATAGAAGTTGTTGTAGGCTACAAGTCAGAGAAAGTACTGCAAGTTACTAATGAAGGTACTCAAGAATCAGACAATGTTTTGGCATATGTGCATATAAAATTTCTTTATAAAGGCTTATTGTTCTGACACAACATGCAAGCAGTAAAACAGCACCTTCACATGAATGTTTTGAGTGAAAAATAAGTAAGCTTGGTTAGATGATTGCTGCCTGGCTTTAAGCCCACTTCTGGGCTAAAGATTCCAAATAGTTAGATGGGAAGATTCCGTGTAATGGGAGTGGATATGACAAGTATAAACATTCATTTACTCCCAAGAGTTGATAAAATATTGTCAATCACCAACTGCCTTCAACTCAGTCCCCAGAAATGCCAACTACCCTGGGTGCCCTCAGCTGGGAAGCCACGACTGCAATTGCTGTTATACTTTAAAAAAGCAGTGTCTGGGCAAGCACAAAATGACCTGCAGTAAAGAGCACAGTAAATACCTGCAGAGAGGAGGAAAGGAAACTCTTTCCTAAAAGAACTGAGGTAGAGTTTCAAGATTACTGAAATACTTCCCAGAATATCTCCACATTCCCTCTTTAACAAAGAAATTCAAAGCCACTGTCAAATCTGTCTACATGCTGAATTTTCAAAATAGTTTTTTGACTTTAAATATTGATAATCCATGTAAGTATTCTGTATAAACTCCTCCTATCTACTTTTGTAGTTTACCTTGTAGTCACTTCACAGAATACTTGGAAAAAAAATTTATGACCAGGTTGAAATATTTGGGCAGGTTAACGTTAGAGACTTTGAAGGCTACATTCCACATATTACCATCCTCAACAAAAGAAGAGTGCATCCATACAACTCCAAACTCTGGAATCAACACATCACCTTTCAGCTCAAAATTGCTTTTTTTTTTAAAGTCTGCCTCTTCAAAGACCTCCTGCAACCCACATAAAATGGTCAGTTAGAATATTTGATGCAAACCATTCTTTTTTGGGTTAAAAAGAGGAGCATTTAACTTTATCTTCAAATCTGGTATAGTACCAGACTCACATCTATTGGCAAAATGACTCAGTGTTAGTCAGCCCTTGCTAAGAAAATTACTGCTTTGATTCAATTAGAACATCACCACCTTAGCAGCTGTAATTTAACACTTGCTGCCCTTAGCTATTACAATACAGGTAGGCCTTCCAGTTTGTGGCCATTTTCCAGCTTGTTTGCTTTTACCTTCAGAAACAAAGTCCAAAACAAAAGAACCAACCTCCAGTTTTCACAAAAAGCACAGGAGCCACCCTCACATGGCAAACATTCAGAAACAAGATCCAAGATGATCATATGACTCCAAGCAATATATAACTGCAGACACAACTACTGTGCTCCTGTGCCACTTGAGCAAATGATTGACTAGTTTCAGAACTTCTGTGGATTAGCAAAAGCCACATTTCCTGAAGCGATGTCACATACTCAGCTATGGATGGAGTTTTACACTTTCCCACCTTATGCCCTCCCACTTTATGCCCACAATTACTTAGCACATCTGACTTGCACACGGAATTCAAAAGAATTATAGGATAATCCAAAAATTCTCAAAATTGCCTTTGAGCAGATATTTGAAACAAGCTGTATGTATCTACAGTACATAGATATCATGAAGACAACTGTTTTAATATTCTGGAGGTTATTTGCTTACTTTGAATGTGTACTCCAAATGTTTGTCAGCCCTTTTTCTTGATACATCTTTCAGGGTTATCTTCTCAATGTGTACAGCTGAAAGAAAAACACCTTATTTTGCACCCCAAAACCAACAGTTTGTAAATGTTCCTTGCTTTCCCAGGCACTCTGAGCATGCCTCTGGACTATATCCTGACTCACAGAGCCCCACTCTTCCTTAGGAGCTGTTCTATTGCAACAAACTGCCGGGGGCAGGTAGAACCTTGCTCTCTGCAAGTACTTCTCTGGCCTAACCACAGACTCTGAACTGCACATCATGGGAATCTGTGCATTACCCAAGAGCTTATTTACACCAAATATCACATAACTACAACAATATAACCACTATAAGTGAAAAGACAATAAAAGAAAGTCAAGTTGTGTCTTTAGTCCAAGAAGTAACAAATACTGCTAAAAACCAGACAGTGCCTTTTACACCCACATGTCAGAAACATCAAGTAGTAACGAGGGCAAACCAAGGCTGAATAACCACATTTCTGAAGGTGAAAACTTTTCACTTAGGTGAAAAAAAATAAGAGTTAGGGGAGACCTGAAGGAGACAGAAATGAGTGTCAGCAAAGAGAAAATGCAGAGAAGAAGCAGAAGGCTACTACAATCATACTGTAAAGAGTGTCATTAAACTGAACTGAAAAGGAAGAAAGGTACTGTAAGTATTTGCTACTTTAATATTCCTTCCCCATAATCTACTGTATTTAGGAATGGGCAAGTTCTGGCTGTGACTTGGCAAGCAGCAGCACCATATGGCTTCCAGGGTCTGGAGATTTTCTTGAGGGCACAGGGCACTGTTCAGGTAATATTCCATGTAAAAACCCTTCTGTAGTCAAGATGGGCTTTCCACTTTTGCTGCTATGCTGACCTAAGAATTCAACAGAACTTTATTCTAGTGTACACCTGAACAAGTTGTTACATGTTAAAAAAAATTATTTAAAAGCAGCTTGATCCACCCTACATCATCAATGCTTCCTTTCAATGCTTTTGAAACTCTTTTTCTGGAGGGAGGTGGGTGGTGTTAACAGTTAATGTCTTTTAATGAATTTTTAACTTCACGTTTACATGGGATATATCAGGAACTACTCGTAACAGCAGTATTTTTTCTTAAAAAAAAATTAAACCCCCTGTAACTCTATGTTATGAAGGTTATTCTTGGGTATTAGCTAATTACCACCTAATATAATGTAAACTTTTAAAAACTAATTTTGTTACAGTTACAATTAAAGTCTCACCCCCATCAAACATGCCATTTCTAAGAGAACTAAGTATTGGCAATTTCCATAAAGGAACAATAAGCCATAAAAGAAGCCTAGTGATAGTGCTACAGCTTCCAATTCTTTCAGTAGAGACAAACACTGAGCATGCTGGTGTACACCAGTTGTAACCCTCTAGCTGAGAGTTAGGGAGATAGACAATCACTTCATTTATACCAGTTAATGAAGATTAATTATTACAAAGGAAAGAAATCTGAGATGAGCTAAGGATGCCAGACAATATCACACATCACTAATTTCTGAAAAGACGAATGTTTAGTGACCTTCATTTTTACATGTTTGGTGTAGATTAAAGTGCTGTTAGAAGGACCACGGCATGATGTGAGTTTTGGTGCAGTAAAATTTCTTAATGGCAAATGTTAAAATTGATAAAGGAGTTCATATTAATAAGTTAATTAAGAAGCTGATTCCCATGACTGGAACTCAGAATAGTGATTTAAATTGCATTCCACTACATGCATATTTTTAGCATATATAATTAGGAAACTAAGACCATTACCATTCATATACAAGCTTTTTTTCCCTAATGAGATTGTGCTTATTTTAAACCATTGAATGCCCTCAGTGCTAAAAATTTGCCCTCAGGTATAAAAAAAATTATTACACAATGCAGTAGCTTCAACTTCCTTAACTTCTTTCTGTTGATGCTTCATCATAATACATGACACAACAGGTAATTACACTGTGGTTGCTGCACAGCTTTAGTTCTACAGTCTCAACAGACTCCTCTAAAATTCTGTTTCCACAATCACATGTTACACATTCTAAATTGCTAGACAGAGAAGAAATATTTGAATATGCAAGCCAATGAGGTGTGTTACATCTCTACATCTACTCTGAACACAGCACATGCATTCAGGATGACTAAGTAAAGCATGTATATGTGACACTGCTTCCATTGTACGTCTAAATCAAGATTTTTAAAATTCATATTCATGACAGCTGACAACAGAAACCAAGTTTTACTATCAGTGGTACTTCTAACCCAGTAAGGAGATTTCTGTAGCAGGGACTCTCTATCACATAACTGTGTAGCAAACATCACAGTGTTATTCTGATCCTTCACTGTGGTTTCTCACCATGATAATACAAATGCAGAAAAATATTTAAGCTCTTTGCTGGATTAAATTATCGAGCTTTTCTGTGCTTCTGTTACTTAATTTGAGAGTGTTACTAAAGAGATTCTGCCTTCTGGGTTTCTAATTCACGAATATGAACACTTTGAACTCCATAAAAGGATTTGAAACAGGTTCATTGTCTGTAATCTGCCATAATCTTTCTGTGGTTTTTTTTTTTTCAAGAAATCAAAACTCTCAAAATGCCTGTCTTCAAACTGCAGTTAAATCTCCACACTGGAGACAAAAGAACATTTAGGAGGACAAAATAAAGAGCAATCATTTTTCCTTATTGTCGGCTCTTCACTATCTGCAGACTATCTGTTTACTAATTTTGAGTAGACAAGTGATTTTCTAATCCTCTTGAAGAATAAAGGGTAAGAATAAATCTGTTTTCAATAATGCTCATTTCTTCAAAGAGAAGAAATCGTGCTGGCAATTGCATATCAGAGTTTTGTTTACTCTGAGAAGCCTTATTCTCATTCTCCCCAACTGAGACAAAAGACTGAATACTATGAAGCCTTTCACTTCTCCAGACTGCCACTTATATAAAATCTGCTGATAAATGGTTTTCCTTTGGTTTTTGTTTGGGCTTTTTTTTCAAGATTAATCAAATACAACTGAAACAAGCAGCAAAATCGATTGCTTCACAATATTTTCAAGTTTAGTTTTGTTTTAAAAAATCTAAACACTGTTAATACAATGGCATTAAATGTTCTTGTTTTCTCCCAAATCCTACCCCTTTTTTTCAGTGGGAAGCCCATTTGCAATTAATTTTCATGCATGCATTCACTGGTAGTTAGCAGCCAGCAGAAATGAAAACTTGTTATAATAAAGGAAAGACCAAGTAGGTGGCAGAGAAGCCATTTTACTTACCAATCACTGCAGCTTCTCGTTCAGATGAACAGCAAGACAAGATGTCTACAACTCCATGCAGAGTTTAATATTCAAAAAACCCTCAAAGTGTTCCTCAGAGGGAAGCTCAGACAACATACCTTCTCGCTGAGGTCTATGGGAAGCCAGCGGCAGTCCATCGTGAGGTGCTGTGGTTCGTTCTAGCAAACTGGTCTCAGCACTTGACATGCAGTCACCATGGGAAAAGTCATTCTAAATTGAGATGGAGAAAAAAGGAAGTGTCTTAATAGCAGGTCTATTATCAAAGCTTGCTCTAAACAGCAGGTATCAGAAAAAAAAAATAAAGCATTGCTTTATTTGGTATTCTACAGGAGAAAAAACTGAAGCTCTTGATACTGGCAAAAAGGTGTTCAGTTCTCACTTCATTTATGTGTTTATCAAATGTCACCTATAACCTCCAATGTTTCACTGACCTTATTTTAAAACAGAACAGCGCAGGGGACAGGGTATCTCAAACTGGATAATTCAAGATCATGAGCTCAGAACTTCAGTGATAATTTACTATTAGTATGAACTCCTGCAATTGCTAACATGTCAAGTAATCTACTCACTACATTCTAAATGTATTCTCCTCAATTATATTCATGCCCTGTATCTTCAGCCTGCCACCTCTTCTACTTAGGAAATTATGAATAACTGCTTGGACAGTCTGTGAGGACATACGGTCCTGACAGCCAAAGCCATGCATCTCCTACTAACTAAACATTCAGAACACAAGCAGTTGCCACCAACAACCTCACACTTTCACAGAAGAAAGGACAGACTGAAAGCTTATCTCCAATCACATTTGCATGCAGACTTCCAAATAATATGCCAAGAATGTCTATTGGTTTAATACAGTGCACAAGAAGGGACAGAACAAGAAATCATATGAGACAGATAAGATGGACAGATAAGTAAGAGAAGGAACAGTAATCCAGGCTAACAATGATAAAAAAAAGCATTAGGTGAGCATGGACTTCAAGTAGTTTCCCTAGGGCAACAAGACTCCACATATTTTTTTCCAAATTAAGGTAAAACATTAATGTATCAATTTACACATTCTTCAATGACCAGGTCTTGCTAAAACTAAAGAAAACAAACTAACAAACTGACTAACCAAGTTAAAATGCAGAAATATTTTTAAAATCTAGTGACATTAGATGCAACTGCTTAATTCCATGTTTTGAGGAAACAACACACTGCCTTCAAAAGATACATCCACAAAGAAGTAGGAAATATGGGAAGTTACTAGCAAGTTTTTTGATTGATCTGTTTTAAGTAAAGCACCTGTATTTATCTGTAACAAGCAGTACAACATATGAGCTGATTAAATACCTAAGTGCCATCAATATGCAAACACCATATCAATGGTAGCTGCAATGCAGAGGGGGAGAGAAGGTATTCTCTGTTTAGTACCACAAATCAACCAAACACTGGGTTTTTTATTAAACACTGGAAACTCAAAGGGAGGGTAGGTATTGTAGCAAAGCTTTCAAAAGAAGAACGTTAGAGGACACTGAATGTGCCAGAAACATTTAGGAACTGGTCTGCATGAAAACTAGAAGGTTCCTCTCATTCAGGAGGAAGAATATTGCTCCACTGAAATATACTGTTTCAGCAGACATTTCATAACTATGAGTGTGTCTGTGTCTGTGGTAAGATTATGTCCATAGCTGTGGACATAAACAAACCAAAGTACTTCCACTTTTTAAGTATTAACTTCAAATCTAAAAACAATCACATTTAAAGTCAGACCTTCTTCTGCATTCAGAGTCAGGCTTTTTGTTTTGATTAATGGAAAACAAATTACAGTTTGTTCTAAAAAAAAATTGCTAATTAAAAAGTCAAATAAACTGTGAGCAGTTTTTATGAGAGGTATAGAAATAAGATTTACTTCAAAAAAGTATTCCATTCAGCTCAAGTCAAAGAAGCATTAAATACTACTGAAAACTGCTTCTCACCTAGCACATACATCATCTTTGTAACAGCATTCAATTACTTTCACGGTGAATTATTCTACAGTGATTACTTTTGTATCCATGGCAGCATTCTATTACAGGCAAACTACAACCGTATTTGAAGAGCACCTCTAAACTGCAAAATATTAAACAGTTCCAACCTGTACTTAAATAATGATAGATGACTGTAAAATCATTTTAACTATTAAAAAAAATCCTAATTTATTCACTTGAAGAATTCTTCACCTAGAAAGCTAACCAGCAATATGTACTGTGTGTATTCTGTGCCCACTGGCTTTCACAATACGTCCTGCAACGCAGCGGGCACACAGCGGGGAAATCCAGGGCAGCCGTAGCTTTACCTTACAGCCTGTAAAGGCTGCTCCTGTGCCAGATCCTGTTCCAGATCCTGTCTTAAGCTGCGTTACAACTCTTCACTTTTGGTGTTACCTGCTGTGACAGTTCCACATCAAACTCACAAGTAACTAAAACACAAGCATCACTGTCAGCGCAGACTCCAGCACGCAAGCGACTGGCAAGTCCAGGCAGTCTGAAGGGCTGAAGAATACCAAGAGTGACATCGTGTGTTGCTGCCTGGTGCCAGTCACACCACGAGCACGACTCCTTCAAAGCCCAGCATGCTGCTGAGGAAGGTCATGCTGCACAGAACCAATTGTGCCAGTCATTCCCTGTCAGTGAATAAACGTGTTCCATGTTCACACAACACATGCAAGCATAAGGTCAACTCTCACATGAGCCTTTGTCACAGCAAGGCTTCACTGTGGCTCACAGAGCTGTTGTTAATGATTAAAATACAGTGAAGCAAGAAATGTGGGTGGCCCCAAACCAGCTGCCAGATAATTAATTTGATAATCATACAAATCCTTGTGATGGGCTGGAGAATTAACTCAATTTCTCCTTGAAAGTGAAACAAGCTAAGAGAGCACCCTAAAAATTATCTGCTCTTACAACCTGGACCAGAGTTTTGTATCAAACAGATGTGGCCTCATAGGATTGAAAGCGAGTACTATGTTAAAAAACCAACTTTATCACTCGAGATATTTCCCAGAACTGTAACACAGAATCACAGAATGTTTTTGGTTAGAAGTGACCTTAAAGATCACCTAGTTCCAACCCCTCTGCCATGGGCAGGGACACCTTTCACTAGACCAGGTTGCTCAAAGCCCCATCCAATCGGGTCTTGAACACTTTCAGGGATGGGGCATCCACAACTTCTCTGGGCAACCTGTTCCGGTGCTTCACCTCCCTCACAGTAAAGAACTTCTCTGTAATATCTAGGATGTGGTTGGATTTCTAGCCTGCAAGCACATATTCCCAGGTCATGGTGAGCTTCTATCAAACAACACTCTTAAGTCCTTGTCCTCAGGGCTGCTCTCAATCCATTCTCTGCCCAGCCTGTATTTGTGCCCAGGATTGCCCCAACACACCAGCAGGACCTTGTATTTGGCCTCGTTGAACATCATGAGGTTTGCACAGATTCCCCTCTCAAACCTGTCAAGGTCCCTGTGAATCCATTCCTTCCTTCCAGTGTGACAACTGCTAAACACAGCTCGGTGTCATCAGCACATTTGCTGAGGGTGCTCTGGATCCCACTTTCTGTGTCACTGACAAAGACGCAGAACAGCACTGGTCCCAGTACCAACCCCAAGGAACTCCAGTTCTCACAGGTCTCTGCTTGGACCAGTGAACCATTGAAAACTCCCTGAGTGCGACCATCCAGCCAATTCCTAATCCACTGAGTGGTCCATCTGTCAAATCCATGTCTCTTCAGTTTAGAGACAAGGCTGTCATGTGGGACAGTGTCAAATGCTTTGCACGAGTCCAGGTAGATGATGTCAATGGCTCTTCCCTTATCTATCAACACTATCACCTCAATGTAGAAGGCCACCAAATTTGTTCAGCACAATCTGCTCTTAAGCAAAGCCACATTTGTTATCAAAATCCTCCTTATTTTCCATGTGCCTCAGCATGGTTTCCAGGAGGATCTGTTTCATGATCTTGCCAGGCAGAGGTGAGACCGATCAGCTTCTAGTTCTCCAGGTCTTTCTTACTTCCCTTTTTAAAAATAGAACTTATGTTTCCCTTTTCCAGACAGTGGAAACTTCACTAGATTGCCATGACTTCTGAAATATGATAGATGGTGGCTCAGACACTTGAACTGTCAGTTCCCTCAAGACCTGTGGATGCATCTCACCAGATCCCATTGACCTGAGCACCTTCACATTCCTTAGATGGTCCTGAACGTGTTCTCCTACAGTTGGCAGTTTTCCATTTTCCCAGTCCTGCCTTTGCCTGCTGTGACTTCAATGGTGTGGGCTGAAGCCCTTGATGGTGAAGACCGAGGCAAAAAAAGTTATTGAGTACCTCAGCCTTCTCCATGTCCCAGGCGACCAAATCTCACATTTACTTTTGGAGAGGGCTTACAATTTCCCAAGTCTTCTTTTTATCACCAATGTACTTACAGAAGATTTTCTTGTTGCCATTGACATCCCTGGCTGGGTTTAGTTCTATCAGGGCTTTAGCTTTCCCAGCCTGAACCCTGGCTGTTCAGACAGCTTGTCTTTATTTCTCCCAGGACACCTGTTCATGCATTCCACCCTTTTTAGGCTTCCTTTTCTTGAGTTTGTTCAGGAGCAACTTGCTTATCTACACAGGCCTCAAATATTTTTGCCTGACCTCCTCTTCATTGGGATGCATCACTCCTGAGCTGGTTCAGGGGTGCTTGTCTGTAACACAAGCACCAAATATCTAAAGCAGAGAGCCATCCTGCTGAGAAGGATGTTGCTCTGCCTAACATCATGTGAGCTGAGCAGATCTCAGCTAGCCTACACATGACAGATGTCCAAACTCTGCCTTCTATCAATATAGATGGCTGAGCAAAAAATGTCATGCTGGCATTGGTTTGGCAATATGTAGTGAAATCTGTAACTGGATAGCCTACTAATCATCATGAGCAAGTGATTGATGCACTTAAGTCTTCTGATGCTTGCATTGCACTTTCATAAAAGAACTATCCATTCATCAGCTCTGATGAGCACTAACAAGGGAAACACACTTGCAACAGCTGGACAGCTCGATTAGTTCTACATGCCCAAATATGAAACATTACTTTTCTGCAAGACTGCAGTAAATGTGCTATTAGGGACAGCACTACTCAGCCTTGTAGACTGTGCAGATGTAAACTGGCACAGCTCATTCATCCATCTGCAAGTGGGAACTGTCAAACAAAACCAGATGAAAGAAGGCATCTTGGAAAAATCAAGGTCTAACTCATGATCATGAGTTATCAACTATAGCATCTGCACCTTCAAGAAAATTGAGGGATGTCAGAATAATCATTAACAGATGTAGTGCCAATTACAAGACCAAAGCCATGATTTGCTTACAACAAACCTTACAAGCTACTACCCTCACTGCTTCACAGCTGTGATACACAGATACATCACTACACAGCTGGGGTAACATAAAGGCTCAACATCACCTCTCCTGAAGCAACGACCAGGTGAAACTGCCTGGGTACTTGTGTGCTGCTGAACCCTCTCTTGTTGACAACAGCAAGAGAGATGAAGCCTCACTCAACACTCTGGGCAACTGTATCTGCACCCCACCACTGTGGGGTGTCTCTTGGGTACAGGGATGGAACATTCCTGCCATCTTAAAATGGAAACCCAGTATATGCATTTAATACTCACAATTGCAAACACAGCGTTACCAATGCTTCAAGGCCTCTTTAATGCTGACCATTGTTGATACAACAGATTGTCCCTTAACCAAAAAAATCCAGTACTGTCTCAGATAAGCTACTATACAAATGCAAGATCAAGACTGCAGACAAGTGCCTGACTGACACTGCTGCTAAGCCATGCTTCAGTCTGCAAGCTTTGAACTACACAAAGGCACCGTCCAAGTGAATTGAGATGCAAAGAACTGTTCTACAAGTCTATGAACAGAGTCAGCCTCAAGATCTAAGGCCACAAAGATCCACTTAATTATCTCTCTTTTGGACACAGCCAACTAACAACTTAGCTGTTTCCCTGTTAACTTATCTTGTAACATGCAGAATCAACCTCCAGAACAATCATGCTTATTCCACATAGAACCACAGCTGGAGAAATGGGCTAACAGGAATCTCAGAAAGCTCAGCATGGGAAAGCAGAAAATCCTGCACCCAAGCAGGAACAACTACAGGCACCACACACTCTGGGACCTAATGAACAATAAAGCAGCGTTGCAGAAAAAGACATATACACATAAAAATGTACATACATACATATATTTGCACATATATGAAGGGAGGGTGCAAAGAGGATGAAGCCAGGCTCTTTTCAGCAGTGATCAGTGACAGGAGCAGAGGCAACAGGCAGAAACTGAAACAGATTCCCTCTGGACATCTGGAAACACCTTTTCATTGTGAGGGTGACTGAGCACAGGTTGCCCAAAGAGGTTGTGGAGTCTACATCCTTGAAGATACTCAAAAGTCATCTGTACATGGTCCTAGGAAACAAGCTGTAGGTGGCCCTGCTTAAGGAAGATGACCTCCAGAGGTCTCAGGCAACCTCAGTCCCTTCATGGTTCTGTGACCAGACATAAAATCCCATAATATGCGCAATAAAAGCCTGACTGGCTGAACATATGGTTGAAATGGATTATGTGCAACTGTCTATTAACTCATATCTAGTAAGCTAGACTGCACAGAGTATGCACAGGTGCCTAAAAGTACTTCAAGGCATATCTGTTTAGTGAAACTATGTTAAGAGCTCACCTGTAAGAGGCAGCAACAAAACACTACAATGGAGACAGAAACCTAACTAAACATCAGCTGATTCAGGCAGGAAAAGCACACCACATGACAGCTTCAGCAATCGCATTCTGACTAACTTGTAGCACTACAAAATCAAAACAATTTTGAGGAAATCAGCTTACATCACATCAACAAATTCAGCTCTCAAGGCCTGTGGCAACTACATTTGAAGCAGCAGACAAGGCAGCTACACCAACGATGTACAGAGCTGGGGGAATAAGGTCCCTTGTGTTTGCTGGGAACACGGTGCGTTCTAAGCCTCACCTGCATCTGAGCTTTGAATGGGACCTGAGCCACAGTTTCAGTCCAACCTAGTTAGTCCAAGACACAGTAGAGAACTTGCAGCTATACCCAGCCAAGCACCAGTTCAGGTGTTACTGTAGTACCAGGTTGTTCATCCAACAACTCTGTGCAACTCCAGTACTCTTACTATCGTCAGCTGAATGAATAAAAAGAAAATTACTTGAATGTACCAATTCAGACTAAAACAAAAAATTATTCTCGTAATTTTAGAGTGACAGGAAGATTTAAAAAACTTTTGCCCTAAAGAGTGGTTCACTGAAGTACAGTCAGTACTGAGAAGGCACAATGCCTTCATTATTATGTCTAATTACTGTCATTTTGTCCAATCCTTGAACTCCAGCATAATGTAAAAGTATTCTTTTACGTACAGCATCTCTGAATAACAGCAAATCTGTCTTGTTGTTATCTCGTTCTTAAGGCACTTCCCAAGACTCTAAATTTTCTTTAATTGTTGAAAGTATTTTTACTTTCTTCACCCAAAAAGGACAAGATTACTAGGTTGAGGAAAGGCAAGAAACTTGCAAAGGAATGCAGTTTCCAGCCAGATCTCTGAGATGGCCCTCTGTCAGTTTTCGTCTCTGAAAATATAAACCCTTAGACTTGGAGGATACTACAGAAATTCACTAACTCTTGAAGGAAAAGTGGGTATTTTGCTTTAATTACAGTTAATGAAGAATCAGCTGTAGTGTTTTCTAGGACAGCTATGGTTAGAGACTGATACTGGCAGGCAAACAAGGTGACAGATTCAAGCAGACAAAATCCTACAGACTTCAGAGGTTTCAGACACAACCATCTTACTGTTGCTGTCTGCACTCTGTTCTGCAGCTCTTTAGAAAAAGCTGAGAGTCCTCAGAACTCTAAGCCCTGGGAGATCTTGCTACCTATGAATAAGGCAACATTGGGCAACCCTGAAAACCAGACCACAGTTTAACTACAGCAATCCAAGTGTGAGCATTAGGAAGCCATGGGTATATTTTCAACACCTTAACTACTCATTTACTGTGTTGGAGAACAAACTGTCAGGGAGAACAGCAAGAGGCTGATTAACTCTGGTATAAGGGGACTGGGAAAGGCTACAAACTTGTCCTAACACCTCATATTTAGAATTAAACAACTAAAACAGCTCAAAGCAGTGAAAGCTTTTACTCTGCAATTTCCTGAAGCATCAGCACACACATTTAGGTAGAATTCTTTCATTTTAGGCATTGCCTTTTATCTAGTTATGACTTCCTTTCCACAAGACTTCCAGTAATGTTTCTGGAAATTCTTAACTTCTGTTTGGAGCCGGAGAAATTCCTGTTCAGAGACAAGGCTGTAAGGTTCACTGAGGCATCTGGAATACTTTTTATCTCTATATGCAAGACTTGTAAAACATTTGTATTTCTCTGGAGTGCACCACTATTTAAAAGATCTTTGCCAAGAGTAAAGTGACACTTTTTATCTTCATGTGTCTTACTTAAACCAGACTCGGCAGACACACTTTTCCTTATACTCAACTCTATGACGCTAAAAACAGTGCACTGCAGACAAAACCCTTAAATTCTAAAATTAAATTCTACCACCTTATTCTGCTGCAAGTGCCTGAAGATCAATTATAAATGCACTTTTCTAATTTACAGACAATATATCCTATAAATAGAAGCATACTAAGAAAAATGTTCTGTAAATACAAAATTCCCCTTTGTTTGTAAGTAACAGTTTTTTCTGTGAAGAATGCTCCAGCCAGCTAATCATAACACTATCCAACAAATCATTATCTCCAGGAGATTGCTTTTTTCAACAGAACCTTGGTCCTATTACCATCAAGTATGCCTGATTAAATGTTCAGTGCCTAACACAAGCCACATTTATTATGTTACTAGATATTCAGAGCCCCTTCAGTATTTCAGCATTTTGATCTCAGATGTCAGACGACATGGAAAAAGATAAGCAATAAAGTAAAACTGGTTTGATAACGATGCACTTATTAAACAAAAACAATCAACACAAGAGTTAAGCTCTGTGTTGTGCTACTTAAGCCAATATGCAGCGGTAACAGCAGAATCTTTGCACATTAACGCCTCTTTTACGACCACAGATGCAAATGCTGCTGATTTATTCTTATACTTCAACTTTAGATTCAAGTTCATATTCTGCAGCCTAATGCATCAGTGACTGTTTTTCCAAAAGGTATTTTTATAAACCACACCTTAAATTAAGAATTTGAAAATAGTATCAAATGTTTCTATCTTAAGTATAAAAACCCCCAAACCTTATTTCAGGACACTATAAAGAAACAAAATATAGGCAATTGTAAGGCAATCCTAGCTCTGCCCATCCCACTCCAACAGTCCTACCTCCCACACTTTTGAATTCGTCGACCATTTTGAGCTAACTTTGTTAAAATGTATCACTAAGAAATGTTACATTTTCAAAAGATTGTTGAAACAAGACACAAAGAAGAGCACCAATCTCACTGAGTCTTTGTCACGGAGCAACTTCAATGCGAGCCCAATCTTTCCAGACAACACAGATCTTTATCCAGAAAACATAATCCCAATAATGGGAGAAAGCCAACTGCTCTGTGTCCTTTGCAGATGAACCTCTCAAGCCTTGGTGGTCACTAAAGCTGGATGTTACAGCGCCTTGAAACCTCAGACCGAGCCATTTTGTTAGATATGCCACGTGCACAGTCCTTTGCCCTAAGGGATTCAGAATCCAGCACTGACAAATCACCTGGTTCAACTCCAGGTCTTTGAACTCCCTCACTTTTGCAGGCTGATTTCACATCACATTATTATTACATAATAATAATAATAATGTAATAGATGCACCATTATTTCACGGCCCATATGAACAACAGCTCTGTGACACCTCCCGACCGGTCGGGAGCCGGGAGCTGAGAAGGCCGGGCGCGCCAGGCAAGGGAAGCCCAGAGCCGAGCTCGCCGCCTGCCCGCTCCTGCGCCTGACGTGCTCGGCAGGCGGGCACGGCTCGGGGAGCGGAGCAGCGGGGCGGGCCGCGGGCGCGGCGGGCAGGAGGGCGCAGCCCCGCCCCGTTATGCAACGGCGGCACCGCCCCTTCCCGGCGGGACGGGCCGGGCCGGGAGCCGCCCCGCGGGCACGTGACCGGGAGCGCCGCCGCCGCCATATTGGACGGGGGCGGGAAGCGGCGGCCACCATCAGCCGCCGCATCCCCGGTCGGGGAGGGGGCTGGCGGGGCAGCGCCAAGGGGCAGCGGGGCCGCGCCCTCACGGGGCGGGGAGGATCCGGGACCCACTCGTCCTCCCCGCGAACAAAGAGAGGGGTCACCCCCTTTCCCCGGCCCGTGACGGTGCGCGGTGTGTCGGGGCGCCGTGTCCGCCCCGCTCCCCCTCCCGCCGGCCCTTCTGCCCTCGCCGCGCCCGTCCAGCGGGGGAGGAGAAAGTCCCAGCCCCGCTCCCGGGCGCGGCCAGACCCGCGAAGGGCACCGCCTGCCCGAGCGCTGCCCGTGCGGCCGCGGGCCGGCCCGGGGAGCACCGCGACCGCCCCGCGGGCTCCCGACAAATGGAGCTGCTTGGAGCAGCGTTATTCCCAGAGAAGGAGCCCAGCCCTTCAGCCCCAGCCCCGCCGAATAAAAATTCAGAGATGTCTTTATGAACTGTTCTGGTTCACGAACGTAGAGCCCTGAAGGCACTCAAATTTCAGAGATTAAAGGAGGATAAAAGGCCTGTGGTCACACGACAGGATTTTAAATCGACTTCAATTTAACACTACGGCAGCATTTTGCCGGGGGAGTCTATAATCCTGCTACTGTCTCCATCTCCTCCAGCGTCTTATCTGCGAGGGTCCTGCCGTCCCTGTGGAACGTGGACTGAAAACACTCATCAGAAAGCCATGGATCCCTCTGTTCCCTGTCAGCCATAATTTCCCAGAGAGGCTGTGCTGTATTGCTGCATTTACAAGTAGCCATTAAGAAAGGGGGGAGAGGGAGGAAAGCCTACGGAAGGGACGCCGTTTCACTCCCGTGTCAGCTACGGAGTATGTGATGTGCATGGTCAGCCAAGCCGACTCGGGTCTTTCAGTGTTCCCTGAGAAAACAAAACCACCACAACTTGGACAGCCTCTTTCACGCTGAAGCCAGAACACTGCACAAAACTGACTTCAACTCCAGTAGTTCACGGGAGCCTGATCTCCCAGCTGCACGTGGTGGGACATACTGAGCAGCTACAACTGGTGTGCCAGTTTCAGGCAGGAAGCATGTTTCCGCTAGTGGCACTTCAAACCTAGAAAGAACAGTGTCCAATCTTACCACTTCCTGCAATTCAATCTTCTCCCCGGAAAGACAGACTTTCGGGATTAATTCTGGGACAGCACTAGACCTGATGCAGGCCAATGAGCCAAAACAAACACTTTTTGGACTGATTTCTGAGTTCATTGTGATTTCAGTCCTGTAACATCTGCCCCTTACTTTATGACCTGCCAAAAGCATTTTGGCCTTTAAATTATATAAGTACTTATTTAATATATTTGAAGGCTTAGAAATTCATCCATGTCTCCTCCAGGTACTCCTCAAGAGCATATTCCATCTTTAGCAAACAGAAAGAGCCGTTCCTTTCATACAGGAGGCAATGTAAAAGTTTTCTATAAGTGGCTGAAATGGACTGCACTGCAAACAAACTTAGAAACAAAATCCAAAAACCCCAACCCTTACTGCTTTGTACCCCTTTCTGTCAAGTAACTGATGAAAACTTGATGGGTTCAGTGGAACAGTGCTACAAACACCCATCTTCCAGCCCTTCCTTCCCCTTTGCATGAGAGGCCATCTATAGAGCAAGAACTGCAGAGCTCCATGAGGACGGCTTGGCTGCATAAATATGGGGCAGATTTTAAAGCCAATGCTCATCAAGAGGGCAGCAGTGAATGGCAGAGGGGGAAAACCTCTGCTTAAACAGAGCTACTGCACAGGAGAATGCTGCCGTTGTCACTCGCTGCAAGTCCTCATCCCCAGTGACAGCCACCTCCTAGCAACAAGTGGCACATCTGCTTTCAAGATGAGCTTTGCTGTTTCCTGACAGCCACCCAAAAATCAGTTTTCCTCCGCACAGAAGCTCCAGTTGTGACATTTTAATTTGTTGCTTTAGTGGAATCATTACCACCCCTTCCCAAACGTTGTCAGCCATCTCATCGAACCTGGCATTTCAGAGAACCAGTCTTAGAGCTGGTGATTCCACTGCTGCCCTGATCCTTGCTCAGTTCAAGCCTGTGTCATTTTAGGAGGGGGCAAGGAAGCAGGTTCCATATAAAAAATATTTCAACGTTTTGTATTGGTTTTAAGCCCCTAGACAACGCTCTCTTAGGCAATCTGGTCTCTACCTAGCATTATTATTATTACTACTGTTATTATTTCTATTTTTACAAGTTTAATCAAGCTGTTGCTTGTACTCCTGCATCGTACAGTGAGTGGCCTACAACGTACGAAGCAGCCAGTTCAATACTGTGCACCCTGCACTCCAGCACGGCAGAGTTCCAGGAAAAAAAAGCAGTGTTCCAGAAAGCATGGTAGGCTAGAAAAATCAGCCCTTCCCCCCACAAGAAATTCGTAGTAGACACTCCGCAGCAGGTTGTGGGGGCGGCCGGGGCCGACACTGCCGTGGCAGGGGGAGGACGGAAGGGACCACATCCCAATGGGGGGGATTCAGGGAAAGGCAAGCAGCCGCTCCTAGGAAAACGGGAGGGAGCGATGGAAGAAGGACGAAAGCACCCGCTGAGATGGCGCAGCAGGAAGAGCGCAGGACGCGGCGTTACCTGGGCTGGGTGGCGGCCGAAGCTCTCCTCCTCCTCCTCCTGGTCCCCGCACAGGGCCCTCCGCAGCCGCTCCAGGTGCTCCCGCAGGGTGACCCGCTGGTGGAAGGAGAAGGCCGGGTGCAGCGAGGCCATGGTGAAGAGCAGGAGCAGCTCTTCCTGCGCACCGCAGCCCAGGCCCTGGGCGGCGGGGAGCCCGGCCTGCCCGTTCTCCGCGGCTCCGTCCATCACTACCACCACGTCCCCCTCCTCCTCCTCCTCCTCGTCCTCTTCCTCCTCCTCGGCCGGGGCCCGCCGCGCCGTGGTGCAGCTCTGCAGGATAGAGTCCACCTGGGGCAGGAGGCGGTGCAGGCGGCCGGCGGCCTCGCGGTTCTCGGAGCCCAGCAGGGCCAGGTAGACGATGAGCTTGGAGCGCACGGCGGGGTCGCGGAAGTCGCCGAGCTGCCCGGGGTCGCTGAGCCCGTTGGCCTTGGCCTCCGAGTCGCGGAGGCAGTGGTAGTCCTTGCGGGCCAGGTCCTCCAGGCAGGAGCCCAGGAACCGCAGCTCCAGCGGGTTGCACAGGTCCAGCAGCCCCACCATGAACTCCAGGCGCTG
>VZRZ01006468.1:0-125586 GCA_013398175.1 Climacteris rufus
TAAGTAAGAACATTTAACTCCTATTCTTTGGGAGAGGAGAAGCAGAATTCAGATATAAAATTATCCAGACCTCAAATTTAGGATTTTGCCATTTCTTAAAAAATCTGAAATACGGTTGTAGGCTGAATAGGCTGCTATTCAAATTAACATCAAAACTAGGTTCTGTTTCAGTTTTAGTGAAAGCAGATGAAGATTACCATTACATCTGGTTTGACTTTCTTTCCTCTAATAAATGTTGCCATTTGATCCATTTCAGTGATGTATAACCTTGAAATGTCATTCATACAAAAATTTCAGAAAACAGCGTAGTGGAGATGTGACTTCAGAATGTGTTATTCTTTGTTTCTGATGCAGAAATTTGTATTTCAAGATTAGAAAATTCAAGAAATGTAATTAAAAATTTCAAGAAGCACGCACTGCTTGTTCTTGACAAAATGTTCTAAGAATCCAATGTCAGCTGTAAGGGAAATGTCCATTAAGATCAAATGCATCTCCCTAAGAGAGTATCCTCATTCAGGGCCTCAACGGAAGGTGAAAACAGCCTCACACTTCGGAAATGCAGTAACCTGCACTATCACCTGCCTCTCCCACCCTCAACAGTGATCCCAATTATTTGAGTTCCCAGATTATTCAAGATTATGTGTTTGCACTTCATTGTGCTTCTAGGGAGCAAACATGTAATCCCAGAAAAAGAAGTTAAAGGGTGAAGGTAGCTCTCAGGGGGTTTTTTGTTGTTTGTTGATTTTTTTTTCATGCTGACATTGGTATTGATTTATTCCAAAACCAGGCTAGAATCCTGTCTTTTCACTCCATAATAATGAGCCAAGAAAGACACACAGACCATCCAAGAAGCAAAGTGGCAACATCTGCCCCCACTATTCTCAGCTTCAGACTGATTTATGAGTCACCTCGTGGGATGCATATGGGATGCATACTGCCAATTAGCCAGCCATTAGACTTGTGGACCAGGCCCCAGAGACCAGTCTTTACCAGGAATTTTGCAGCATTCAAGACCTCAGCTTCTTCCTCAAGAATGTTTATGAAGTGCTTGAGTGCAGACAGCTAAAGGAACAGCACACACAGAGAACTCAGTCAGGACAACAGTGCACTCAGATGCAGGTCCAAGCAGGAGACCCAGACAGTGTTAAAAAGGGTTGGCTCTTCTTCTGCTCTGTGCAGGCCATGTGGTCAGAAGGCAATTAAGCTGTAAGTATTCTTACTGTAAGATCTGCTGAAATCCAGTGTAGCACTTATACTCAATCTACAAAATTCCCCAGTCTGTGTCCTGATGGACAAAACATCTGCAATATGCTGCATAGACAGTCAGAGCAGCACTCCAGTCAGTCATTCCAGTGCTGGAGCCCACACTGTCAGGAAAAAAGCTTTACATTCTGGATCATTGCTGTGTCTTGCTGAGCTCCATCAAAACCAAAAGTACTTTAGAATTTAGAAAATGTCTTTTCCTGTGCTATCCAGAACTACTGGAGCCTCAAAATACTGTCTAATTATCAAATTCACATACCAGTTTTTTCACCCGCTTCAGAAATAGTCTGATCTTGGGGGTGTGTAAAATAGTTATGTGAAGCAATATAATATTGTTTCTTAAAGATTATACACTTGATCTATCAGATGTCAACCAACTTAAATCTTTTGAACAGGTACAGCTGAAATGCTGTGTTCCCACAACCTTAGTCTTTCAGACTAAGATTAATTCAAAGGATGCTTATTACACCTATATTTAGTTATTCTTGGAGACAATGTGTTCCACCCGCTGTGATAGGCTTTCCTCCTCCGTTTTTTGGAGTTCTCCAAGCAGAAGTTTTGAACAATAGAGGTAAGAAAGCAAGGACCTGACTGCCTCTCCATATAAGCCAGACATTTGTGTCAGTCCTTTCCTGGGTGCAGGTATGCCACTGTTCTTGGTGTATCTTTGATTTGATGGTCCTCAGAAATCTGAAGGGTTTTTGAAATAATTTGAAATATTCCAAAGTGAATGAGAGGCATGAAAGATCAGAACAAACACTGTACCTGTAGCTTTTTCCTTTCACCCTTTAGCTGGATGTTCTGTATTTCCAAGGTCTGTTACCTTCAGCTAAAGCTCTTTAGCTGATGTTGGCTTGACCTGAAATTTTTGTTGCTCTTTAAATCTTTGCATCATCTTACTCTATGAAATCTTCCTATCTGGGTTTTCCTCCAGTTGAGCAATTTTTAGTTTACCCTTGGTTTAGGAAAGTAAGAAGCTTCCCAGGGCTGTGTCTTGCTCCCCTGCAGCCTCCTTCACAGGTGCCAGTGGTGATGGCACCACAAAAACTGGGCTTTTTTCACTTTGAAGAACCAGTCATCTGGTGGCAATCTCTCCACAAATTCTCTGTAGCTCTTTCAGTAAATGCAATACAATCATTGGAGCTTAATTTTTATTATTACCCAGATTCTAGTCTCCCCAGCTGTCTTTTTAGCTGCCTCACTTCAGAAAAAAAAATTGACTTCGTTGAGTGCTCCCTGTATATTCATTATCTGGACGAAAAAATCCATCTGTTTCATCCTGCAGTATCTATATTTGAAACACTCAGCCTTACTTGTCTTTAGCTAACTCATTCTTCTCTGTCAGGAGCTTCTGCCTGAAAGACTATTTGTTTTTTCTCCATCAGAGAGATCACCTCTTCCAGCCTCTTCACTCAGCACTTCATTCATCAACCTTTCAGCAGCAAGAGGCACTGGTACCAATGCATAATTTGTTTTATCCTCATGATTTTTTTTCCATTCTGCAAATGCTGTTCCTGCCATTTGAAGTTCATGTGCAGTATTCACACCTATGTGTAGCAGTTTCTGCTTCTACTTAACATCTCCCCTCCATTCCACAGCTGTTTAAGTTCTGAATATATTCAGGTTTTTTGGCAGCCATCCTATATACCACTTCTCTCTGAGTATCTGCATCTCTCTAGGATATGCTTGCTACTGAAAATATGCACAACTTCTGAGGGGAAAGAAAATAAAGTAGCAGTGAACACTATCAACAAGAGTTTCCCAATCTGGGCCGTCAGTTGTGATGCTTTTTTTTTTAATGGATAAAATCTAAACCAATGCCAAAAAGATGGAGTGCAGTACCGTGGTATCACCACAACGAGGCATGTGATGCATTGTTTTAAAGGCAGCTGTGGCAAACCATGTTTTTACTGTGAAGTATCCCTTTCTCTTTTGATCCATGGTGGAATTTCCCGGGTTTTATTCAACAATAAGACAGTCTGGGGAAGGTTCTTTCCTTTGTTGTTACATCTTCACGATAGCAAATTAAAAAAAAAAAAGAAAACAGTTAAAATTGTTTCCAGTTTTCCAAAAGGAAATAAATACTGCATTATTTTTCATGTGTACTTACAACTACTGATCTGCATCTCTCTGCCTACCCATGATCTTAAGAAGGTGAAAAGTGCTTTCATTTTGCTTGCCGCTATTAATTTTTCACAATGTGAGTAAATCTTCAAAAAATAAAAGTAACACTGCAGCTGTGTTGTGCCTGTAATAGGAATTCTTCAATTATACTTGCTCCTGCAAACTCCTATGTAAGTATTTATCACTAGGACATTCAGAATCTGCCCCCTGAAGGCTTTTAAGCTGTTGGGTATGTTCTTCAAGACATGAAAAGAATTCACATTGTTGTTTCAACACATTACTTGCCCTAAGGAAGAAATTCTGCTCTACATTTTAGCAGTCCACTGCTGTATGATAGCACTGAGTAATTAGGGCCTCATTTAAGCTGCTGAGATGTAGAAACACTGTTGAGCATGAGAAAGGACTGTGAAAGAAAATTCCACATGTTGGACAATTTAGTTGTTCCACAGATGGAATTACAAGGAATTATTTGCCTCTTAAGTATTTACTTGTGTCTCAATGATTTAATTAAACCTTGTATTCAAGTGAGTTCTCTTGGGTTTCCCTCAACATGTACCACCCTGGATCAACACAATTACAATGTAAAATTCAATAATTATATTTTTCAGAGGCATACATCTTTATGCATGTCTACCAAGTTGGTGGCACTAATTTCATACAATTACTAGTAAAGAAGTCTATGTTGCCCCTTTCAAAGCATTCACAGTGCTTCAGAATAACTCAGGCCTTTCTTCTCCCTGATAGGCAGGCCTTTACTTGTTTGGGACCTAAGATTTTTTTTTTTTTTGTACTACCACTCTGAGTGGAACCAAGAAGTTGTGTCTCCTCTTGCTACTAAAATCTGTGTAATTATGCATCTTTTTTCCCCACAAGATTCTGCCTTTGCTTGAGTGATCCCAGCCTTGTGCAAGCTTTCTGGAATGGCTATTTGTTTCTCTGACATGTCAATCACACCATCATCCCTCTTCCTCTTTTCTGCTTCAGCATCTTCTCCATTTGCATCCTTAAGCAGCAGCATAATCAAATCTTTGGGATTCTGCAGATCCTTCTTTTTATGGGTGTTGAGGAGTAGTTGTAGCACACTCCTCTTTCTCAGTTGTTTCTGGGTTTCTCCTGTGGTAAATGCTTTCAAAGAGGAAGGAAGGTTTTGCTTGGTATTAAACAAAAGCAATAAATCAGGCAGAGTTCAAGCTTCAGCCTTGAAAATTTGACCCTTTGTTTTAAGCCATTTGTTTTTAAATACTCAGCTGTATCTTTGCCTTAATAATGGGCTTAACACTCTGCTTGTGATTTGAATGCCTAAGAAGGACACTCTCAGTGAAAGGGAAAACAGAGATAAAAAGGTGTACTGCTTCCAAGAAGAGAGACAGGGCTAATTACTCACTTGCCAAACTGATAAAGTAGCAATGAAGGCCTAACTGGCAGATCATAGTGTCAGCCTGCTAAAGTGGAACATGTACAGATAAAAGCAAAATATTGTGTGTTACTGTCAAAAAGGATGTTTTAACTGATACCTTAATAATGGCATGGAAGAGTTAATCCTGTTTTGCCGGAAGCAGTTTTATGCAATTTCTGGCAGAAGAGTAAATGGAGTCAAATCCTTGTGCTAAAATAGTAGCTCTTTAATTCAATATGATTGTTTAATTCAAAATCACAAGCAGCAAAAGCTGATTGTTACCTTGAATTTAATAATAATTAATTGTGGGATAGCAAATCCTTATTAACCTTAACTGCAATTCCAGAGTTCTCAACCCTATCTCCTTGCTTTGTCCTTCTGAGTCAATCCCCTGATTTTATAAAAAGCCTAACTACATCCTAAATCCATTTTACACTCTTGCCTTTTATTGCCTTGGCAGTTTATATTATAGCTCTTTTGTTTACTTCGTCCCCTAAATTAAATTTCCTATGGACCAGATCCTCAGCCAGCCTAAGCTGGGGTAGCTCTATCAACAGCCACCAGTCAGCTGATCCAGATGATCGAGCCCCCTCCTACTAATCACTGGTCCTTTCCCCATCCCCCAGGCAGATTGCTTGCACAGTGTTGGCAGCGTTCCTCGATCATCTGTTCACTCACTAATAACACTATTCAGCATTTATTGGGCCGCTCTGCTTCTCTGCACATTCAGCAGCAAAGCTGCTATTGATTGCACGATGGGGAAGCAGAATGAGCCCATATTCTGAGAGCTCTCTCCAATGCAGTTAATTCACTAATGGTTTATGTTCGCCTTGCTCGTGTCACAGCAGAGAGAAATCATTTCAGCACTGCCCGAGCGGGGTGGGGGACGTGGTTCCCATGAGCGTTGTCGGGAGGATTCGAGAGTCACGTCACAAAAGGCAAGTTGTGGGCTTTGCTCCAGCAAGGACACACCTTGGAAACTCTTAAGGCTCACTGCCAAAGATTTTACAGTCTCTGTTGCCTGATTACATACATCAAATAAAATGGCCAGATAAAAGCAGTATAAAAGACAAAATGTTTTCAGCAGAAAGAGTGAATATGATCTCCCACTATGTACACTCTTGCTTTCCAAGAAGAAAGCCACTCTACGTCCACTATATTTTTAATTAAATACTACTCTAAAAGGGCAGCTAAGTTATTAAGAAAAACCATATATGCTTTGAAGAGCAGAATTCAATGATATGTTTGGCTCTAAATCAACATTAATACTTTAAATTTTGAAGATTATTACTGGGGACTGTAATGTTTTAGAAAGTCTCTCCTAGTATTTTGTCAATGACAACAGGCATTAAAGTAACACAGAGTAACGATAAAAAATGAAGGGGAGGCTGCCATTCTGCTGCCTATATTTTGTTTCTTTTTTTAAATGGTGGTGCTTTCACCCAGCAAGAAAAATTCTTCCCAGGATTTAAAACATATTGTAAATTAAAAAGTCTTAATTCAGATATTTTCATTAAGTCAGTTTCAGCAAATTGGGAAAAGCTCTGAAAACTTTGCAAAGCTCATCCATGCAATTTTAAGCAGGCTATTACCTTAAATTAATTAATTATCTGTAGTTATTTTAAGGAGATGATTTTTAAAATGCTTTAATGGCCTTACAGCATTGCGGTTTAAAACATGGTATATAACACAGTGTAACAAAATGCATAATTACAGATGTAACTGACAGCAAAAGGATGGAATACATAAATAGAGATACAAACACACATGCCAATCTCATCATCACTGAGATGTAAATACCCACTATGGAGAAACAACTTGAGCTTAGTTTGCTAATACTGTCTAAAAAGAGAAAAGCACTAAAAAATCAAGGATGTGGTGTGTGGTGCCTTATTTCCTCTCTGGCTAGATTACTTCTCCCTGAAATAAGCATGATAAAAATGGTCATTTCCCTTGACTCATATTTTTGGGTGTGGCTTGATTCAGTTCCCACTGTAAGAACAGTATTACCAATTTACCACCCATAGTTCCCATATAGGCTCTTAATCCTGTGCAAATTTAAGTGCAGGGCCAGCCTAACACATGTAGCCTTGGTAACTTCAATACATGTTCTCTGCACGCGGAATAGCAATGAAACAGAGTCTTCGTTTTCATGGTCTTTTTTTTGAGTAACAACTGATTTATGTTTTGACAAAACTAATTTTTACTATAGCTGCAGTTCCCTGAATACTAATATTTTTTCCAACTCTGTTTGAAGACTTGATGTGGCTTTCTAATACAAGTTAATCAAATTTGAATGCAATACCAGCTAAGAATTTTTTGGGAATTTCTGGCATGTGGGCCAGGGCACCTATGACCCCCAAACTGGTCAGGCACTTTCTCCTGGGTAGTCCATCAAGCTTCCCCTCAACAGAATGCTGTCATTCCCTTCTCCCCTGCAAATGCCTCTTTCAGGATCTCGTCCCAACTTGCAATACCCCACACCATCCTGTCCCAGCTACTGCCTAAGTCCATGCTGTGCTGTGCCCCTTTGCCTCCTCTTGCTCACTTTCCCCTCCTGTTGCCTGGCTGAAACAGGAGAAGGGCTCGGTGTGGAGTTTCCCTGGGTGACTTGGCTTTGCACAGGGTTAACACGCTGCTTTGGCTCGGATAGAGAGGCTGAAGGACTTGCACATGCAGAGCACTTCTGGGAGGGTGAGCTGAAGCTGGGTGACAAGGAAGCACTGCACAACGGAGGGGTGGTTAATGAACCCTTTAGAAAAAGCATTTAAAAGTCTTACTTAGTCCCCTCAGTAAGAAAAAAAAAGTCATACTCCTCCATGAGTAAATTCCAGCCCCAGACATGTCCAGATGTATGGTTATTTCTTGCAGGTATTCCACAAAAAGCGTCTGTCAGCTCCCATGGCAGCTTCAGTGATTCAAACAGCTGCATAGTTAGGAGCCCATAAGTATTGAATTCCTGTACTTCACACTGTTCCCTGGTATTTGTCAATTGAAAAGCATTTAGCTTCGTTTATTTCAGAGCAAATGTTTCCCTTTGCCCTCCAAACACATGCTACTCTTCAGATCTGAAGGGCCAGAAATACTGCAGAGCAGAAGGCTGTACTCACAGCACCAAGAGGAGAGGAGCCGGGCTCAGGCATCCCTCTGAACCCAGCACCAGTGTGATATATTTTCCACCTGCCACATGAAGTACTGGATTTCTCACCTTACAGAATCAAGACTTAAACTTTGAAGGATGTAAATTTGATACCCAGCTATGACAAGGGACAGTATTGGCAAGAGCATGTGGAGTCCAAGCTTCCTGGAATGGATAAAGGAGCATCTCTGGCACTAGCAAATAGAGCTGCTGAGGAGCCTGTCGTTTTGCTGCATTTTTCTAAGATGCAGAACGAAAAAAACCCAAAACCTTTCCCTACCTAGACTTCTACTAACCTTTATACTTAAGGTTCTGCAAAAATAGAGGGGTGTCTAAAGTATAAAGAAATAAGCTGCCTGTATTGATAATTGTGCATATAGTAAACTCCTTTGAGTACAACAAAAGCTTATGTAATGTGAGCCTTAAATGCTTCAAGACCTTATCAAATCAGCTTGTGGAAACAACAGGACTCCATTGTCTCACAGGAGCTAAACTAATTTCTTCAACTGAGAATCTATTCCACTGACTTCCAGCTTTTACTTCAAGAAACAGTTTGTATGCATTTGTTTCTATGTAATATGAGTCGTATTTCTTGACTGTTGAAGGCAACTAAGAAGCAGAGAGAACAGGGTCTTTAGAACACCTTTTTCACATGTTCACATGCTGTCTGAATCACATTTGCAGGAAGATGTCAGCCTTTCACACACAGCTCTAAGGATGTCTGTGGTGCCATGAGATCAGATCTCACGAGTGCCAAACACCTCACGACTGTCTTAGTCCATCACAATACTTAATTGGGAAATTAGTTCTATTATGGAAACTATTTTCTTTGGTTTTTCTGCTTTAGGCTCTTCAGACATACCAGACTGATCCTGCCATGAGAAAGATGCTAACTCAGCTGTATTTCTATATCATGCCTGTATTTAATGTGGATGGATATCATTTTAGCTGGACAAATGTAAGTAATTGCAGTAGTATTGCTCAAAAAATTATTCACAGGAAAGATCAAATGGTTGTTACATTATTCAAAGGTGACTTTCTGTATAATCTGGTCCATCACTTTGTGCCTTGCAAAATGGAAGTAAATTACTCCACTGTAAATAAAATACTGAGTGTGTTTACTGAGGTTGGCTTGTTATGTCTACAAATAGATTTTTTTTTTTTTGGTACAGTATAGCAATATTGCTTTTTAAATATTTTGTAACTTATATTAGGATCGATTTTGGAGAAAAACAAGATCTAAGAACGAGAGGTTTCACTGTCATGGTGTTGATGCTAATCGCAATTGGAAAGTGAAATGGTGTGGTAAGTATGGAGATAGTTTGGTCCCCCAGTTCAGATTACCCTGTATTTAATTATCCAACAGAGGTAATTATCCAAGTAGGTTAGGTCACATCTGTTGTGAAGTGTTCTCTTTTCCACAGTTAAAGTTGAAGGTATTTTCCCATGAAGCCATAAGCCAAGGCTCAAATCTCTCTTCTAGCATCTAAAAAAATAAAGTCCTAAACTTTGGAAAAAGAGACCTTATAATAAGTAAAAGGTTTTCATGGAGAATGTGGCAAAATTAAAAAAAAATTAGTCATACAGCTATTCTGTATTTCAGCAATCATATAAATAGTTTTAAGCACAGCACTGAGATTGGACCAGGACTTTTCAGGATTTACCTGTGTATAACTTTAGGAAACATTTCAAGCTTTGTTTTATTCAATTCGCCATTCCTCTGAAATTATTTTAGCTTTGGAAACGTCAAACTTACTTTGTTGGCCTCAGTGGCCTTAAGGCTGTTATTATCAGTGATTTAATAAAGAAAGAAGGTGCTTCTAACTGCATGGAGATACAGTTTTAAACTCCCAGAAGTTCTGTAAGTACTTCATAAAAATTGGCCTCAATTTTGCATAGAGAATGCAGCAGTAATGAACTAACAGAAGATTTGGAATGGGTCCACCAAAGAACAAATGGTGTTATATTAAATCTTACAGAAAGACAATGCAACTCACACAGGGGTAAGCAGCCCTACAAGTTCTGGTGTAAAAAAGTAAGAACACTGAAACATGGCAGTATATACCTGCTGACCTGCTCTCCCATCTTAAGCAACTTCCTTCACCTCTCTGTGCAGCTTTTTCTCCTTCAGCATTAGTCCACCTTCCTTATTTATATTACAGGCTTGTAAAGACAAGAAATTGTGTTTGCATAGTGCACAGGCCCTACCTTCAGCCCATCCCTCTTCCACTGGAATTCTCTAGATGTTTCCACAATACTCTTAATTGCTTGCAGTAGGAGTGAGCACTCTGCAGTCTGGCTTGCAACAACTGGATTCTCTCAGTAGAGTCTTGAGAATTGTAAGGATAAAAGTGAGTGTGAATAAGATTACAAAAGGAGGACTACAAATGAAATGAGTGTGAACAGAAGCATACATTCAGTCCAGTATGGACCTGTGAAATACGCTTCAAGTTGTTTTTAGCTTTACTCTCTGTATGGAGAGCAGTGACACACAAGCAGGTACAGAAAGCCTCTGTTAGCTGAGAAACCCTCTGTTACAGGCCCAGGGCTGCTATCACGAACTTTAAGGCAATTTTATCCTGCAAAAATAAGGTAAAAATGAACCAGTCCTGTGTCACTGTTACCATCGTTTGCTGAAGTGCATAAATCACAACTGCAGGTATTTTGGGGACACACATTCACTGTTCAGAAGATAGCCATGGGCATAATTGGAATGATCAGTTCTTTTACAGTGTGTTGAGAGATGTGTTTTCGGTACCTATCAGTGCAACATTAATACTCAGTGCATTTTCTTTCTAGTTCTGATTTATCTTCCTTGGGTTCCTCCTCCCTCTTCCTGCTCCCTTCCCTCTTCCTGCTCCCTAGCCACTGTATTAAAGCACACTTTTTTATTCAGACCTGAAAGTGTTTCCTTAGTTTGCATTCAAAAAATTATTTTTTCTAGGCTTAGTGAAACTGTAAGGATACCCACATGTTGTGTGTTGTAATCTCCTACTCGGTGCATTTCTCCCCTTCACTGAACATGAAAGACAGGTCCCCACCCCAAGTTTAAAAAATAAAAATTCCTTCAAGGTTGCTTGTCATCCCAACCAGCACATGGTCTGCTTCCTGCAATGGACCCCAAAGTCTATCTGATTGTCTACTTTGATGGAGAATAAAAAGCTCTTTCATGCACTGGGCTGACTGGTACTCAGATGACCCTAACCAGTCTCCTGGTGTGCTCATTAATATCTGACACTAGATGAGTCAGAGAAGAATCTGGATCTTACCACACTTTGAGACTTGCATAATTATGGTGTGTTTAACATTTAAAACTGCATGTGCTTGTAAAAACCTTTTCATTCAGTCCAGTTGCACTTAGAATTTGCAGACAGGCTTGAACTTCACTGTGGGGCTTCCAGGCAGGTGTGCTGCAGCAGAATCCGGCCTCAGCAAAGCTGATGAATGCTATCAACAGTGAGCTAGTCAGTGCTGATAACACAGCATCCCATCTGTTTGCCTCTTCCTTTCTAGTGTAGGACTTTGATGTAAGCTTTATGATGTTCTAGGGACCAAGCAAAGGGCCAGCCACATCAGTGCTAGATTTCATGTTGCAGCACCCTGGACTCAAAACACTGCACAGAAATTGCACTCAGACCCAGGTGAATACTGGCAGCAGAACCCTGGGTAGAAATGCTCCTTGCTACACATATATATGTGCAATAACTAGCACAATGGTTTAATGGTAGTGAAATAAATAGCAACTTTAAAGAAATGATGAGGTGCTTAGAATTAAATAATGTCAGAGAGCAAATCCAGTTAAAGCGGTTGCATCCAAATCCCCAAGAGAACAACAGTGGGAGTTAAATTTCCAGTACACCCCAGTGCTTACTGAGGACAGTACCCCATACTGGCAGAAGTGGCTGCAAGGAAGTTTGAAAATCATGCTGCAGCTCATCCATCCTCTCAGTCTTCCTTCTGTACCAAAGCATTTGTTATATCAGTCTCACACACATTTCCTTTGTTCCTTTGATCTCCTGATGGATGTTGGAGGATACTTGTCCTCCCCCAGTATGCTATCAGGTACAAAAATAAGGCAGCATGATAACATTTTACACAATTCCATTTGCTTCTCATGACTGTAACTCAGAAATTGCACAGGAATTGGTACATACTGTATCAATTTCTTTTCCTTGAGTTACTTTCAAAGAACTTCCACTACGAAAATTGAGCATATCCTTACGTTATCCAAAGCCACCATGGAAACCTTGTCTTTTTACTGCCACCCAGCTTCACGTAAGGTAAAGCATTAACTACAGCTGGGATAGCACGTGGCTCACTATAACAGGCTGGACAGTTTAAAGAGTTTTTCCTTCACTGAAAGTCCCTAAAATGAGTCATAGTTTACCATTGGGTCATTTTATCATTAGCACTGTTAACAGTGTTATCCATTGCCACGATTCAGTATACAACACTGTTACAGGGGATGAAATATCCATTAAAAAAAAAAGCAAAGGCTTTGGAGATTGCTAAATAGCTCTCCTTTAGCTATATTATCTGAAAAGACATCGAGGCAGAGTGCTCTTGGGATTTGGATGACTTGGTGGCCATCTGTTCTGCATGGAGGAGACCATCTGCCCCCTGCATAACCCTTCCATATCCACTGCAATCCAAGCCCTAATACCTTTTGAAATCCCCACCTGTGGCCATTGAATGATAGTCTCAATTTTCATCTTAGAAATGAAACTCCAGCATGAAATTCTTCCACTTTTTTTTTTTTTTTTGACATTAGGCTGATTGCATAACTCTGTTTTAGTTGATATTATTATGCCTTCTCACAAACACTGCTCTTTTCTTACTAATTGAAGATGGTAGTACTTACTATACAAAGGAAAGCTAATAAAACACTGCTGTTGTAAGTCCCTGATGGCACTGGGGAAGTTTGCAAACAAACAATTATTATTCTGCAGGTCAATGTGCATCATGTGGTATTTGAAATTCAGTGGATAAAAGAGCAGAGTAGATTTGCATAAATATGGTTCTTTTAGGCCCAGGCCATAAGCTGTAAATGAGATGATGACTTAGATCCAGAATTACTAAATTATAAAGGAGCCACCGCCACATCTCCTTTTCTAAGTTTCGTCTTTCAGTACCTCATGGGATATCACAGGTAGGCTACTCTTGTGCAGCTTGCTGACACTGGAGCAGGTTGACATAAAGATATCCTCAGAACTGAACCCCTGCCCCAAACTTGAAGGAAAGTTAGGTCCTGTGCAAACTGAGATGATTTCTATTTTTTTTTTCTGTAGACTTTTCAAGGTGAAAACAGGCAGTAGTCAGGAACTTTTCTCATGTTCTTAAGATAATGCCTGTTGAAGTTGTCTACCTATCATTGTAACCACCACTGTAGTAGCTAGTACATTAGAACCTCTAAAAGGCCAGAATTGTCCTGGGAGTGATTAACAAAAGAGGTATGGCTCTCTGATTTCAAATAGATCAACTGAGACCCATCAATAGTTTTAATACTAGAATGCTGTCATAAAACATGTCACTAATACAGAAAGCCAGGGAAGAAAATACAATGAAGTCAGATTCTCCTTTTTCTGTTGGAAAGAATATATCCTCTGGGGAGAACTGTGTGTAGTTGGCAAATTGAGAGCTTCTTGTGTCTACTAGATGAACAAGCAGATTGCTGTACTGAGGTCCCACAGGCTCATGCCCATCAGTCACAAGAAAGCAATTTGTTTATTGCTTTTCACGCTTTTGCACATGGGCCAAAAAGGTTCAGCCAGAAGCTGACCCTTGGAACTTCTCTGTGATTGTTCACCATCAACTTTCTCATTCAACCTCTAGATGAAGGTGCTTCATTTCACCCATGTGATGACACTTACTGTGGGCCCTTTCCCGAGTCTGAGCCTGAAGTAAAGGCTGTTGCTCATTTTCTCCGCAAACATCGGAAGCAAATAAAAGCCTACTTGTCCTTCCACGCATATGCACAGATGCTGCTGTACCCTTACTCTTACAAATATGCAACTATTCCAAACTTCAACTGTGTGGTAAGTACATTAAAACTTGGGAGAATATGCTCCTCTGTATATTTTTTGGTACATTTTGTTTTGAGACAATGCTTGTTTCTTCGATACTTTGCACATATTTAATATTGAGCAGTATTTATTCTGGATCCATTTACAATCACATTTCTGGTTATATAACCTTCACTCACCAGGAGTCAGTGATAATGTGATTAAAATGGTATAGTGCCTTTCACCCATCAGTCCCTTTAAATTACTTTATAGGATAAATCCCTGGGTTTTAATTACAGTTATTATCATTTTATTTAATTAACTATCATGGGAATTATGTAGTTAAGTCCTTGGGCATCTAACTGAGATTCTGTCTCTTCATGCTCAGAACTTAAACACTAGGAGCACAAAGAAGATCATCTTCAATGTTATGAACAAAATAAAATTGAAATTGTTTATCAATTCAAAAAGAAATCTCTTATATTGAACCAAAAATAAAGATTCAGTTGCGTTATGTATCATTCAGGTCAGACATAGTGTTTTTAATCCTTTTAGATAAGCAGTTAATTAACATAATTCTGTATTTTAGAAGAATAAATTAGTAAGAATACATTTCTTGATGTAAGCCTATTGATTTAGAGATGTGTACATTTCATGTATTCCACACTCATCCAAATGCAGAACTATTCCCTCTGCTTGTAGTCTGAGGTCTGTTTCAGCCAGCCTCCTGCTCATAAAATCCTCCTTATGGCTTATTCTCTTAGGGACACATGGCTAAGCTTTGCTCTCTGGTTGCTCCTGCTCACAGACCCACATTGCACCAAGCAGTTGAAATTCTGTTTTTTTTCAGCCTCAGCCCCAAGTAAAATTACATTTTCCATTTATATCCCATTTTGACCTTGAAAGTTGCAGTGACTTTTAACTTGCAGGTTTAAGCTAGTTTGCTCCAAAGGAGCTTAACTGCACCTTAGATTTATCCTGTGCAGAATAAATGATGTTGTCAGTCCCTGGAGCTTCGCTGAAGTTTCACTCCATGTTCTCTCAGGAAGCTGAACAGCCAGCACTCAACAAACTAAACTCTCTTTGTAGGTTTATTTCAGTTGAGACACCTAATTTCAGTGACTACTAAACATTCTTCTGTCTGATGCCATTCCTGTGAAACAGAGAAAATTAGAAGTTACATAAGCAGTCAGAGGAGCTAAAAATGTAAGACTTGTGGGAACTGACCACCCAACACTGACCACAGTATTGACTGAATAAATTAATGAATTTTTTTTTATTCCACATTCTCCACCCTCTTTCAGGCAATGACAAGGGGAAATGAGTTCCCCAAAGTGAATTTATGACTAGTTATCAAAAGAAATAGATTGGGAATTTAAAATCACAAGTTCTCATTCCTTCAAAGATAGCAGGTGTGAACATATTTTTTTAAGAACAGACAACAGAGAAGAAGATAAAGATGTGGTGTTAGGAAGAATCAATGCCTTCTCTGCAAGTATATGATTATTGGGTATCTGACTAAAATGTCCAGTGTAACATAAGGCAATAGCAGACACTATAGACAGGAAATTCATTGTAAGAAGAAGGAAGATCTAACGGAGAGTTTTCACATACACCAGTGTATCTTCAATACATGTTGTTCTTGTTGCTCAAGGGATCCTTCTGTTCTGAGATGGGGAGTAACTGCCCCTCAGCACATACACACTCTGTCTTTCCATCCATTGCTTTTAGACCAAAGGATCCCAGGTTTTGATGTTTAGTAGGTGTTCCTCAGGTTTGCAAGACCTTGGATCAGGCTTCTCATCACAGGGAGTAGATCACAGACCTAAAGAAACAAAGACACTGTTTTAAACAACAGCCCTGGACAAATGAAAGCCAAATCCCAATTCTAAATATCATACCAGTATTTGGGCTCTATACTTCTTTTTACTGCAGTGATTCAAAAAGAACAGGGGGGTTGAAATAAGGAATCAAAGTAATTCCTTGTTATTTGTAAAGCTCATTATGGGGATCATAGTGAAAATGAATGGAATATTTGTTTGTTATTTGTTTGTGTGTTTTAATACTTGCCTAGGGCCAAAGGCTTCATCACCTGGTGGCTCCTAAAGATATAGTTTGTAATATTTGAAGTCTCTAAAATAGTGACTTGGGCTGAGGTTTCAGATTCTCCAGTTCTCTTGGAAATTACAATGTGCTGGAAAGTTTCCTGACATGATGGGACAAGCATTGTTGGTCTACATGGACTGTGTATAGTGGACAACCGAAGGACGCCACATGCGTAGCAGATGAATAGCTTTTGGTGCTAACAGTGGGCCACAGCTCATTCTGAGCAGAGGAAAGGATGTTTGTGCCTGTGTCAGATGATTCTAGTGAGCTGTCAATTACCATTTCAATTAAAGCATTCAATTATTCAGAGCTGCTTTGAAACTGGAGAGCTGCGTACTGATCACAACATGCATATTCTGTTCTAATTTAGGCACAACTCTCTTATTAACACTCTCTTGAAATCTGTTCTTTTAAGACGCTTAAAATGAAAGTGCTCTTTTGGATTAAAAAAAAAAACCAGCAGAAATATACATCAGTCTCAAGAGTTCTAAATTTCACCTGGTTTTCGTCCCTTTTCTTCCTATGCAGTCGTTTGCCTTAGAGTTTGCAGTGAACTTACATGGCACAACAGAGTTTGTGTATGTCTTTGCAAAAATCTGGTAATTTTATGTGGCATTTTCTCCTTGAGGGTGTTCAAAGACTGATTGCCTGGATTTATTCAGGATCCAACCTGCACAGTATCATGCAGTAGAGGATTGTCCCTTTCTTTGGGCATGTAGCTCTAACAGTGGAGGCCAGCTGCATTCCTCAAGGTTAAGAGCTTCAAGTTCACAGTGCCAGGGGTGTGTGCCCATGACATGGACTTGGGATGCTCCCAGTCTGACCTCCAGAGAGTTGCTGCCTCTGCACAGAACTCATTACTGTTGTGCTGAATTTAAATGGGCATTGCCAAACTATTTCTTTTAAAGATTTCAACAGGATTTGTTTCTGTTGTCTCATTGCTGTACAGTATGTAACTTATGCACGGGAAGTCTTCTCATTTGTGGCTGTGTTCTCCTTGCCATGGCGAATTTAACAGGACTTTGCTCTCCACCCATCTCAGCTCCCTCAGCTCAGCCCTGTCTCCTGCTCCCTTGGCATCAGGCCTGTTGTCAGGCCATCCCAGCTCCACACCTCAACCCTGGGATGGTAAGCACAATAGCTTGCAAATTTTGGTTGAGCAACAGAGCCTCATACTTGGGACAATGCAGGCATCAGACAACAGCCCCAGGCTGCAGCTGGAGCTCCCCCTCCCCAGGCCCTGTGCAGCCACAGCCACCACAGTGACCTCAGACTGCCACCCCACCACCCTCAAGGGGTCCAACAGCTCAAACCCCATCATGGTCTTGCATGTCACAACTCAGAAGTCGAGTCATCTGGAGGAAGAGTCCCAAGTGACAGCACTTCTCCCTTCTCCCACAGGACAGGACCTTCTCATCTTTGGTGTTAGGGTGAGTCAGAGGTTACCCTTCACACTGGCTGACAACCACATCCCAGCCCAGTAGAAGTTCCCAGCAACATTAAGTGGTCCTTGCCACCACACACTCTCTCATGTAGGTGGCAGGAGGCCAAGATGAAAATGTCAGAGTCTCCATCACTATCATTCTTCTGCTGAGAAACAAACAAAAAATCTGGTTGTGCCTAACAAATTTTTGTAATGGAGTAAAAAAGTGCTCTTTCATTTGCTAAGAGCAGTTACTGTGTAAAATAAACTTTCCAAAGCCCTACCTACAGATCAGTAAGTGAAAATTAACTTTTGTTTCTGGAATGACATTTTAAAGCAGTTTTCTCTGACTGCTTTACTCAGACAGAAAAAGCCTGCATGGGTCAGACTGAGGATTGTCAGAATCCCAATTCCTGACAAGGGCAAACAAGTGGAAGGCTAGAAAAAACATATAAATGGAAAGGCAAGTACAGAGTAATCCTTTTCCATTGTATTCATCTAGGGCCTGATGAATAACAAGGTAAGGACTGAGTTAATGAAGATTTGCATAAACCAAAACCTACAGCTCTTCAGTTCAAGGAAGTAAAGGAACTAAAACAACCATTGCAGCTTTACTGAGTGGTTCAAAGTCCAGCAGTTTCTAGCTCCGAAGATAATAATTTCCTGTTCTCTATAGGGAGATGACTGTGTTCTCCCAGCCTTCATTATACATTCTTCAATATCCTTCTCTTTGGGATCATAATACTCCTTTTTCTTTTGAATATGTGCATTTTTTCTGTGTATTTGGATGCACTGTCCATTAGTGTTTTTCAGAATTTGCCATGAGGCAGGCCTTTTGCACCAAGTTTCACAGGATGCCATGAATCTCCTAAACAGCCTGTATCCATAAGCTGTTGCAATGTAGATGCTGATTTTCCCCATACAGTAATGAAATCACATTTCTGTAATGGTGGAAAGAGCTCTCCAAGCTCTCTCATGGGCATCATCAGGCCCCAGAGAAAGTTAGACTAGCAATGAATATTTACCTGCTGGTCAGAGATTCAGAAGTGGAATTTGCCTCCTTCCTTATTCTTACTCTGCTCACTGAACCACTGTGGTTCAGTGAGTGTCAACAAGACATCATTTCTCCTTCACATACCCAGCAGAGACAAGGTTTAGTGAACTGGGAAATACATCCTCAGAAAAAGCATGCATGGCTTTTAAACTGCATAAAAAGGAGATTGTTTCTTATCAGGGTATCACATGTTGTCTAAATTTGTTTTGTTGCTAAATTGATATACATACCTATAATTATAAGTACTTAACATCTGATCATTCACAGTGCAGTGAGCTCTCTTATGCCATGAAAATACCAAACCAAGTTTTTCAGGGAATTGCTGTCAATAAAAATGAATAATGCATTTATCCTTCACAATAATTTTAAGTTAGCTGCCATGGACTCATGGAACTCAGCATTGTTCAATGAAGTCAATGATCCGTCGACTGGCGTTCCAATCCCAGTACAGTATTTAATTCAAAGTCTAATTTATGTATTTGGTTTTTTCCCCTCCCCAGGAATCAGCAGCCTATAATGCTGTTAATGCTCTTCAGTCAGCCTATGGTGTAAGATACAGATACGGACCTGCATCCAGCACTTTGTGTAAGTTTTCCTCTGCAGGTTTGTGATTTTGACCTTCCTACAGTAAGAATGCCCTTATTATAAAGAAAGCAAACACTTTTTAAAGTGAACTTTGTTCTGGTTTTGGGTTGTGAGGAAGGCAGAAGAAGGTTTTGCAAGTAATTCAGTCAGTTGATTGCAGTAAGATTAACTCAGCTGATGCAATAAGAGAGATTAAAATGCAATGCATTTGAGAGTCAAAAGCCAGAAAATAACATAGCATAAAACCGTGTTTTTTAAAAAAAGATAAACTAAGATCATAAAGACCATACCTTATTGGATACTGCAAATGCACTGGTAACTTGTAACAGCATTTGTCAGGCAAGTTGTCTGTGTGGACATGTAAGAGAAAAAGAAGTTCAGCAGGTTTCAACAAGACACTTTTCTTTCTTTACTGAAACTGTGAGGCCTGAATGCTGTGGGTAATGATAAAAGAGTTTGAAAAAGTGAAAAGCTAAGGATTTTTCACAAGTAACCTCCTGCATCTCCTCTGCAGTTGCTGTGTTTCAGCTACAGCTCCAGTTATCATGGGCCTCCATCTCACAGCACAGTCATCATCTTGTGCTCGTTACACTGCAGTCAGTCACTATGTCAAAGGCAAAGCAGTGTGAATTCATGCCAGAATTGCACAGATTACAGCAGGCCACATGAGAGATGTATCTGTATGTAAAAATGTGACTTGAGTAATCAACATATGGAGATAACGAAAGCATAAGCAGCATACTTCTCAGGAAGGTTTGTTAATATTAGACACCACCTATGCAAATGCTCTCATGCTACGAGGAAATGGTGAGAAAGGAAGACATATTAAAAGAATTTTAACAGCACTTTATAAAGAAGAAGGTAGATTACTTTACCACCTTTCCCCCTTCTCCCTGCAAATGGATTGCCTAAAAAACCCAATTTAAACCTAGAAGCATGCAGAGCTCTCCAGACCAGCTGGGAGATCTTTGTGGAAGGAAAGCTTTAGACTGCTCTCACATGGGGACAAGAACAGTTTGAGGCTTTATTCTAGATGTTCTCTTTTATTAAAGTTTTGCTTTACAAAAACCACAATCTTTTCCTATGAAAATGAAGCATCTAATCCATACTGTGCTGAGCACCTTTCACCAGGTTCTGGGTGCCCATGCTCTTCTCTGAAGGATGTTCAGGGTCAGGACAAGCAACAGCTGGAGTTGTGAGTGTACTGAGTCCTGGAGACAAAATGCCACAAGAACCCTCTGGTGATTTCAACATGACCTGCATTTAACATTTTTTTAAGTTTTCTATTCATTGCCTCTTTCAGATGTGAGTTCTGGCAGCTCTATGGACTGGGCCTACAAAAATGGCATCCCCTATGCATTTGCATTCGAGCTGCGTGACACTGGCCATTTTGGATTTCTACTTCCTGAGACACTGATCAAACCAACCTGCACAGAGACCATGCTTGCAGTTAAAAATATAACTCTTCATTTGCTGAAGAAATGTCACTGAGAGGGATTTCTAGGAGCTGGAAGTGAACATTTTACTCCCAGTGCTGATGCCTTTCAGTGTGTTTAGTTGCCATTCTAAGCTTGGCCGCTTCAAAATTCTAGAAGCTAATGGGAAATATGGTATTGTTTCTGCCAGATTTACTTGGTGGGAAATGGAAAAAAAATCACTTAATATCTGCTCAACTAAAGTCCATAAAGGCAATATACTAACTTATTTACCAGTTTGGTGTAGACGCGGGTGCTAAAATAAAGTGCCACTTCCAGGCAGTTCCTGGCCTTACTCCTTTCCCTAATATGACGACTTCTCCTGGGGTCTCTTAAACCAAGGAATAAAGTTTACATTCATGTAAATATACCCTGTGACCCAGGCCTGTATCTACAGCAGTAAATGCCATATAGTGGTAGCTGGCTGCACTGCAAGTGGCAGTGTGGCTTCCTTCTGCCTGTATACGTACATACATATATATATATGCACTTTTGTGATATTCTTTTTTTATATTATGCAATAATTTGACCCAAGGTTTCCTTTAATTGCTCAGAGAAACCTATTTGCAAATGTATCTAATTGGAGCAGACTCAAAATCAACGTACCGTCTTTGAAAATGTAACTTTCCTTGCAGTGTGTAAGAATTGCAGTGTGTAAGAATTACACTGAAATATTATTGAGATATACAGTACTCTGCTTTATGGAGAGACAAAGCAACTTGCCATGACTTGGAACTTGCAGCTGCCTGTTGACTGGTGTGTCTGGGCTCTGCTGTAGCCATTTGCACCAGCCAAGGATTTAGCCCTAAACTGTAATTAACTGATGTTTTATTTATCGGTATTCTTGCAATGAGTTCTGTAGCTCTTTGGCTATGTGGCTCTTCTTCTTGGAAGTTGTATTTTTTTGCATGCTTTAAAGGATTTCATAAATTTTTAATAGATTCTTAAGTGAACTAGAGGTGAAGGTAGAAGCCTTACAGCTGAAATACAGTGAATAAGCACCATGTTTGAAAGAATAATGAAAGCATAGAGAAGATAACAGCATGTTGAGAGTTTTTTAGTACTTTTAAAATACTATTTTTTTAATCTTATACCTGCAAAAGCATATATTTTACTTTATGAATTTTGAGTTTAATCTTTTGCCATTACATGTTAAATAAAACATATTTGTTAATAAAATATCAAAGACTTTTGAAGTATTCTTCATAGTTCACTTAAGTGTTAAAACTTTAGTTTAAGGATGTAACAATTTTACCTGTCTGTAAAGCATTTCTTACACTAAGGTTGCAGAATTTAAAAAACCTACACCCTCTCTAAATAAGCACTTGAATTTGTAAATGGGCAACTTTTATAAGTTTTATAAGGGAAGCACTGTATTTAATTAAGAATGCCATTGTTTTCAGAACTGCAAAAGGCAATCAGTGAGCAAAGATGACAGAAATGCATTCTATTTGTCTAACATTTTATTAATAAATGTATTTATCTCAAACAAGCTTTCTGAAGGCTTATTCAGATTTGTTCAGTTCAGTCTTGTTTGAATAATGCAAGTTTCTGTTCTGGTTTACTAAAAACCTAGGGGACAGAATCTCTCAAAATACCTATCTACTAGTAATTTCCAATTGCTTATGACCATAACCATTAAATATTTTGAAGACAGCAATAACTGTGTTTTGCTATGCACAGATTCCTCACCAATGGCCTTGATAATGGTATAACTTATTAGCACCAATTGTTATGAGTTTTTCTGGATGTAGGTGACATGATTGTCCTGCTACAAGGACATCAGAGACTGAAGTGAAGAACAGAATGAATGAGGGATGTCTAAGCAGGATGAGGCAAATTTACCTCTGAATTACTACCATACAAGCATGCACCAGGAGAAACCAGATTCTGATGTGGTGGTTTGATTCCTGCTTGCAGCCCAATAGCTCATCATGTGGAAGCTTTCAGCTTTATCTTCATACCATTACAACTCCACTGGTAATGAAAAGCAATTGAACTCTTTGAGCAAGAAAGGAAGACAAACAAACAAACATCCTCTCTTAGTTACCAAAAGGACCTAACATTGTAGATCTAGTTGACCTTCTTGGACAGGAATAACTTCAAGTATTCTTAGATTTATCTAAGAAGCTTTGACATTTAGAAGTACTTGATATCAAAACCTTTCCATGAATAAAGCTACATGCTAGTATATGGATGGGCTCTACCTGAATACTAGGTGTGATGTGCAACTGAGAACTCTGACCTGAGTTCTGAAGACCTGTGCAGGGTAATTTAATGCCTCATAGCTGAATACTGTGGACAGTCTCTGAGCCCTTTAATTTCAGGGTCATTAAAGCTGGTAGAAAGACAGTCACTAGGACAGAACAAACCCTGTTTCCTCAATTAAAAATGTGCAAGACAATTTATCAGCAAGAGTGATTCTAAATGGAGTAGTTTACCCTAAGGAAAGTACCAATGGCAATCAGCTCTTTGGATATAGAATCATATAGCCTTTGCAACTTGTAAATGTTACTTCTCAAGAACAGCTCTTTTTTATCTCCATAATTGCTTACTTCTCTTCCCTTTGTACTTTTCAGCAGTTTTTATTAAAGACAGGACAACAGAATTGAAAGCTGGTTTTGAGAAAAGTGAATTTATTTTATGATCATAGGTATGGTTTATCGTTCAACACAATAAAAAGTACCTGGACAGCAAAACTGTTTACTAACCCAGCAGTCAAAATCACATATATAGTGATTATGTGAAATCCAGAAATTACACTTCCATTGATTAATGATAGAATAATTATAACCACTTCTGTAACTTGGCGAAAGTGCTCACACAAACTTTTGTGAACATCTGTTCCTTTTTTTTCTATAGCTTTTAATTTTCGTAACAAACCTCCAAGATTAACTAATAGGAAGGAAACAGGTCTATGCTTCTTCAAGTCACCCTTCCCAAAAACAAGTATCACAAATTACCTTAAATCATCATTCATAAATTTATTTTTTAATTACCTTTAGAAGTCAAAAAAGGTATTGAGCATTGTTGCAAACTTGAAGAAAGAGCACAGCTGATGGGTGAAGTTCCTTGTGTATTTTGCAGAAGTTGCTTCAAAAAGGTCAATGTATTTGGTCACTCATAAAACTGCAACTCCTTTTTGAAAACTGCAATTCCTTTTCTGAAATTTGAATTAGAAGAGTCCAAAGGACCTGGAATGCCAACAGACATTTATATCCGTAGCCAATCCATTTGTCTATAAGAAACAGCATTGTGCAGGTTGAGCTGCCTACTCAAGAACTGCACAAAATAGCCACTGATGGACAAGACTGCATCTAATTCTTAATGTTGGGAACAAAGCATTGTATTTCCTGCCAAAAATAAGTTACTATTCAACTGTTCCAGTTTATTTCTGTTAAAAAATCCCTTAGCTGTTTATGTTTACATTCATTCTAGTGGTATCACTCAAAAAATAAGATACTCGGTAGCACAGGTAGGGTAATAAGTACTTTTGTAAGCCCTTCGACTTTTCCTTTAGTTGTGCAAAACTACTGTATCATTTCCATAGTTCACTGTTACATAGCAGTCACATTCAGCCTCACAGATGAATTCATGATTTTGAATTCTGTGCCTAAAAGCCGGATAATACCATCTTCAAGCAGTTCTTAAGTGATGGTAAAACACCAGAACAGTATCTCTCTCAGATGCAGAGATACAAGTATAAGCTCTGCTGTAGAAAACAGAACAAAAGAACAGAAATTTAAATAAATTACAGAAATACTTTTTAAATATAAATCCTATGACATTAGGTATACTTCTTAAAAAACACGTTTAAACGCTCACCACACAAAATACCTTTTCTGAGTTGTAAATTTAAAGGTCTTCTGTCCACAGAATATGTAGATTATTTGGCATGTGCTTAATTTATGCCTGACTCTCATAGGCATTCAGGATAAAAAATTCATGTCCAAACAGCTGTAATTGCTTCCTCCTTCACTGCGTAAGAGGGAAGCTGGGTGTGAAGAGAGCTGCCTTCTGACTGCATGGATAAAATTTCCAGCCCTATGAGCACCACCAAAGCAGAAGTGGTGCTGTTGGTGGGTCCATCTTGGAGGAAGTGGAACAACTTCAAAGTGGTTTTCACCGTCCTTGGCTGAACATGACTCTAACCCCAAGTACGATGTGCTGGTTGAGCAGCTTGTCAGAAATCCCCAGCCTTAGACTGCTTGTGCTGTCAAAAGGGCCTGCCTTAACAACAAGGTCTTCTCTTAACATCAGCAAATTTGGGAACTAGCACTGACCTAACACATGGTTCTCCTTAGAAAATGATGTTTGGGGCAAGGACATTGAGATTTGGGAAATCTTCAGCACCTGAATGCTTGTCCTTGCCTGGCAGGCAGGAGCAGTCAAGCAGAAAGTCTCAGCTCTCTCCACCTGTAAAGGTGGTGGGCCTTTCAAGCCCTCTTGTGAGAGACTAAGTCAAGCACAGCAGGGCTTGCCCTTGGATTCAGACATCAGGGAATGTACTCATAAATAATAGATTCAAATGTTAATTAAAAAAATCTGCCACTGTCCCCAGCCATGCAGAAAGCACACTGCCTGTAACAAGGAAAATCCGTGCCATAAAAATGTGAGGTAATGTATTCCATCAGTCCTGCCTGCTCTCAGAGTCCACCACTTGAGCACTGCTTGGCCTTTTTGAAAAAGACATGTGGCAGAATAGCCATAACAATGAAATATTTTCAACTACCCCCAGGTCTGTAGGAGCATATACTTTGTATCAAATAATAGATAAAAGCTGCTGAAATAAATATTGTGGTATGACTGGAAGCAAGTGTTTTAGCTTTTTGTGCTGACTGTGATGTGCTAGGCTATTCCTCTGCATACCAGGATGGATCAATGCTGTGAGGACTGTCTCTTTTTTTTAATCAATTAATGAAACTGATTTTTGCAATTCTGAACAGAATATCAAGTTAGGTCTGAAAATACATAGACACAAAAGAATCTGAGAATGTTTGATTTTATAACAGAATTTTCAATTTTCTTGAAAATAATGCATCTGTTAAAACCATAGCCATAGTTTTCAGGTGGCTTATTGTTTTCAGCATGTCATAATTGAAAGAAAAATATTACAGAAGCCTTGAAAGCTGAGAAGAGATGACTGATCTACTCAGTGTTTAATTTCTCTTGTTTCATTTTGCTTTGTTTCTGGGTGGAAAAGATCTGTGTTGATTGGGCTGAATTGACGGAGTGCAGTTGAAAAGCTGAGTGTAAAGGGTTTTTCTGTGCTTAATGAGCTAGAAATAGCTACTTAAAAAAAAAGAAGAGTAACTTTGTCTATTTTAAGTTCTTTATACAGACTAATCACTTTATGTTGTTTGAATTAAATTACCGCATGCACAGAGATGTTTTGGAAAGATGTATTGTTATTTTGCTGTGAGCCAGCCAGTTTTCTAAGGGTTAAATTAGTGAAATGCCTTCTAGTGCTGTAGGAGAACCAGAGCTGTTCTTTGGCCTTGATAGCACAGAATCTGTACTTGAGCCTTCCCTAACAGGATAAATTTGCTCTATCACGCTGCATGCACCTCCATTTTTCTCCCTCCATTCTAAAAAAGAAGTGAATACTGTCTGCTGGTGATGATTTCAGGCTATAAAAGAGTCTAACTTTTGCTACTAAATTTAAACCATGAACCTGTTAACATGTGTGAAGTTCCCCACATACCTACGCAGAGCCATTCACACACAAACACTGTGTCTGGCTGCACAATGTGTACTGTGTGGTGGTTTATGTAATGGTGTCGCTGCAACTCTTGGCAACCGCAGGGCTGCTGATGGCAGGCAGCCTGTGTTCAGCATCTTTCCTCTGCCTGCTGTAAGCACATGCAAGTTCAGTTCATCTGGACAGTTCCCTGAAAGCCCTTTGACTCTATTTCACTGGTGAAACACGAGGGGTTCTCACTCCTGCTGTAGTGTATCTCTGTGGGTTACCTGCCACTACTGCTGTCACACCACCCACGAGTTCCCCTCGTGGGCCAAGCCCCTCGTGTGCCAAGCCCCGAGAGGATAAAACCCTGCAGAGCTCAGAGGTTGGGTTTTGCTATGATGAATGCTTAGGGCAGAGGCTGTGAGAGGGTTTTAAACCTCCAACTCTGGATGTGGATTGCATCCCAGAAAGTTTTGGCTACTTTATGGGTGATGAAGAAGGTCCTATACCATTGCTTTGAGTGAACAAAGGGGTATCTGAGATTGTGCCTGCAAAGTCTAGAAGCATTAAGGAGAACACTGGAGGCTCATACCAGCTGCCACCAGGATTTTTGGAACTGCTTCAGTCCACGAACAATTCTTTTATATATTAACCATTTTCAGGAATACATTTTTAAAACAGTCATTTTAGACCCAAAAAACCCCCTTGTATTACACACAACTTCTTTTGAAGTTGTTGTATTCATTTTAATGAGGTTTCTTTTCTGAGAAATGAAGTCTCTCCTGAGAAGCTAAGGTAGAAATAACCTGAAGTTGCTGTCATGCTGAAGACTGTTTAGGGAGCTAGTGGATGTGGTCCACTACCTGTCAAATGCACACTCCCCAACACTGCAGATAATAAGTGCAACCTTCAGCAGAGACCTCGCTGCAAACATGTCTGAAGCCTGGGATATTGCTCAGCAGTTTTGATGCAGACTGGCTAATGAATTGTTGAGAAGCACTTCTACAACTCTCACCTCTTGAGCTGAGAGTAGGAATATCATGTTTCCACAGCTGTTAGGACTACGTTTTTCAAAAAAAAACATTAGTCTGTGTCAGAGTTTTAACAGAGAAAGAAAGATCTCTCTTTATTTCACACTCCTCTGCACAGCACCAGGGGAAGGGCTCCTTTGCTGGTGTGCCTGGCTGCAGAGCCACTGGCACCCAGCCCATCAGAAACAGCCCTGTTTAGAACTGATGGAATCACTGTCTTGTTTTTCTTTTGCCTTTATGAGAATAATAAACAATCCGTCGGTGCTAAAGCTTGAATAAGTGCAAGAATAACTCTCTCCTGTTTAGGTGTCTGTTGAAGGTCACACAAAAAGCTGATTTCTTAAAAATTCCTTTTTGGATTCAGCGATATCCATTCTGTTGAAAACTAACAGTTTGTATGTACATGGGGGAAAAAATAATCCCAGAAGACAAATGATTGATGGAAAGTTTTATCCAAAACCATAGCAAGTACAGTATGTATTGTCTTCATACTCTAATTCTGAATGCACAGAGCAAAGGTGGAACATTTGGAGTATGTTTTCCATTTTCACTTGTTATCAGGACTAAAAATACGGGTAAAGGACAGAAGTCTATAACACAGAATAAAGGTCCAAATTAAACAGCAAGACTATGCCACAAGAGCAGTACAGATTACTTTAACTAGTATAAAAAAGGCATTTTTATTTTTAAGCAGGAATAAAATCACCAAAGCACCAATACTTTAGAAAGATGAAAGAAAATAATGTTGAATAATGCTGATGTTTGAAAAACGCAGAGCTGCTGGGTCAGGTGACACACTGGGAAAGTGAACAGCTATCAGTGACTAAACAAACAGGTGGAAGAACAAAACTTAGAAAAACCTTCAACAAACAAGCAAAGACTAATAATATTAGATTGACTGGTATAAAAATAACATCATCCTGAAGAAGTAAAGTAAACAGATACTGCTGGGATTATTTCTAAAAGTAACAAGCAGAGAAGATGAGACAGACACTAAAATGAGGAGAATCACTTCTCTGTTCATCTGATGGTGTCAAAGCCCATAAACAGGCTTCTTTACCTGAAAAAAGTTACCTGCCTTGGAGTACACCCATGGGGAAAATGTTAATTAATATTCAGGGACCCTGTGACATAATTAATTTTTGGTCTATGTGGATACCAGAAAGAGATAAAAGGTATCTATAAGGTATCTATCCAGTAAGGTTTATTACCTTACCTGGCAATACCAGTGTTTCCCACTCCAGGCAAATTTGCACTTTACCTCTCCAGCTGTACATGTGGATAAAACCTAACAGAGAGGATAAAACCTAACAGCAAACAGGCACTATTGTACGCTGTGTGAAGAAGCAGAGCAGTGGATTCCGTATAGAAGTAGCAGAAGTTGTCTGCTTTATATTTGGGGAGGTATTTCCACAAGGGAACCTGTATAACTAAGTGTAAAAAGAACCATGTAGCTCCTCTAAGATATTGGAAACCAAAGGAGGGTTAAGAGTAGCTTTCCTTATGGAAAGCCTTGCTTGTCATAAAATTCATCAAAGTATTGATCCCACTGCATAGTAGAAGTGCATTTCTTCTTCCACTTTTCATTAAACACCCATAATGCCATGCAACAATGATTTTTGTCAATTCTCCTGCATTTCAATGCACTTTCTTAAGTACACAGCTTTTCAAGAACAGATTGATACCATACCTAAAAAGGATAAAGTTGCAGCACAACCAATATACAGTATGAAATTAAAGACATAATAAATTCCAAAGCAAAAAGCAGCACTGGAACCCAGGAGATGAGACTTACACAGGAATGTTTCCAAGGAAGCCTCTCTTAGGCTTCCCTAAATCTTGACAATGTGTATCTATTTAAATCACACTTCATGCTCAGATTCACTGGAGTACAGAAGTCAAGGCTGCAAGGAAAGTGAAAATTATTGGATATGTATCATTTCACTTGCCATTCAGCGTGGAAAATTATTTTAACACAGCCAGAGTGAGTCCATGTGCCTAGTATATACATATTTTAAAAAGGAACAATAAATAAATAATAATCTTTAAACTCTGCAGATTTGTTATACAAAAGAGTGTTACATATTAAGGCTCACACACTTCAATTACGAATCCGTCTGTACTTCACAATAGGCGTTCCCTGACAATTACATGCACCACCATGAAAAAGATCCAAATCTTTAGCAGTCCAATCACTACAGTTCAGCATATTGACAAAAACTGGCAATAATCCTACAGCCAAAAGCTTTACTTCAGATTTCTGAGATATCCCAGTAAATCCATGATCCATTCTTACATGTCTGGTAAAAAAAACAGGCACTATTGTACCTCCTGCTGGGGCACAGTAATGCAGGATACCAAGGAACACAGAGGTGTTAGAATTATAGACTTATCAATGCTGCCATTCACCTTCTGCTTTTCTGTATTCATTCCCTGGGGTGGCAGGCAATGCAACTCAACTCAACTTTCACCTGTCTGGCAGAAAGATTTCACAGTCTTTCTGCTCTGAAGGTTGGATTTAATTCACCTGACTTCAACTGTGTCAAAGCTATTGATCTAAACTAAATTGACTTGGTTTCCTCTGTCATTGGCAGGAAAAAATAAAGGATGGAGAGGATGACAAGTCACATCTATCTTAGGCGTGATGCCATCGGTACTGCATGTGTTACTCATTAGATGTCAGTCTTTTTGCATAGCAAGAGTCATTCTATGATTCTTAAAAATAAATGTTATTTCTTTTAGCTATAAATATTTGTCTAATAGAAATCAATGTAAACATAATCAGCAAGCTGTGTATATGAATTTCTGTCACACAACTTCAGCTCTAACTCGGGAAGACCGGATTTATTCAGCCACCACCTGGCATCTTTTCAGGTGCTGTGGACCATGAGTGCTTCTCTTTTTCTCTGTTTCTCATGTCTCTTTTAATCGCACACAGTATTTTTGTTAGTCAACATTCACATTTCATTTCTTGTCCTTATATTTTGCTGGAGAGGGAGACAAAAATGTAAGAGTCCCCATAAATAACAATTAGACATCCAATGCTCAGTTAGCTGCTTGGTGCATTCCTTTTCTTCTTTTTTTCCTGGACAGATTTTTTAGAAGTTAAACAAATGCTACTATACAAAATACAGAAAACACCACACACACAGAACACCAGTACATGAATAATCAGGAAATGTAGAGTATTCAGACTCTATCATAGGGCAGTTCCAAATCTGTCACTGAAAATAGCAAATTCCAGGGTTGTTAAGACCTTGTGGATTTTACCCCAGCAGCTGCCTGGCTATCAGCTGCCTGCTGAATTCATAGGAGACGCCCCTGTAAACAGTCAGTCTCCTCTGTTAATTATCTCTTTTTCTTTTTTCTAGCAGGCATTACATGGTATTTAAAGGCTACTGAGTTAAAAGTGCTCCCCGAGTTTACAATGAAAATGTTATTTTTATAAGAAGGTATAAGAATTCCATGTTCGATGCAAATGATCAGTAATGCAAACTAGTAAACAAATATTCAAAGTAAGCTACAACCTCTTCAGCTTCCCACTGCAGAAACCAATCTTTTTCTTGTAAAAGTCAATACTTTCATTAGAAAGAAAACTCACTCTGAGTTTTTTATGAGCAAGAAAAATAAAATGTAGTCACAGGTTCATGGTAAAACATTTATCAGAATTGCATGAGTGAACTAAATACTTTCTAGTAAATGATGTAGTAAAAAAACCCTCAGAATTTATGCACGGATCTAGTGACTATGGATTTCTCTGTTCTGTGCTTTTTTTTTAATGAATGTTTGTGCAATAATTGCAACAACATTTAGGTTTGCAGATACACCAAAATATTTTAATACTATATTTCACAGAGTGACCACATTTACCAAATGTGCACAAACAGGCAAAGCCTGCCCATAAGACATTGCTGTTATCACTCAGATTTTTAAGCCACAGCACAGTCAGCTTTCACAGAGGGCTCACACTTATTTCAAGGGACACAACCTCATTCTTATTCAGTACACTGTAAATTTAAAGCCAATTTGCATTTTAATCTTCTACCTGTGATCCAGCACTACAGTAAAAAGAAGTAAAAATGTGAACTTAAACCTTCACAAACTTGAGGAAAATTCTGATGGGGTCTCATCTTTTGTGACATGAATGCCTCAAATTGCTATTATGAAGTGATGCCTGGTTGTGTACCCTCCTTTACATATTTCTCCATGAACTATTATGCCTTAGGATTAAGGAAGCTATTTCGAGGGTGCCATATGTACTGCTGCACCCAGTATGGCAGAAATTCCAGGTGCCCATGTTGAGTGTGTGGATACTTAGAAGCCATGTTCGTTTCTAAGTATCCACACCTGGACTGACCTCGTGCATTTGAGAGAGCTCACTGCCAGCAGGCTTTATTTTGAAAAACCATACCCCATGTGTTCGTGCCATTTGCACACATCAATATCCTAGGTATTATTCCTGTTCTAGAATGGTGAGCAAAGAAGCAATGTGCTGACAAGTGTAAACCAGGAAAAGTTAAGGAAGAAGAAACTAATGAATAGAAGTGGTTTGTCAGGTGAGCATTTTAAGGATGACACCTATGGCTATCCAGAGGCATGATCCCCATCCCATGTAGACCAAGTAGGCCAATTCAAGCTCCTCTGCTATAACCTGCTATTAAATTCATGTAACTATGCTTTTACTGCAAAACATAACTAGACCCAGAGCTAGCCATGGAAGCAGGTTTGGACCAGGTACATATAAAACACCCTAAAAATGATCATTGGTGTGGATTTGTATTGTCATGAATCTGTTATAATGGCCCTGCACAAGCCTCCTCTTCACAGACTGCTTGTTTAAGCAAGGGTTGCAGTCCTGGTACCTCAAATCACATTTGTCAGGAACTGAGAAGAGAAGCAGTCACAAAAATCAGTAATGGCTCTATGCATTCAGAGGAACTTGGCCCCATAGAATTATCTGCTGCATGTCTCACAAACTATGATATATGAGATTTGTACCAGCCCAATAACATTTGTTTGACTTTCTTAGATACAAACAATTATATATTGAACTTCAACCAGTACTATTGGCACAGCAATATTTTCTGATAGCCACTGTCCCTACTTCTGTATGGGAAGACTGAGAATTCTAAAAAAAGAAACAGCACAAAATACAAACCTCCAGATACCAAAACTTAACACTCCCGGTCTGCCTGGATCAAAACCCAGACAGCAGCAGCTTTCAATGTCATGAAAAACCATCCATTGTACATGCTGTGAACCAGTCAGTTCAGTTTTTCATGATCCAGACTGCACATCAGCTGTGACATTTGACTTGAAACTAGAAATATTTTGGAAGTCTAATCAAAACTGCTGCAGGTGTTTCAAAATGCTTGTAAAAATATTTGAGTTAATGCACATCTAGTAAACAGTTAGCTAACTGGAATATTAGAATGAATCACTACAGTGCTTCTTTAATGTCTTTCTTTTAGGCAAAAGTATCCATAACTCCCATTCAATTTTATCTTTCAAGTTATTAATATCAAAAATCTTTCATTCACGTCATGAAGCCCATGGTTTATAATGTATATGCTCAAACATCAGTTATTGCATTTTTGACAGGAAAAGACCTATTGCAGGTGCTGGAGGAAACAATCAGGCAGCTTCAGAGATCATTTCATGGCATTTAGAAGTGGGTATTGCTTCAGTCTCATTGTTTCGCACCTTAATTCACATGACTTTTATGACCTCTCTATCTAAACGTTTCAACATGGATATTAAAATACTTGGAAACCATCCTTGTTATTCATTTGACTTACCCTGCCCAGAGATTAAAGGGATATTTTTCTCCAGCTGAATTCCATTCAACTTTTCTCAGTCGATTTTGTTCTTTTGTTATTAGCAGCTTATTGAAAGAGATCTGCATAAACCTTTGAAAAGGCACCAGTTCTAAAGTGCTACACTGAATTCACCTCAGATCAAGGGGAAAAGAGTCATTCAGCATATAAAAAATAGGTTCAGAGTAATGCTTCAAGCACCGAATTCTAGGCTATTTAATTACTAATCTGTGGGACAAGTCAGCATGCATTACACTGATCATGTCACATCAGTTACAAAGACCTGCAGGAGTCTGAAGCTAGGATATGAAGGTAGAACTGTCATAATTTTCAGTAAATTTGTTGCTTTTCTCATTTGTCACAAGTCAGAATATTCCAATTTTTTGAACTGAAACTGGAGATTAAGAATGTGGGATAAGCATACACAGTCCTTCCTGTTACAGGTGTTTGGGGAGATGACTTATTAACCAGGCTCACACCCACAGAGTAACCCAGGAAAGCTGTAATAGTAGTGACAGCACTTCCCAGGAAAAAGGGCAATCATGTTGTGGCTTCCCCTCCTTCAATAGTTTCTCCTTAAAATGCAATAATGCAAAAATCTTAGAAATTTTATCTCCTGGAGTTGGCTGGGAGAAGTAATAAATCGGTGGATCTTATTGCTAGCTTTGACATACGTGCTCCAAATATCTTCTTTTGCAGAGCAAAGGCTCTTAAGAAATTGCCAGAGCTTTATATTCATGGCATTTAGAGACAGAAATAGTTGCCATTATGAAGGAGTCACTATGTTGGCTTGGATTTACCTTTGCATTCACATAGCCTCACATAAAACAAAAACTGTATAGTAGGCTACTGGTTCAGGTGAAGATGCAAAAATCATTACTATGTTCCCCAAAAAACCACTCTTTTCCAACAGTGTCTCAGAAAATCACCTTTTCAGACAGTTTGGGCTGGTGCATCCATAATCAGGCTCTCAAGTTTGAAAAAAAATTTAAATAACCTTTTTTTTTAAACCGTGTTTGACCCATTATTTTCAAATGCATTTCCTTATGTCTTTAAGATGGATACTCATATTCCTTCTTCATTCACAGTATTAGGGAACAGTATGCTGAGGTGCCATGGAAGCTGGGAACTGAATTATTTATCTCTTCACAGGAGCAAGATGCAGAAGAAAGAACAAGTTGAAAACTCCTATAGGTAGGCTAGAAGAAAATGTATTCCCACAGAAAAAGACCTAGAAAAAGGAATTACATTCCAACCAATGCAATGGTATAGCTTCCAGCACATAAATTCAAGCTACAGCCTGGAGCCTTTGATATCCTCTCACAGCTTCCAGCCACAACTCAAAACTTTATTCCATCAACCACAAGAGGTGGGATTTTTTCTTCACTGCTCTCCAACATTTTTCCTGCATGTCAAAAACTGACAAATAGAATGCTTTGCTAGGAGTATGTTTCCTCACTTAACTGTAGTATCAAGAATGTATTTCAATACAGCGAGAGTCTGTACTTTTTAGCTTGAGGGTATGAATTTGTCACCTTGAAATAGCCTCCTCACAGTGATGGATGATATTTCCTTACTGGTCACTCCAGGGTGTTACATGCTTTTGTACAACTGTTTAGAACAAACCTACCTAGAGATGCTATTCCCTCTGCTAATAAACATTTCCTTTCTTTCCATTATTTCTCATTTCTTTCCTTTCTTTCTCAATGAGTATATCCACTCATACAGCAGTGGATATACTACAAGCTATTAGAATATTCACTCAATGAACAGACCTCTTAAATTCAGCTACTGAATTTATGTAAAAAAACCAAAAAACAAACAACAAAAATCCTCTTAAAAACATTAAAGTACATTTATGGTGAGTATATCTCCTGCAGTTTGGTTGACAGGTTACAATCCTTGGCATAGCAGATACAGTGAATATTCTGGATTATGCTTCACCTATTTTTACAAAAGTGGCAACCCTAGGAGTCCATAAAGGGACAGAAAGGAATGCCTGGCTTGTACCTAAGTATTACATGACCAAGCACCACCAGCAGACCTGTTAAATCTTAGGCATTCAGTAAGAGACTTGGAAACTTCTCCACCAAGGTGCCTGCAGTTGCAGAACATAATCACAGCTTCACTCCTGTTCCAGGTTCCCATCTGTCAGATCCATCTGGACTCTGATCCATCATGCACTGATTATCTGCATCTGGTACAGGAAAACAGGACAGGAACAGACGCAAAGTGCTACACAGCAGCTAAAGAAGGTAACAAGGGAGCCACCACAATTAAAAGTTCATATACATTGGCAGGAATACACTACATCTATTGACCCATCCATCCTATATATGTGGTTATATACAGAGATAGGGTTGAGTGCTTTCTTGCACAATGGAAATACTCAAGAAAACTTATGTTAAAAGTAATAATTTAAACAATACTTTACATTGGCATAAACCAATACTGTTGTAAAAAAAGAAAAGAAAGCATGTCCTCTTCTTACCCATTTTCTTGTTCCTGTTCTTGTGTTATCCATTCCCCTCGGCTAACACAAACATCTGTCAGGTTGCTTGATGAATCAGGATATAGACTATACCTGAATTAAAAATATTCTGTTTCTTGTCAGGTTAATTTCAATCTCATTAAATCCTGAATATAATTCAGCACATAATTTACAATATGACAATGCAAATGCCTACACTGACCAAGGAAGTAAGAAACATATAGGTAGGAGAAGGAAGGATTGCATCTTTTAGTGACAATTCTGTCTTAATTTAGCTTAAAGTGATCACAGTCTTATTACTCTGCTGTCTCAAAGCTCATCAAAATGATTTAAGAAGACAGTGCCACCATGAACAGTAGACCAGCCCTCCTCATTACCCACATTCCCCACTCTCTTTCTGGTGTAGGCTTTACTGAATATGCAGGTAAGTCTGATCAATTCACTGTTCCCACTGAAAATTAACTTTTAGCTGCACCATAGATGAACTGACTGCACAGTTACACAACCAGACTAACACAAGAAAATGGGTGAGAGGTCATACAGGTGAAAGAGTTTCCTTTGGCAGGCAGAACACCTGAAAATCATCAGTTTTTTCTAAGCATGAAACTAGACTTTTACTATTGCCTTTTACTGGTCATCTGAATTTTAAGCAAAGGCTTCTAGTCCCAGTTTTTCCGCATTTTCAAAGGAGCACTACATAAAATTGTGGTACATAAAACCATCAGAAGGAGGTGCTAATTGTTCCCTCTCATGTGGAAAGTTCTCTACAGTTCTTTACTAAACAAGTACCTAACACTCACTGAAAAAAGTATAAATACATGAAACAACACAAATGGCTTTTGGGATATTCCAATTAACTTGTAAATAAAAATGTACTAGACAGTAATTTTTACAGTCTTTCTCAAAAACACTTTTTTCTCTTGTGCTACTCAATATTTAAATATAAAGGCTCCAAGAAAGCAGTGATGCTTTTGTGCTTTAGCACACACATAACAAGTTTCTTTTTGGTGGGTCAGAAATAATTTCTCAGGTTTGATTGGACAACTATAATATTTCACACATCATGTTTCCAAAAGGCTTAGTGGTTTGAGCAGAAAAAACAATTATCAGTCCTTTTCCACATTTTCAGGACTTCACCAGAAACCAAACAGGGATCTCTGCAGCTATGAGGATTACAGTCCTTGGGTCAGACATTTACGAGTAAAGCAAAGATCTGCACCATACAGGCACTAGAATCATCAATGACATCCTGGCCTGTATCAGCAACAGTGTGGCCAACAGGAGCAGGGCAGTGATTGTCTCCCTGTACTCGGCACTGGTGAAGCTGCAACACAAATGCTGTGTTCAGTTTTGGGTCCCTCACTGCAAGAAAGACATCGAGGTGCTGGAGTGTGTTCAGAAAAGGGCAACAGAGCTGGGGAAGGGGTTGGAGCACAAGTCTCATGAGGAGCAGCTGAGGGAGCTGGGATTGTTCAGCCTGGAGAATCTCTACAACTGCCTGAAAGGAGGCTGTAGCTTAGAGGGTGTCAGCCTTTTCTCCCAAGTAACAAGTGATACTACAAGAGGAAATGGCCTCAAGTTGTACCAGAGGAGATTTAGATTGGCTATTAAGAGAAATTTCTTCACCAAAACGGGTGTCAAGCTTTGGAATGGGCTGCCAGGGAAGTGGTTAAATCACCATCCCTGAAGGTATTTGAAAGGCATGTAGATGTGGCACTTAGGAACATGGTTTAGTGGTGGACTTGGCAGTGCTGGATTTACAGTTAGGTTCAATGATCTTAAAGGTCTTTTCCAACCTAAATAATTCTAGTTAGGAATCCATGTAAAACAAATATTCTAAATCTTCACCTTTTCATTCTTATGAGTTTTCTAATTCTCCTTTCACTAGAGATAAACCACTAGTTTAAAGTAATCAGAAAAGAGTGGAATACATTCCTTATGATCTGTAGTCTGTAAAAAAATCTCCCCTCAAAATGTTTCCTCAAAGTCCATAATATTTTTTATAATTGACCAAACATAATTTTTATAGCTGGCTCACCTACTAATGAAGCTGACATAACAACTGACTTTATTCAAAGTAGTGGGACCAAACACACAAGCTGATCATTCATATCTTGGCCCTAAATGGGATGGCCTTTTTCTCTCCAATGCTTATATCATAGTTCCCCTGTGACTTCCATCCTTATTGGCTCAGATCTGGGAAGGAAACTGGATGTTGACCTACTGGACAGGTGATTTATAGCAAGATCTTCTTGTGCAATTTCAGAAGCAGGCTCTACTCTGTTGCAGAGTTTAGGTAGTGGTAGTTTTGTGATTAGAATGTAGATGTAAATTAACACTGTGCCAAGTTACAAACTGAGTCAACAGAGCAGCAGTTATTTGAACCTGAGAAAAGAAATTGAAGATTCAAACCATATTAAAAAATATCCAAACCAAAACAAGCATTCATATTAGAGCATGAATGAAAGACGTGGAACTGAGTCTCTTTTTGACAGGTCTTTTTCTCCAGACGCTTCAGCTGCAATTCTATATGCTCAACTAAAACATATTTTACACATAAAATTATCTTGTGTACAGAATATGAAAACAGACATTAATATGAACAAAACAGATAACTGCAGTGCTCAGTGCTCTTTACATACAGATACCCATTGTGTTCATACCCTAAGTCTATTTCTGCTAAATGGACTGTGAAAATCAATAGCAAACTCCATTTGCTAAATAACACTTGTAAGCTCTGACTTGGCTAAGGAAATCTGGACTCAAATTGTTTGTGCAAACCTAACAGCAAGAGCTCCACGGAAATTCTTAATTCTTGCCATGTGGTCACGAGCAGGCAGCTTTGAAAGGCCAAAGTAATCTTGACATCTGCATTTCTGAACTTGCACCTGTGCATAAAAAATAATAAAAATCAAAATTTAGCCAACAGGCAAGAGGTTTTCCCTAAATAAGTTATGAGAAATAATTCAATTATGCTTAGCAATTGTGCTGCTGAAGATACAGCCTTTTGAATAAACCAATGCAATCTGAATATGGCAATTTCTTTTCAGGAATCAATGTGCTTGGTGATATGACTTCTAGCTCTCTCACAAAGCTGTTACAATGCTAAAATCAGATGCACCCTCTTAATATTTTCTGTATTGTTTATCAGCTGGGTGCTGAAATAGCCTGCAGGTTCTGACAGTGACCAGAAAAAGCCACTGGTACAAATAAAGTAATTTCAGCAGAACAAGTGTTTTGCTCTAACAGTAAGGACTGCCAATCACCTAGAGCTTTAGCACAATTCCCTGTGCCAGCATATTCCTTAAAAAGTCCAAACAGGGATATCTATAAGGCAAAAAGTCATTTTGGCACAAATAATTTCTCATTTGGGAAACTGATTAAAGCAACACTGGGCAGCATTAATTGCCTCTACTGGGGGGCTGAAATTGTTAGTAGCGACACAAAAGGAAGAGCTAGAGACACCTGTTTCCAGGATCAGAGAGAAGGAAGGAAGGAAGGAAGGCAAGACCCCCCTTCTTTATTTTTTATATCCATTTGGAAATCACTACTCATTGGAGGAAATCAGTTCTTCCTCCCTCAATTACAGTGGTCAAAGGAAATGTCCATCAAAGTTTTGTGTCCATGAGAAAGGAATGTAAATGATAAGATACAGGTACAATAACATAGCTATGTTTACAGAAAGGAACTGTGTGAAACTAGCTACAAAGAGAGTAAAAATATTCAACTTCAAAAAGCAGGGCAACACTGAACTCACTGTACCTTTACTACTGCAGCTACAATGGCTCCACTGTAGATAAATAAATAAGTGCTCAAATAAACTGCTCTCAAGGCCTTTAGCACGGTGGCAGGACAGCCTGGGCAGATTCTCCAACGCTCCATGAGGAGGGGTGAGGATTAACTTTGGAAGGCTGTGTTCCTGACTGATACAGCAGGACCACAAGAACAGAGCACACTCTGGAAAGGCTTGCTGGGGATACCCTCTGTCCTGTGTGCTGGCTCTCCGTCCTCAGGGGTCAGAGACGGCCCCTGGTTTGCACAACCATCTCTGCTTTCAGCATGCTGATGCTCTAGCCTTGTTCCTTGTCTGTGCTTGAAAGGTACAACCAGAACTTCTGCTCTTTCATTTCCAGCTTAATTTTTAAGAATTTTTTTTTTAAATCAGGTAAAAAATTTTCTAAACCAGACCTGACTTCAGTTAGTGCCAAATTCTACTTTTAAATACTGGTGTACCATCTCTGAGTACAAAAGCTGGCCATATTATGTTTTTGCTGCTTACCAGTTAGCCAGGGTCGACCCGAGCTTTTCTTGACCCTGAACCAAGCATGAGCAAATGACCCTTTTGAACTTTGGGAGGGAAAAGGGCCAAAAAAAAAAAAAAAAAGGAACACGCTACCCCCCCCCCAATTTTACAAAAGTTTCCAGCAATTTAATAAAGTAACAAATCATAAAAGACACTGCTCATCTGTTTGCAAGTGAAAGCGCAATTTTAATCATTTTTTTCAATGCTTTGTGCTCTCCGGTGCACGTGCAGTGGGAATAAACGCGGGATGACAGCGTTTTGCAGCCGGAGGATGCAGGCGGTAGAAGGGCACCACGCGAACCCGCAGGTGCAGCGCTCCCGCACGCCCGAGGGAGGGTGCGGGCAGGCGGCCACAGGAGCGGGCGGGGCGGGGAGGGGCTGAGGGAGAGCCCCGGGGACCCCGGGCACCTCCCACAGCCCAGCGCGATTCTCCCTCCCTCCCTCGGAGCCGGGGGCCACTCTCCGCTCGCTCCCCCGTGAGGCGCAGCGCCGGGCGCTTCTCGTCAGGGGAGGCGGCGGCCGGGGAAGGAAGGCAGGTCCTCCCCGAGGGAGGCCCCCCAGCCCCGGCGGAGCCCGCCCTTCAGGGGCAGGTAGCGCATTCTGAGGGAGCCTTCCTCCTCCTCCGTCTCCTCCTCCACCTCCTAAGGGCTGGTGGCCCGGAAGGGAAGCCCTGCCCCTCCTCCTCATTCAGCTCCCAGGTGGCAGCGGCCATCTCCGTGCCTCCCTCTCCGCTGCCTCCCGCGGCTCCGCTCCACCTGTAGCGCGGCCGCGGGGCGGGCAGAAGGCAAGTGCCCCCCGCCCTCCCGCTTCCCTCTGCCCGCCCTCCCTCCCGGGACACGGTCGCCGCTTCCTCCCGCTCCGGCTGCGGCCCTGACGTCGCTTCCTTCCAACATGGCGAGGGCAGGTTGTTGCTGCGGCCGCCGCCGCCGCCGCTGATGGAGGCGGGCGCGGGCCGGGGGCGGCTCGGGGACTGACGGGCACAGTCCGCGCACACACGCATCGGGGGTGGGAGGAGAAGGGAGGAGAAGGCTTCGTCCTCCCTCAGCCGCGGGGGTTGGCTGTCGGCGCCGCCCGGGCCCACCTCAGCCTCCCCCGGGGGAGCCGCCGAGCGGGTGTCGGGACGCCCTGCGAGGGAGCCCTTCCCCCGCGCCCGCCGCGGCCCCTGGCAGCGCTCCCGGTGGGAGCGGCTGGTGCCCCGCTCTCACTTCCCCACTCCACGCTCCTCCTCCTCTCACGGCTCGATCGCGCCCATGTATGAAGGGAAGAAGACGAAAAACATGTTTCTAACCCGGGCCCTGGAGAAGATCCTGGCCGACAAGGAGGTGAAGAAGGCGCATCACTCCCAGCTGCGCAAAGCCTGCGAGGTGGCTCTAGGTGAGGCGCAGCCCGGGCGGGCAGGGAAGGGGCGGCCAGAGGTCGGGGTGCGCTCCGGGGCCCGCTTTGCCTGTGCGTGCTTGTGTTGCAGGGGGGCTGTGGGGCTTCTGCGGGAATGAGGCAGAGGGGCTGCCCGGCAGGGAAGGGCCGGGGGAGGTGGGGCTGCGGGCTGAGCCGTGGCACAGGTTTGGGTCGTGCTGCACAGCCCCCGCCGGTGTGGGCGCCCTGGGCTGCGGGCGAGCATCGCCCCTGGCCGGGAGCGGCCCCGTGCTGACAGCGGCGGCGAGGGCGCTGCGGCGCCCGGCGGGCTCTCCTCCTCCTCCTTCTCCTCCTCCTCCTCCTCCTCCCCGCTCGCAGGATGAATAGGCAGAGACGGAGCTGAGCTGAGCTGACCTGGAAGCAGACGGCCGGCGGGGAGGGAGCAGGTGACAGGCAGCGGTGAGGGAGGAGGGACGGGTGCGAAAGCGGGGGTGGCGGAGAGCGAGAGACAATGACACCAGGCCACGTTTGGAGCTGGTGGCCTTCCGGAGCCGGGAGGAAGGCTTGAACGGGGAGAGGATCGTCCGGGAGATGTGCGAGGAAGAGCCTTAGCTGAGTCGTTCCTGGTAGATGAGCAGCTGATAGGGAAGGGGGCTTCCTTCATGCATGGCAGAGCTGGAGCTGCCACGGAAGATCACAGAATCACGTAGTTTTTAGGGTTGGAAGGGATCTCTGGAGATCATCTAGTCCAACCCCCGTGTTGTTGGGTTCCCAGGATGTGGGAACGTTTGCCCGCTTCGGGCCGAGAGAGGGGTGTTGGGTTTGTAGTTGCAGCCGTGTCAGTGCCATCGCGCCTGAGAGCGTGAGCGAAGTGCGGTGCTGGATGGTACAAAGCACATGGACACATCCAATAGCAGGCAGCTCAAAAGGACAACTTGGGCTTCACAAATCTGACATGATTAGTACAGGCGGGGCTTGAACCTATCTGGCAAAATATTGACATATTTATTGAAAGACTTCTGGAGAAAGACCTGTTTTATTTAATTAATATGTAAATGGATTATGTCCCTCCTTTTCTGGTGTAATTGTTACTGTTTTGAAGATAATTATCTCCATTTCATACAGTAATAATGTCTGTTTAAATTGATTTTTTTGAAGAGATAACATTAAACAGGAACTTGCTTGTTTTAAAAATGAATATAAGTAATTTCAAGCTGTTCTTTTGTCATTCTATTTATTTGTATGTTACTCTGCTTACTTAAAAAAAAATCCTTTTCTTTGTCTATGAGAGATCCTGACAAAGGGAGGGGCAGAAATAACCATAGTTCAGCTATTTATTTCTTCTTAATTAAAATTGATGAGAAAGGAGTTTTGTCTTACATTTATCATTTATCACTAGAGTGGTTAAAATAATCATACAATTTATGCAGCTGGGATTAAACTGATAACCCTTTGACCCTTCTGCTGACTTTAGACTGTGTGTTCAAGTTAGAAAAAAAACAGAGAAATGTTTTTTTGTTGTTAAACTGAATTTATATTCAGCCTGTATATCTTGCATAGAATTAGACACTGGTATTAATCTTGTGTTTTTGCTATACTTTTTTGCAGTAGCTTAATCTGTTTTAAGTATCATCCAGATCCTTTCAAGCATGGCTCCATTGTGTTACACAGATTATAAAGCAAACCCTCTAGACTGTACAATTTGTATCTTATGTCATATAAACTGATTTGTGCAAGGAGATCCTCAAGCACACATCCTAGTGATTTCTATCCTACAGCTTCATTGAAACCTTCTCCTGTGGATCTGATTGTGTGATTAAATAGGAAGACAATACGTTGTGGGCATAAAAACCGTTAAAGGAGGAAAGAAGAAATACAAGGTTGTGTGTACTACCTGATCTATATAGAAGGGCTTCATGAACTGGAAAAGCATCAGACATGATGTACTCTGTGTTAACTATCATAGAGTCTTACTGAAATAATTATTTTGGTTGCAGCACAACAAAATACAGTTGGTGATTGCAAATATAGTGTGGTCCATTGTCCGGTTTTGTGTGTGGTCGACTCCTAATTCAGAAGTGGCAATATGTAACTCTTGAGTGGAGTAGTGCTCGTGTCAGTCTATAAAAAGCTTTTCAGAGAAGAGTACACATCCATGTTTCACAGTTGGGGCAATTGGATATTAAAGCTGAGCTGCAATTTTTGTAGCAGTGTTGGAAATGGGATGCACATGCTATGTTCTGTCCATGTAGCTCCTCGTCTGTTGAGACTGCTCTTCAACTGGATGCTTCTTTGCCACCTTAATCAAGGAGTACAGACTTCTTATTCCTGAAAAATTGCTTTCTTTTGGGAAGCAGCAACATTAGTGATAAAACATTACTAAAATAGTAATGTAGAATTGAATTTAATTTGGTGCTAACTCTGGCAAAGCCTAACTTTACAGTTTTATTGGATTTTTTTAAATGGTTGTTAAATAAAAAGCAGCTTTTAAGTATAATGGCAGTGCTGCCATATCCTCAAATCAACATCTTTTTATTTCAGTCTTAATATTTAATTGATTAGTCTGCACTGAAGTTATCTGATTAATATAAAACTGTGCCATTAAGATTTTTTTTCCCAACTGCATGACTGTACTAAAATGTTGCTTATTATTTACTACTCCTAAGTCAGATCTTCTAATTAGTAATTGTTACTAATTCAGGCTTTTTTGTTTCATTTTCTAAATCAACTATTTACGTTGTTTTGTTTGTATAAAATGGTCTGCTATTGGTGTATTTGAGAAACAAGCAAGCAATGACCAGAAATACAGTATTCCTGTACAACAGGCAAGCGAATTGCAGCTCTGCTTTTTAGATTGACGTTTAGAAGCAGTATTTTAGGAATCTTTAATTATCGCCCTTTGTGATTTTTAATCCCCATATATTTTTCTTATAAATCTGTGCTGTTGCATTCCATTAAGATTATACATCATCTGGTTATGATTTGTGAATTCCTGGGGACAAGAACCTTGCAACATTTCTGGTGTATGTTACTGTGGCAGTCTGACCTCTGAACATGTGTTAAGATGAGGTCCTTCTAGTGTGACCATTTTTCTAGTGTATTAGAAGATAGCAAAATATTGACTAAGTATTGCAACCTGAATTCTGGATGTTCTTTGGCTTTTTAATAGGGCTAAAATTAAGCCTGATACGCATAGCATCTTGTATTTGATGATTCACAAGGTTGTGTCTGGATTAATACAGAACGGCTGAGTTTAATTTAACACTGTCCTTTCTGAAAGGTATTGTCTCTAGGTAGAAAACATTTCTTTGGTCACCTAATGAAATACAGCTAATTTAGAACTTTGTATTGTTTACTTGCATAGCAACAATTCTTAATCTGTGTAAGGAATTAGCTTATCCTTAAAACTGCCCACTTGCAGAAAGCATCAGGCAGCAAGCTGTCAGCAGGATTAGGTCTAGAAGCTCCTTTTCCAGCGAGTTACCTCCCCTGCTGTTTCTGTATTGGTTTTCAGCCACGTTACAGACTAGGAAACTCTACTCTAAACATACTGTGTTTGCATAATCCATGAAAGGTCTTGGGGGGAAACATCCTCGTCTGAACATAAAGTTTTTAACAGACCGACCAAAAACTGTTAATGATTTGTGTCAGAATCTGGAGCGTGGATTTGTCTGCTGGAATGGTGGTTTCACAGGACCAAGCTGAGCAAACCAGAATTCCCTGCTTGTATAAAGTCTGCTAGTTCAGCTGCAAATCAGGAGTCAAGCAACTCTTCCATAAAGCTCCAAACCACAAGTAATATGGATATGTACCTGGTATGTATTCTAAAGAAAAGTGTGCATGTGCTGCTCGGACTTCTGAAACTACCAACTGAAGAGGGCTGACACTTAGTTTTAAAACTTTCTTTAGTGCTCCTGTTTATTTTAGTCTGTCATGCAAGGATCCTGCTGGATGATGTAGGTCTCATGCAGTGTGAAAGTAACAGCTCCATTCAGTTTGTGCTGCCATTCCATGTGTGTAGGTTGATGAAACAGCAGGCTGTAATTAAGGGCTGAACCTTAGTTTCTCTGAAAACAGGTAATGTTTGGAGTAGAATTTACCCAGAGGTGTCAAGATTCATCTATGTCCTTACCTGTGCAGGTCTGTAAATGGCCTTTCGCCCACTTATATTTTTCTGTGTCTCCTTTTACCCTTCCTAGTTTCATCTTGTGTCCTTCACATATACAAACAATTGTGATATATGTATTAGAATGAGTTTGGTTAACAGTGAATACAGAAATGTGTATATGTGTTGGAAACTCTGGGTGCATTGGAAAATACCTTTCGAAACTATCATGAACAGGTAAAAATGCATTTTGAAGATCATTATCATGTTACTGTGCTGAACTTAATTTTACTGGAGAAGTTGTGAATGCGTGTTTGTATTTTGGATAGGGCTGTTCTTGGTAGGCTGCCTTTCATTTTTCATGAAAATCTGTTGTCCTATTTTAGAAACTGAAGGTCAGAATTTTTGGAGTTTTTTCTATGCTGAATACAGGGAGATTGGTATTGCAATATTTGTTGTCTGCATGTGCTATAGGCATTTATTTTCACAATGTACAAGACACTGTTGTCGATACAAAATTTCTTTTCTGGTTGTAATTGTCTTCTAAAAAAACACTTTGAAGTGAGAAAGGAAAGATAAATGGAGATTTCGTGCTAGTAAAAACCAAGATGTATATTTAAAGAAAACCAAACAACAACAAAAACCAAAAAACCTTGAAAATGACAGTTGCCCTTCCTTCCTTTTGCTTGCTTTAATAAGCTTGGGTTTTAACTAGCAGGCTTTCAGTGTGGTTAAGATCTCATCTCCTTTTGCAAAGATATAAAACTTGGCTTGGTAACAGTCAGGTTTGGTTGGCCCTGTAAACTGTTTTCCCGGTTGCCTTCAGCATTTGATATGTCAGGTGCTGTTTATGTAAAATTTATGGGGATAATTTAAGAAAAGTTGTGTGTAGTGGGATATTTTATTGTTTCAAATGTAATCAGATCTTGCCTGTGCAGAATGGCAATGCTGATGAGATTTAATGTCTTTTGAGAAAGGGCGTGGTTGGCAGGGTGCATGTAAAAACACTGTGGTAGAAAACAAGGTGGATTGCATCTGGGTTGGAAAAATGGTAATGGAGAATGCATATCAAATACTTGATTTTTGACTTGGAAGTTAAAAATGGTATTTCTTTTAGGCAACTTTGACTTTATTTTGTAACATGTTCAGTCAAAGCCTTTGCAATTTTGAAAGTTTTAACATTGATTTTCACTATCTTTTAAAATTTAATTTTGAAAGATTTCGACACATCTTTGTGACACAAGACAGCTTTTAAATGCCTCTGTTTTGCTGCGTATTTTAGAGCCCTAATTGGAATGTTGAAGCTTAAAATGAGAAGTTGTTGCCTTGTGACTAGAATGCATCTATTTCTTGTAAGAACTATCTTTACTGTTTTGTGGGGGTTTGTTCTAGTTGATTTTTTTTCCTATACCCTTTTCCAGTGCATTACTGCTGTAACTGTTATCTTTTCCTTTCTGCTCTTGGTTCTTGTCTCCAGTTAACCACTGTGTAATTCATTCAGGGTGACAACAGTGTCTGTTCTTACAGGCCTTCTTCATATACAATTGAAAAAAAATTAGCTTGACTGTTGACATCAGTTGTACATTCCAGACTTTTTCTAGAATCCTTCAGAGAACAATTGGTATTGAGGTAGTATTTTAATAATATGTTCTAAATATGTTAACTTGTGCAGTTGTCAGGAAGGATTTTGGGGTTTTTAGAGAGGGAAGCATCAGCCGGTGGTTTTCTAGTCACTCTCTCCTGTTCTTGGCCAACATCCTAGCTGAAATCTTGGATTTAGAAAGATGAGGAAGACTTTTCTTTTTGGGGGGCACCTAGCTGTCAGTTTGGGGTTTTTATTGGTGTTCATATTTTTATCAGGTTGCTGATTAGTTTGTACTTTAAATGGATGCTGCCAGGAACCTGAGAAGAAGAGAGACTTGCAAACTTGTACATGACTCTCATTCAATTCTGCAGCAGTCAGTGGTAGATCAGTGACTCAAACAGGCACGGGAAAAGAGTTTTGTGTTTTCAACATCCAGCTGGAGAGCTTTCCTGTGTGGTGTATAAATCGGTGGTTTGCAGGAAAAAATACTGTGGTCTGTGAAAGACAGCTACTGTCAGTGGAGCATTATAGGCTTGGAGGGACTTGGGAAACAGCTCTGCAGATTTTGAGGAAGGAGGGAGGTACCATGGAAATGGAGTTGAGTAAGAAGTTTGATAATTTTTATCTGTTAAAGGAGTCAGACCTCTACTGTGGGTGTTCAAAAACCAAAAATAATGTGTAGTAGCTGTGCTAGTCAGATGCATACAGACGAAGAAGTATTCTGTGCAGTTCTTCTCAAAAAGTAAATAGTAGAAGAAACTATAGGTTACTCCTAGGCAAAACAGACCTTTAAGAAAAATCACACACAAGAAGTCTCCAAACTACCAGGGAAAACATAAAATGCTTCTGTGACATTTCATGGAAAGAGAATATTGTACAAGGATAATTGAACAAATGGTAGCTGGTGTTGCTATGTAAAGCACTTCATGTGGTAACCTAAAATGAAGAAGAAAAAAAAAAACCCCAAATCTACCAAATAAACTCCCCCCACTCCCAGCCTATATATTTTATAGATCCTGTAATGGAATGCAGGGGAGTGTTACATAAAAATATCTGTTTTGAGGAATGAATAAAGTAGATGATACTTTGCTGTCCGTTTTTAGTATAAATGTAAAGAAATTCTAAAAATAGGTCTGTCAAGACCCAAGAGTTTGAAATACCTGGCAGAATTCCCTTATTGATTTCTAATCAATCTTGGGACACTGGAAAAATTCCAAAGGACTGGAACACATCTGCTACTGTGCCAGCATTGTTCCAAGGATGAATAGGATGACCTAGGTAATTGCTAGTGTATTGGCTTAATGATGATCCCAGGCAAAGTGGTGGAGTGACTGATACAGACGTGAGTGAGAACAGAATTGACAGCAAGGATTTGAGAAAGATTTAAAAATAATTTTTAAAAAAAAGGCAGACCCTCTACCAGTTTTAAGGGTTTGGGGTAGATTGTAAGGCATTTTCACTACATGCTAGTCTTCTGTAACTCTTACATTCTTCAGTTCTTAATTTTACATGATTAGAAGTGGAAATTGACAAACTGGTAGAAAAAGGGTTCATAAAATTTCATTTGAATTGATAACTATTAACAAACCTTGGTGTGAGGAGTTTTTTTGTGATGGTTGCTTGATTGGTTTGGTTTGGTTTGGTTTTTCTCCCCCACCTGTTTTTGATGTTGCTTCTTTCCAGTCTACCCTTGGTCTTAACTTTTAGATATTCTTGGTGTTGGAGATTTTGCTTGGATTTCTTTAAGGGTTTCTGGATTGGATGTTGTTTGCTGGTTTTCTTTAATTTGACGTTTTAAATGTATTAGTAGATGATGAGATTTCAATTGGGAAGCAGGAACTTCTGTAAGAGCTTGAAGTCTTGAGGAAGCTGAGCTCTTGTTACGATACTGTGGTCAAGAGCAGCTTGAAAGCTTGAGTAAGAAATGTGTAGGTTGGACTAACTCTGTACCTGACAGAACTTACAGCTATTTTGTCATGCATGGGTGGGATTTTTGTCTTTTGTCTGAGCTTTTTATTTTAGAATTGTATTAACACTTTAATAGCGTAACTAGATTTTTCCAAAACCAAGTGTGTCTTTGTGTCTTTTAATAAGACTTCTAGGGCATGATTGCTCTGGACTTTTTTTTCCGTTTTATTTTGTTTTGGGTTTTTTTTGTTTGTTGTGTGTGGGTTTTGTTTTGTTTTTTTTTTTGGGAGGGGGTTGTTTTTTATGACTTTAGTTCAGAAGGTTTGATTTTTATTTTTTTTTTCTCCTGTCCTCCTGATTCTGGTGCTTCATCACGTATACTCATGTGGTACAAGATTGCACGGTTATTGATGTTAAGCTATTTACTTGTTTTTGTTCAAATGGGTAATGTTTGCTGTCCAGTGCTCTTCAATTTTTTTTTTCATTTCATGTATTTCTTATGTCAGAAAAATTATACTTTAAAGATAATTGAAAATACTTGTCCTTGAGATAAATGGGTTTATTCAAGCTTTCTTTTCTGTCTACTCAAACACAGAAGGAGATAGGTTTCAAAAAGATGATTCATTAATAATACCAATTTTACACATGCTGTCTTTACACTGCTCTAATAATCTTCACAGATTTTGTAATGTTATTCCTACTTTTCAGTTAAAAATAAAAGTGTAATTAGGTTTATAAGTATCTAAAGAGATTTTAGCCAGTGCTGGATCCAGGAGTGCTTTACTCTTTACTCCTTTTTTTTTTGTTTCACTTGAAGTGCATGTGTGACTCCCAAGTGTCAATTTGCAGTGCGTTTAGTTGTCAGGAATGTTTGAATGACCAGCATGCCTCAACATTGCAATGTGCAGCTTTGCATTTTGAGAGAAATGAGGGAGGAGATATTTTTAGACCTTGAAATTGAGATAAAAATATTGAAGATAACTGAAGATATTAGATGGCATTTTATACTGCAGGCTAAGCTGTCCAGTTGAATAGTATGAGGCACACTTTCAAAGTTCCAAATCTGTAAATTAAAAATAAATAGTATGACTCCGGGGTGATTCCTTTGGTAGCTTCCCATCATATTTTAGTTTTCAAACTGTGCTACAGATTAACACAGATATACTTGCACAAAGCAATGTACTTTTAATGCAGGTTGTAAGCACAGACTAATGGGAATGCTCTTCCAAGTGGAGATATTTTTTGCAAATGTGTGGTTCTGTTGTGTTTTAAATTAACGCACTGCTGCATGCCTGCCAAGTGACCTTGCAGGTGCTAATGGTGTGTATGAAGGTCTGGGTGGTTCTGTTGCATGATCTGAGAGTGCAGCAGCCAAGATAAAATCATTGGGGGGCTTTTGCAGCTCAGGAAAACTGGAAAAGGCAAAGTCTTAAACTGGCTTGCTTCATTTGGTTAATGGACTGTGATGTTTGCAAGAATGCTATACTGGGTCTTGTGTGGAGTGTAGGAAAAAGGATAGGTATAAATTAACCTCTGTTTTCATTATTCTGAAATGGAAGCAGAGCTTTATACCTTAAGTAAAATTGCTGGAATAGTACAGCTGTTGGAAGTTTGAAGGCTGGATAAAAATGGCCCAAGAAATATTATTAAAATTTTCTTCACCTGCATCAAAATGAGACACTTGGATGTTTTCCACTTGTGATTTGAGACATGACACTTGATTTTATGTGATTATGCATATAGCTAGATCTCAAATGCTCAGAAAGCTTGCTGTAAAGAGAAGTAGTTTTCTTCTTTAAAATTGTACCTAACACAGGGGAATAGAGTCTGTGGTGGTTCACTTCAGGTTTGTATCTTAGGTGCAGAAAGGAAAAGAAAAGGAAATAAGTTTGACCTCCATCCCTGACTTTTGCTCAAAACAATATCTGCATAGAAATTATTAGCAGTTTTTTATATTGAAGGAAAGGCAGCACTTGGACCATTCTTTCCTTGTTCACCTCCTTATCACATGAAAGCTGAAGTTATTGTCTGCTTGGTTGCAGTCCAGGCCTTTCAGTGATGAAGTTGAGGCAGGTAGCATTTTCTTTGACTGACTTTTGTAGTTTGTAACAGTTTTTATTTAACCATGTGTCCTAAAATGCTCTCAAAGGACGTATAGGAGACACACCGTCTCGGTGCAATAGAACGTATAATGACTGTTAAATAAAAACTGTGTTGTTAAATAAAAAGAATATGTGTAGTTAATGCAAGTATATTTTTTCATAATACTTTATTATGAGCTGTGGATCCAGTAAATATGGAACTGAATGCCATAAATTCTTCACAGTTTAGTAAGTAGTGATAAAAGAAGCACTGTCTTGTAGCATGGTTGGCAACACGGCTGGAGTTAAAATTATTGTGTAGTGGTGGTCTTTTTAAGTGGCCTTCTACTTGCCTTCTTACTGGCATCTGAGAAAAGAAAAAATAGCTGTCATGTGTAATTGTCTTAATTTATGCAGTCTGAGCTATTGGATATAAATAAAAGATAGAATATGGAAAATTAAAATTTCATTGTTTTAGTAATCTAATGCATGTGTGCTGTACTGAAGGCAGCCACACACTGGAGCTTTCAGTAATACTGATGTTGTTACTTCTTGTGTTCTTTCAAATACCTTAGTCTGAGCTGCTTTCTATATCAGCATTTCATGAAGAAATCAGGACTTCAGTAAAGTGTGATCACCTGGAATGCTTCATTTAAAAGAGCTCACATCAGGACTTCTGATTTAAAGTTTGAGCTTTCTGTTACAAACACAAATTTTTGTTTGGGTGGAAATTACAAATTTGGTATGGTTGTGACGTTTTGGGGGGCATACCACAGACATAAAAATAAACTAAAGTCCATACTTTTTTATTATCCTTTCTTTGTTTTCCTCTGTCAAATAAAACTTTATGAATTTTGTAGACAGTCATTAAATTCTGGCTATCTTCTTGTGACTGGAGCCACAGCAAGAGGGAAGTGGCTTAATGCTCTTTTAATTAGAAGGTTACCAGTAGTATAATTAATGTATAGACTTACATGTGACTTTTAAAGGTTTAGTGCCTGATTTGCATAAAAGTCTTGCAGTGTCATGTGTTTTCTTGCTTTTAAAGTTACTGTAGTGAGCAGGCTACTTAATGAGAATATGTTGGGTGGGGTTTGGGGGGTGGGGGTTGCAATTTCTGTAGGTATCATGGACTTTAAATTGTCTTGTATTTAAGTCTGAAATAAAGCTTGGTAATTTTCAACTTTTAAATTACATTTTTAAACTACCCATTTCCTAAAGGGAAAAAATAATTGCACTCATATCTACAGCAAGGCTAAAAATAAAATATAGATTTTTCCCATATTACGAAGGGATCTTTTAATTTGATTCTGGCTGTTCTTAGAACTTGACAGTGCACAAGACCTTAGTGTCCCTGCTTGTATCTTGTTTTTGACAAACCACAGTTCTGATCACTTGACAGAGCGGAAATGGACCTCGTACATATTGAAAACATTATAGCAAATGATTGTCCCTGTTGTCAGGAGGATCAAAAAGCCTGAAGGTTCCCTTTTTGCAGGATGTAGGAAGGGGTACTACCCATAGTTTGATCAGTTTTAAATCTGGATTTTATTAAAAAATAATCTAGCAGTCAAAATAAATTTGAGATAAAGATGCTCACATGGCTGGCTTAGAATAAGCATTCTATGCCAAAATTTTCTTTATTCCACGAGTCTGTTCTGTATGTGTATTACAGCTACTTAATATGTTGTATACTTGTGTTTATGGAGGGCCCAGCAGAGGTATAATTGCTTTTTGTACCTTGAGTAATCTGCAAAACTTGTATGTGATAGTAGCTTGTGGTAGCTGCCATACTTAAAAAAATACAGAATAAGGATTCATCATCACTGCTATGCACATGTGCTTACTCTTGGAAAAACAATTTTAAAGAAAATGGAATGTTCAAAGGATCGTGTTACATGACAAAGTCTGCTGAAGAGGTGGGCTGTGTGAAGAGGGGACACGTAGCTTTTGTTCATACTGCCAAATGATCCAGAAACAAGACTGAGAAACATAATGACAGTCTTGTTCTGCAGCAGCAGCCTGTCTTTGCCAGAATAAATACAGAGCATTAGTAAAGCATTTATTTCAGTCTTCATTTGTCACCAACCAAGCAAATGTCAAATAGAGCATAGTAGAAAATAACAGAGAAGTCTCAAGAAATAGTTTCATCAATAGGTAACTATGTCGGAAATGAATGTATGCTTGCTTATATATGAACACCAGAAATCTTTAAAAATAGTCAGCTGAGAAAATATCAGTGGTTTTAAAATGTTTTTAAGGATGCTGTCTTAACATGCCAGCAATGAGAAGGGATAATTTGTGGAAAATTCTTAATTCCATAGCATTAATTGTGAAGGTATTAAAGTTTAATTTGCTGTACCTGACAGAAAGTTTAATCATGGCAGGTAAATACATTCAACTGCATTGATAGGTAACAATCAATTAAGAAGTCTTGAGCAGCTCTTGAGTCCTTCTTGAGCAGTACCCAGGAATTGGTTTAAGATGTAGCAATTGAAGAGTTCATCTGTGCTAGTGAATATCCTCATCATTATATGCTTATAGTCTCAAATTCAGCTTCATAGCAGTCATGAAAAAGAAAAATCACATTTTGTTAAAACTTAGTGAGTCTCAGCTGTCAATAAAAGCTTGTCAAAAGCCTGTGATAAAGCCAGTATGAGCAAATAGCAAAGAAAACACACCCATATCTGTGTGCTTGTAAGTGATAGTGGTGTCACAAAAGTGTTTGGGGAATATAAAGATCCTGAAGAAGACCAAAATACATAATTAACCTTTTTGCCGTTGTTGGAAGTTGAGGAAGTTTCCTATAGAGGAATTAAAGTGAATGAGTCAGGAAAAAAAGGTGTCAATTTGAAGTTTAAACTAAAGATCCAATTAATGTGCTAGGATTAAGAGTCTTTTAAGGGTCTCAAATCTGAAATTGCTGAACTGTTTGATAGAGCTTGTAGGATTTAAATTTCATTAATTGATAACAAAGGAATGGGAGGCACTAAATGTGACTAGAGTCAGTAGTTTTAGTTTGGTTGTCTTTTTTTTAAAGGTGCCAAGAGTATGGCAGATGAAGAAATCTTGAGAACTTCAGCCTAGCGAGTCTGAACTTTAGCAAAGAATAAAGCTGGTAGAGAACAGAATAGGTGTTTGTGCTGTGGTGAGGAAAAATCAGTGGGAAGTGTTCAGAGGGGAAATTTGCCATCCCAAACCTGCAGGGCAGAGTCATTCAGTGTCTAGATAAGTGTAAGGTGATCCAGTTTTACAATGAACCTCAACCAGATTGCTCGCCCAAGGTTCCTGAAGGTACTGGGCTCTCAAGGGTTACATGTTCAGTTTTCCCTACAGAGATGTATTTCAATTCTGTAGAGGTTTGTAGTGTTCTGGTTAATAAAAGAATAAGCTTAACACAGTGAAAACAACCTGGTAAAGCCAGCAGTTTTGGTGTACTCACCCACTCCTTGATCAAAGGGCACTTGTTGGGTGCTGCTAAATGCAAACTGACCTTTATGATTGCAGGAGGAAACCGGTTGCAGTCATGGGTGCACAAACATGGGCTCTACATAAGACACATATCCATCAAGAGGGTGTGTGGCATTTGAATTACTGTGAATGATTCCATCAAGATATTGATCCCTTTGTCAAAAAGACAAATACGAGAACAATAGAGAAAAAAAATGAAGCTTTTACACCACTTTATAAAGATATCATGTGTTCATGTGCAGTTTTGCTCGCTGCTGCCTTCTTGATGCATTGGAAGTCAACAAGGATGATTGAAAGTCTGGAATGTCTTCCAGAGGTGATCAAGCAGACTGTGCTTCTTGTTCCCTGAAGGGGAAAAAATGAGACATGGATGTAAAGCAAGGTTGTAACATTTTAAGTGGCACAGACATGAAGAGAGAAGAATTGATCGTAATTTCTTGTAATGCAGATACAGAGATCCTGTAAAGAACTCAGCTTATTTAGGCAAAGCAAAAAAATGCTCTTTCCTACAGCTTGTAATTACATTCATCCCAAAAGTTAAAATGCCTGGAAAAGTGATTAAGTGAAAATTTCACAAGGGTTGTCAAACCTGCAGGAACAGTCTCTGTACAGGAAGAGTATAAGCCACAGATGGCTAAATACTGGTAGGAGGGAACTATTGCAGCATTCTTGCCCTGCTTTTGTAATCTGCATTTACTTGAGCATATGCTGTTGGCCAGTCCTGGAAGCAAAATGAGGACTGGATATCAAGGGTTTAAAAAACCCTTGCTGTTCTTGTATCTTTTTGTCCATAAGTCAGATGTTTTTTGATTTAATTTCTCGGTTTGTTCCCCAGTTTTCAAAGTTTTCATGAACTTTATTTAAAAATCTGGAATAGTGTGTTGCTCTGTTTTTGTTTGCATCTTTGGACACTGATCTGCCTATGTATTTCATGAAACATTCATTGTCCATCAAGCTTTATTATTTGCCTTTGTTTCTCTTGTCTGTACTTTGTGATGAAATAGGTTTTGACCTGAGGAGGACAAACGTTCAAAATTATATTTTTAAAAAAATTTATTTATGTATTAAAATGCATGGTTAGCTACAAAGAAAAAAGAAATTTTTCTTTTTAACTAAATGGACTAGAGCTACTGCATACAAATCCCTGTCTTATGACATGAAATGATGATTGAAAATACTGATGTTCTGGGAATGGCATCATGAACTGACGATACGCTAATTCTAGAATGAAACTTTGTATGTAGGTGTAAAAAGCTGTGTTGTATCTGAAGTAGGAAGAACAGAATGCTTGTATAACAGAAGAAGAGCTCAACTGTTGCAACATATACTGTAGCTTGATTTTTCCAAGTTCTTTTTGGTTAGGCCCTAAAACTTTGATTCATAAAGAGCCAAAGTACGTAAGTGAAAATAGTTTTGTTTCTTTGAGTTTCTGAGGTAATTTATGTAAATGCAGTGGTTTATGTGTACAACTGTAATACTGTTAATAAAATACAAGAGTATTGGTGCTGAGGAGAAATTGAGAAACTGGCTTTGGGACTTATCTGCTGCTTTTGTTACTATGTTGTTCATTGTGTCATGAAAGCATAACTCTTGAAAGACTCAGTTAAAGAGTAAAATGCCTCAGATTAGGGGCCTTCTAATCTCCTGTATTCCATACTTATTGGTCAGCTCTCTGCTGCCTTTGGAGAATGCTGACAAGTCCTGAATCAGACCTCCTGGTCCCTCTGCTGCACAGCTTCCTCAGCTCGTGACTGCAGTGTCAACTCGCATTTTCAAGAGGTCAGGCAGACAGCATGCATGAAAACATGCAGGGAGTAACATCATGTATATCAAACTGAATCCTAACTGGAATGCCACATTTTGTGTTTTTAAAAGTTCTGTTGAGTGTTTGGGATACTTCTTCAGTTGTCAGTGCAAGCAATTAAAATGATAATTAAATTTTAAGAGTTAGATGCTTAAGAGACTTGTTTCTGTTAAGCCTTCTCTTTATTGCACTGAGTGCAAGTGAATGTGCAGAAATTTCTCTCTTATGGGGATGGATAAGGTGGAAAAATTCAACAACTATATTGCAGAGGGGTGCGATAATTTCTTACTATTGGGTCTTTGATTTTTTTTTGAGTCAGACTGCTCATGTTTGCCTGCTTTGAACTTAAAGGTCAAACTTAGAGATGATCTTCAGAGAGAAGCTCTCTCTGTCCCTTCAGATGAGTTACAAATCACAGGATTTTGTTCTGGGTATATCTAATTTCAGATAGGCTTTTTCAGTCAGGTGGAAATGAACTGATTCAAAATGCATTCCCTATTTCAAATGTAATCTTATATCTGCAGAATTTGTTTCTGTTTCTGACACACGTATATATATTTATTATTATTTTTTGACAGAAACTCACACTTTTCCAAGCAGAGTATGAGGAATGTACTTGAGTTTCTCATCTTAAGAATGAGGGAAACTAATCTATTCAGTTAAGGCAGGAGAAAGAGGGGAAGCCCAGCTCGATATGAAAAGGCACAATGTGCATTACCACAACCTGGTTTTCTCTGTAACACGTTATTACATTACTTTCATATCTGATAGTTTTTACCAGAAATGTTATGCATAATCAATTATGTTGCTTCAAGTTTGCAGAAGAACTGAGGCTGCTTTTGACTTCTCTAGATTTCAGAGGGCAGCATATCAAGCTGCTGTGGAAAATCAAGAGTTACTGATGATTCGTATTCTCTAGAAATAGGCAAAAATGCTTCACCATTTTAAATAACAGAGCTCCTGGTTATTTTGTGGCTTGGAGGAAGCCTAAACCCACCATGCTCAGAGTGTCTGCAGCCCTGCTCTTGCATGCAGTGCAAGCTGAAATTTTGCTGACTGGAGCAAGTATTCAATCAAGTGAAGTAATGAACATTTGAGAAAATTGATAGGCCAACTGGATGTATTGAGTCTCTGCAGTATACACTACTGAGAATTTCTGTCTGTCCTGATTTTTCACTCTGTTTTCTCCTTGACAAATCTGCTGAGAAACTAATGTATCCAATCAGTTGACTCAGGTAAACAAGAGCTGGGTTGAGTCCCCTTATCTTGCATGAACTGTTCTAGAGAGACTGGAGGAGTTATGTGTTATTTCAGACCATTAAATTCTGTCATACTTCAAGGCTTAACCTTGCCCCCTCTCTTAAATTTGAAAATTCAATTAGTAGATCTCCAGCTCTTTTTAGGAGCGTTACAGGTGTTTGCAGGAATTCACACAGAGTGCTTCATAGTGTCGGGTTGCAGTGACAGAGGTGGTGTAAATCCAAAGTCTCACTTTTGACAGGAATTATGCTGATTATAATGACTATATTATGGAATTTAAAATTGATAGATAGTTCCGTTTACCTTTTGTGTTATTGAGATGGCAGTTATGATTCTTTGCAAGAATATTGGCAAATCAGTTCCTGAGGCAGAGAAGCTGCTTTTGGTGGTGTGTTTAGGTTTGGTTTTGTTTTGTCTCTAAAAACTTGCAATGCTTTTCTTAGTCCAGCATGTGTTATTTTCATGAGAGACATTGGTAAGAATCTTTTTATATACTGATCTGTATACTCTTGCACTCACTTGGTGAAATGGCTTTTTCTTTAAATTGTAGTTATTTGGACCTGAATAATTGTAGTATATCCTTAGAGCAAACTCCTGTAAGGGGTCTGTCCTATTTTGTTGTTTCTCTGTGATATTTTGTCCTCTCATATTCTTTAGTAAAGAAATAAATTACCTTCTCAACGCACATTTTCGTGTTTCCATGTTAAATTTCCTGTTCTGTTCTTCTGTGATTCCAGTCTGTTATAACTTGAACAACCCATATTTCCCCAGCAGTAGCAGTAATACTGGGTAAAGCATTTGTTTTCTTCCCCATCCTACCCTTCACCACATGGCAAAGTGAGGTATAGGAACTGATCCATGTTGTTGGTTTTTTTTTTTGCAAAAGTCTTAAAATGTAAGTGAAAAATGTCAGCACGTACATTCTTAACCCAGTGTTACTTTGTTACTTTTTAACTAGTAAAGTCCCTCTGCAATTTTATAGCAGGTGTGCACAAAAGTTGTACTGGCTTAATAAAGATAGATAATGCAGCCAGGAGGAAAGGGATGTTAAGTAGCAACTAATTTTTTGCTGTATAACACATTGAACTGTTTTTCTTGCTGAGTAGTCTTTCTTTGTTCTGAGGAGTGGTTGACTCATTTGTGTGCACAGCACATATGTGCTACCTACTTTCTTTAAGCTTCGAAAGATAAAGGTGATAAAAGTATCTGAGTGAAGTTAGTTTATGCTGTTTTCAAAATGTGTACCTGCCTCCATTTGGATAGCTGTTGCTGTGTTGCTGGGGTTGTAGCCTCTAGAATCAGAATTTACACAACTCACAAATGTTCTAATGTAGCGTGAGAAAGAAGAGTCAGAAAAACTATACACATTGTGAATATGAAGAGGAATGCACAGCTGTAGGCTTCCCTCCCTTACATGCTAAAGAAACATGATTGTCCTGTCAAAACTTTACTTCATTACAAAAAAAGTAGTAATGCTGATGAAACATAAGGGGTCAGCTCCATAGGGTTTTGCAGTATATTTATTCCAGTGCATTTTTAGGTGTCTGCTGCAATGGGCAGTTCTGTTACAGCTCTTTCTTCCTGAAACATGTGAAGGACGTGAGGTGTGGCAGCTTGAGGTCATGCCGATCTACAGTGAGTTGAAATAGCTCACTGACCCAATGAGAACTAAAATTGTCAAGCTATTTAAACTCAGTGCCAGGGTAGTGATTGTATAAGGAGTTTGCAAATAAACACAGACAGCGGAATAGGAGGAACCACCTTTTTTGGTGTTCATCCTCAGTTGGACTGGATTAAAGCACATTGGAAAACTGTATCTCCAGGCAAGATCCTTTTTATAGTCCAGTTAGGTCACTATATATTTGGTAAGCAACCAGACTGCTTGTATGTTACTGCACCTTTTCAGCAACTTGGTGCCATGAGTTCTGAGCATGAAACCAATACACAGAGGTAGTAAGAGGAGTTGCTAAGAAGTTGGAACAAAGTATTTGAAAGGTATGCCTGCTTGATTAAAAGGCATACACATGGCTATCCTCTGGTAACTCTGTTTAAAGATGTAAATAAAAAGTGTGTCCATTCTTGGATACTGATCTAAGAAAAGACACACGTTTGGATATGGCTGGGAGTTTGCTGTAGATTTAATAAAGGATGGGGACCAGTGTAGTAATGAGGGGAAGCAGAGGGATTTACTGCTGTAGAAAATGAACTTTTCAGCCACATGTTAGAAAATAAATGCTACTGAGAATGACGACAGTTATCCTTGTTAATGTGTGACCTATATGTGTGTCACCACTCCTCCTCTTCTCAAGTAGTCAGTGAAGCAACTTGACAGTAGTCTCAACTTGGTTTAGCAAATAGAAGGATTATTACAGGAAATTCAGTTATAAAACCCCACTGGTTTAAATTACTCTAAACTAATTTTAAGCAGAATGAGGCCACAAGAGTAGTTTCTGCTTTTGTTTAGATTTGCCAGTGACTCTGTATTTGAAAATGTCATATCTAATAAACTGAAGGAGCAGGTAGTAAGTTTGACTGAATCAAGACAGGTTCTGCATTCAGTTTTCTAAATATACACAAGAGTTGCATCTTCCTGAATGCTATATTGTGAGCAGAGCTGGGGAGAAGCTGTAGTTTTGTGTGTCTAAAAATGGCTAAAAAGAAAACTGAGAATAAGGGATAAGATTGCTTCAAAGGTTAAAAAAACAAACAATAAGGACTGTGAGACATAATGAGTTTTGAATTGCAGATATAAAAGCAGAGAAACACTTCAACAGAATTTGTTGCAAACCTGTAGCATATCAGAAAATATGGCATGGGAAGTAACAACAGAAAATATCTCTTCCTGTATTAGCACTCTTCAGAGGATTAGTGTCATCTGAAGTTGAAGTGCCTTCCCTGTCCAAAGTTTGTGCTCATGGCTTTTGAATTTTTACTTTCTGTGTATGTACATGTAAATATTTCTCTATGTGCTTCAAAGGTTACTGTTCCATGTTTTTCAAAGATAATGACTTAGCATTTCACTTGATTAGAGGGTTTCAGGATTTTGTAAAGCACAGCGAGTAGGATTTGCACAGCATTTCATCAAGAGTTATCAGACTTAAAACATAACTGCTGTTTGTTTTTAAATAGTGTTGATTAATCTGCTTCTTGTTATTCCTTTGATACCTGTAAACAGTATAATGTTGGAATTCAGATACGCTTCTGAGGTTGTTTTGTTTGTCTGTACAGGAATTATTCCTATTATGTAGGTGCTAAGTGAAGACCACAGTAGTGATCTTTTTACATTTGCACAGAACTTCACTGTTTTCTGTCTCTGTGCCATAGCTGTGTGAGCTAGAGTTTTACAAACAGAGGAGACTTGGTATAATGAAAGGTTAATTAACCCCAGCAAAAACCAGCAGCTGTACAGGTGTGTGAATAAACTATACCCAAAGGCTTGTGCTGAAGTCTGGGCTCAGGAATTTTGAGAGGGAAGAAACATTTATGGTATTTTTACAACAGGGAGAATGTACTAAAATTCACAGTTGGATGCTGTATGTGCTTGCACTTGCATCTGAATTTCTTCCAAATGCATTTTTGTTTAGGTTAACTTCCTGGTTTAAAACAACAAAAATTGCACCCTAAAGGCCTAGTGCTGCTATCAGCTTCTTCTTGGACTCCCACAAATAGGCTTTTTTGGTCTGTCCTCTAGACACCATGTTGAAGAGCATTTGAGGGAAGGATGGAAAGATATCTGTGCATCCTAGAAGGTATGATGGAAAAAGTTTTTTATAAGATTTAGAGGAAGACGTAGTGCTATCATATGTACTTTGGGAATTCCATTTAAGAAGCAATTCCAGCTTGCATAATGAGTGGTTAGTTCTGCAGGCTACCCAAAATACTCATCATTTCAGCACTGCCTTCCTGTAATAAATTTGCATACACTATTACCAGGTTTAGACAGGTCAACCTGAATTGATAATCTAGGGGAATAGCAGTTTTGTACTAAACTGTTTAATTATTCTGTGCTGGTTTGAGATCCCAGTGAGGCTTCTTATAAAGCTTTAATTTTTTGCCTGTTATCTATTTGCATACACTTGATAGGGATTAACGTTGCAGAGGGATGTATTAAAAGTTACTGAAATGAATTACACTTGTAACTTAATAGTTAACTAAGTTTCTTTTTTAACTGCTACAGTTGAAAAAGAAATAGGAGAGGAAAATACCGGTTGGAGTTGGACAATTCTCCACATTTCCTCAGCACAAGGAAATGTACTGGATCTGGAGTAGTTCACAGTTCAGAAGCAGTGAGGTGAAGGCTCTGTGGGAGCAAGAAGAGTGGTCAGCTGGAAGCGTGAAGAAATCTCCGTGTATGTTCTGGACACTGTCTCTTGGCAAATCTTCAGCTTTGTGGAAGATCTGTAAGCAGTTCAGAAGTTAGGGACAATGTTTGGGTAAAGGCAGATTTGCAGCATGTGTTTTTGCATAAACTTGCTGGGTTTTTTAGATGTACTGACTTGGCAGAAGTTGTCCACAAGATCATCTCTGGATCATCATTTTTTGAATGCAGTGGAGCTTGAGTTCAAAACAGCTGTATGTTTCTCTAGTTCTTTTATATGATCTCCTTAGATGTAATTATTTTAGACTTTTTCTGAAGTCTGTTAGTGACTTTCAGGTGTTAGTACTTCCTAATTTCAACTGAATAGACAAGAGACATTTTGACAGTGCTTGAAGCTAACAAATACCCAGGAAAAAGAAAACAGGTTTCGGATATTTTCTGAGAAACACCTTTTAGTAACTCGATTTGGGGCAGAATGTACTCAGCATGATCTGTTTGGAATTTTATCTCATTGAGGGAGAAATTGTTTTGGGTCCTTTTTGCATTCCTGTCAAGTTCATATGGCTTTACTGCTGCAAGTTCAAACTTGGTACTATTTTTTAGTTAAGCTGTTACCATATATGTAATCATCTTACTACATCATTGGGAATGTAGTTAATTAAAGTTATTTTCAAATAAATACTGAATTTCTAATTTTATGTTACGGGGTTTCGTTATACCTTGACATGGAGAAGGACAGTGTCAGTATTGTTAATGATGAAAAATTTGGGGGTTTTTAGTTGTTCAATTGCCACAATATTTTGTATGATATTGAATACAGTGACTAGAATACTTGGATGGAAGAATGCAAGCAAAGTCAATTCAAGCAAAGCTTTTATGTTCTAATTGGATTTCACTTTTTTTATATAGAGATAGCGATATAATTTAAATTCATCTTCACTGCTTGTTCCTTGGATCTCATCCACCTGCTTTGACTTGAAAGAATTGAATGCAAATTGCTTCCTTCTCACAGTAGTCTTCTGTGGTATAAGTCATGTGAACTCCAAACATTGACTCGTTTCCTTGAAGTATTGCAGCCTGTGCTGCTTTGGATGATTCTACCTTCTGATTACCCAGTATGGTTACAGTTCTTTAAAATACCACTGCTTACTCTCTTGAATTCATTATATATTTAATAACTTAAAAAAAAAAAGTATAAATATTGTGATTTTTTAGTCATCTGCATACATTTTTGGCATTAAGAAGAGTTGGAAAATGCAATTGTTTTTCAATACTTAGTAGAAGAGTAGCTTCTGCCACTCCCTCAGCGAGCAGAGGAACACACATATACATTTTGGATGTAATTTTTCTGAGCTAATTTTTTTCCCAGTGAAAATGTAGCATGTTTTCTATTACAATGCATTTGCTTTCAGTTAGGTAAATAAATTTTTGTTCTGATGCTTACAGTGAGTATTAGCATTTAGAGGTGCAGATCCTTGTGGAATTGAGATTTATGCATGTGCTTCTCTGGCAGAGAATACAGTATTATGGGAATGTAATATGGACTTGGTTTTGAATACAATTCTGATGCAAGAATGGAAATACAGAATGAGAGATGTATCAAATACTTTTAGGTGTGTGGGGTTTTCCTAGCATCATATTTTGTCATGAACTTGTAATGTATTTTTCCACTTTATGGTAAATAGTTTACGTTTTTCCCAATAGGAAGTTCCGTAAGAATTTTTTCTCCTGTAATCTAATGTACAATTTGATGTCACTATCATAGAACTTGGATCTGTGCAGCATTCCTAAAGGTAACAGTTTAATTGTCCCTTACTTGATGAGAAAGTTATCCTTGACTTCTGCCAGAGTATAACTCTAGAATATTTATACTCCCCATAGTATGACAGCATATTTAGGTAACCAGAAGGAAATATTTACCTAAAGATACCCATTTGAAATTTAGGTTATTAGAGATGCCCTTTGATGTAAATAAGGTTGAAATCAACCTTTGAATTGAGTATAGCAGGGGAAACAGTGGATTAGTCTTAAGTTGGAGTTTGTTCGATGTTATAATCCAGTATTGCCTACAGCACCTGCTTGACCTACATGGCCCATTTTGATGTTGCTGTTTGGTGTTACTCACTGTCATGACAGAGATTTGTGGATTTTACAGTTGCAAATGAGATTATCTGGTTATAAGATGTTAAAGGAAGAAGGAGGAAACTGGAAACTAGTTTGGGTTTTTTATACAAAAAACTATGAGCAGTCTGAAGAGGGTAAGCAAAAGCATTCAAATGACACATTGAAGTAGTCAAAGCTGGAGAGGTGAGAATGGAATTGTGGATACCTGTTGTGGTGGTTTATCTCTGGCCAGCCCACTGGCCCACACTGAGAGCCCACACAGCCTTTCACTGATTTGTATCAAAGAGAGAACAGGAAGGGTAAAAATGGAAAAAAATTGGGTTGAGATAAAGACAGGTTATATAAAAAAAAGGGGAAAAAAAGAGGGAGAAATGACAAAGAAAACCAAACCCAAGGAACATGAGTGATGCAAAAGAAAGCAGTGGCTCACCACGGGGTGACCAATGCCTAGCCAGTCCCCAGGCAGCTACAGGCAAACTGCCCCCCACCCTGTGCCCCAATTTTTTATTGCTGGGCATGACACCATGTGGAATGGGACATCCCTGTGGTCAGTCAGGGTCAGCTCTTGTGGCTGTGTCCTCTCCCAACCCCTTAGGTACCCCCAGCCTGCTCACTGGTGGCGTGGAGTGAGAAACTGGAAAAGGCCTTGACTCCCTGTAAGCGCTGCTCAGCAATAACTAAAGCATTTCTGAATTATCAACAGCATTTCTGGCACAAATTCAAAACACAGAAGCATACAACCTACTGTGAAGAAAATTAGGTCTAACCCAGCCAAAAGCAGTAACAAAGGTCTTAGACATTTTCAGAGATTTCTTTGAAATTTTGATGGTCTTTAGAAGTGTAGATGAAATGGAAAATTATGTTGAAACTAATGTACCTGACTCATTTTACCTGCTTGGTGAAATGGTTGATGCATAGCATTGTAAAACTGCAAAATAATGTATCTCTTTGATCAGCTCTAGCTTCTCTGTGCAAAAGCTTCATATATTTCCATTAATTCTATGATAGAGCTCTATAAAGATGTCTTCTGGAGCTGTGTGTGAATATGAGAGTTCAGAAGGGGCTTATTTTGTCATTTCTGCTGCACTTTTGAATAATAAAAATTAGTTCCATTTTAGGGCACGTAGTCATTTCAGTGCCAGAATAATCTGAGCTGGTTTTCGTAGTAATTCTGTGTTTATATCACAGATAATACAGAGGAAGCTGTTGTCCTTCTGGGCAGTCTTCATCCTCTGTTTCAGTATCTTACATTCTGTTTTCTTCTTCCTTCCCAGAATGAATGGTGGTATTGAGATAATAAGCTTTTCCAGCTCTTAGATCCTCTCTGTTGCAGTTTTGGTTGTGTGTTTGGAGAGAGAGGGAGCAAAACAAGGAAGCAGTCTATGTTTTCAGGCCTGACTTCATCTTTCTTTTCTAGATAATTTTTACTTCTGCAGGGATTACATTTTCCCATTAAAAAGAATGCAGTGTTCTGGTTCATCTGTCCTTATCAGATTATTTATGTAGCATGAGAATTGTTATTTACCTTTCTTATAATCTGGTTTTCTGCTGATAGTGCTTCTTGAATTTTTGTATGCTTCCTACTGGAGGTGGTTGATTCATAACCATGAAATTCTACTGTGATTAACTTGTGTTTTGGCGTGGAGAGCAGAGGGAGCAATCAGGCAGTGAAAGAAATTAGGTTTTCTCTGTTCTCAAGGGTAAAAGTAAAGTTCAAGTCTGCTGTTTTACCTCATCCGTGGTAGTAATACCATATCGTGCTTATCTGGCATTAAACTTAGTTTAGTCTTCTAAAAATAATTGATGTTAACCACTGTAAGAACCTTTCTTTTTATTTAACAGAAGTTGTAAAATCCGTACTTTCACATTAATAGATGTAGGCAATGCTGCTTGAAAAGGTAGGAACATTTAATTAGATTAACCCTTACATAAGCTTTTTCCCTCTGCTCAGTTTTGTTGGAAACTTAAACTCAGAAGCCATTCAGTTGCATCTGTTGGTTGGTAATGTTGTTTGTTGGACAGACTTCAGAGTACCTCAGGGAACACAGTTCCTGGGTGTGAATGCTAAGGTGGGAGGTAAAATAATGGAACATCTGAAGATGCTGTAAGGAAGGAAGAGAGTTTGTTCTTCTTCCTGTTGGTCAGGAAGCAATTAAAAGAATTGAGCATCATAACCTGGGAGGAAGATCTACTTTGCTGAAACATTGCTGACTATAAGTCTTATTGTTACTTATTGAGGAATTCTCAGTGTCTGAAAAATGGAATTATTTTCATGTTTTGGCTAGTCCTGGGTTAACTCAGATTTGAACAGCTTCTGGAGTAGCTGTGTCTGGGGTGAACCATCCACCTGCTAACCTCTGGGGCTTACTGTGGGTAAATATGAACATCAGTCATACCAAAAATAAGATGTAGTGAATCAGTATGACTGTGTGACATGGTAAATGAGGGACAGGACACAGATGAAGTGTGCTTTGCTGCATGGGAGCTTAGTAAGAAATATTAAATTGGTGTGTTTTCTGTCAGAATCAGTCCATGCCACTACTTTAAAGCTTATACACAAAAATCAAATTGTTTGGTTTAGCTGAGTTATGGTTTTGCATGTTTGAGCAGGACTTGATATTGGAATAGTTTTCCTGAGTTGATTTCTTAAAACATACACACACACATATTGTTATATATTCATCCTTGATCCTGTACATTTTATTTCAAGAATGTATTCCTCCAGCACTGGAAAACGTAGGCTTTATGAAATTCCCTATGATTTAAGGATGGAAAATAACTAGAAAATACAGACAAAACTATTCTTGAAATCAAAGATGTTTCCTAAAATTAATTCCAGTAACTTAGAATGATTTTTAAAATGTATTGTAAAAAAATTGCTGAAAATATTTGTCAAAAGCATTCAACTATTAGTCCTTCTGTTTTAAAATATATTAAAATAGTATGAAATAGAGGTGCTACAGACCTTTCTTCCTCTCTTCTAGTCATTACTGTGGTATCTATCACTATTTAAAACAAAGGTGATAATTGGTCATTAAGATTTCATAGAAGAACTAGTTGTGGTGGCTTGTTTTGTTGTGTTTCTGTATAATCCATGTTTATCAAGCAGTATATAGTTTAGATCCTTTATGGGTAAATTAATAGTTCTAATAATACTTGTGTTTTGCTTGTTATTTCTATATATGTAAGCTATGAAAACAGCTGCCCAGTATCTTTACAGACGCATTCCAGGAATGCGATGTTTAGCTGGCATAACTGGGTGTAAAGTTAAGCATCCAGTTTTGAATATAGATTTGTAAAGTAATAGTGATACAGTTTGCAGTCAATGCAGGTGAAGAGTAGAGGTACTTATGAAACTGTAAGCATGTATTTTCTGGTTTATAATAATCCCAGTTTCAAATGTTTGCCTAAATAGTTTTGCTTTCCAGTAGTTTTCTGTTATTTAATTTTGTATTTGTGCTTATGATGCTATTTCTAAAACTATGCCTTTGTTTCATTTTACAGAGGAAATAAAGGCTGAAACAGCAAAGCAAAGGTATGTGATAGTTCATCGTATTAAGTGATAGTGCTTTTACCATCTTAAAATGTGAACCATTATTCTGCACAGGGAGTATGGGCTCTCTCTGAAAAGTATTTTCAATATGTGATGGTTGGTGGTATCTGGAAATGTACAGACAGTGCTGCTTTCTGTGACTGCCTGTTCTGGTGCAAGGTGAGGGGCTTGAGAGAAGCAGCGAAGGATAGCTTGGAGGTAGCAGGGTGATACAGTCTGCCCAGGGAGCACAGGAGATGGGGATCAAGGTGGGAAGAGGTCTTTGTGGTGGCACAGAAATTTCTCTCAGTGTGTTGGTGGATGGGCCTTGAGGTGAATTCAGAGGAGGGGGAAAGAGCCTGGTAATCAAGTATAAGACTTGAAGTGAGTAAGAAAGGGAGGAGATGGGGGTGAGAAGTAGGAATAAGCAGAGAAAACCAATGTAACTGAAAAAGACAGTGTCTGGAAAGGACCTTGTTAGGGAATAGGTGCAGATTTGTGAAGGCAGTTGCTCTATAAGTGAAGGTCAAACCAAAAATTGACATTCAGCACTCTCCTGCTTTCAGAAAACTTTTAAGTATTGGTAAGCTGTGGAATCCATTATTACTATTTAATTGCATGCACCACAGGATTGGTGCATGGTCTTCCTCATCCAGGGATGTCAACTACCTCTGAGTCAGGGCTGTGTGGTGAAGGCTGTTCATGCCTTTCACAGTGGGTGAAACTGAGAATGCAAGTGTTCTTAGGCACAGGGGTGCTGCTGGGGGATCTGTGTTCTGCCCTGTAACTGGATTTTGCTTTTGGGCAAATCGTTTAAACCACAGCTGTCAAAGTTGACTGCTAATGATTTCTGCTTCATCTCCTGGGTGTTTGAGCAGAAATCTACAATTTTGGTTTGAAAAATAGAATCATTCCCAGCTGGAAGGAAAGTCAGTGGGAACTTTGTTTCAGAAGATGGAAAGGAAAACTTAATATCAAATATGGTGAAAAATTTAGTCTTGCAGCTTATCGAATTGGGCATATAAAACTTAACGGGTGCATCTGATTGAGATTGTGCTTTGCTTTTCACCAGCAAAATAAAGTCAGTACCATGAGCTCATAGTAAGATTGTAAAAATAAATTTAATATTTGAGTAGTGTTTAGAAAATGTTGCATGGAGCACCACAAGATCGTCTCAGACAGAAAGTAATAATGTGAATTTATAGTAGGTTCTTCTTAGAGTAGTTTAAATAAAGCAGAAGTCCACATTGTGAAGCATGATAAGAAAAATTGCTTAACGTGAATATTCAGTGAGAAATATTGTTCTGGGCACTGAAGAAGGAAAAGTAATACCTGATCCTGTGGTTAAATACCATGCTAGAATTAATGAGAGCACTGAATTAAAATTATTTGTACAAATATGGTTCAGCCATTTCTGAACTTCAGGTGCACAATTTCTGCCCTATTAATGTCTGAAGTTGTGATTTTTGGGGGGTAGAATATGTATGTCATCTTCCTATGAACAATTTCTAAATAGATTTTGATTTCTTCAGTGTTGTCTTTATCTTGACAGTAGCCTTTGCTGCTATGAAGGCTTTGCTGGACTTGGAAATTGTGACTGGACTTCCCTGTTCTTACTGTAGAGTCAAGTTTTTTAGGTGCAGTAGAAGATACTGGTTTTTTAGGCCCTAGAGCAGAGAACCTTCTTAGTTTATCAAGTTATTTTCATGTTCTTACTTCTGTATTTGAGATTTGAATACCCTAGTAAGGGACTACTAATGATGATTCTTTAGATTTTTTTCCAGTCCCTGTTCAAGCTAACTAATCTCAGTTAACCTGGAATGAACTGAAGAACAGATCATTTCCACCTTCCAGAAATTTTGCATGGAAAACTGCTTCTTTTGTTTTGCTGTTTGTTTTTTAAACAGAACTGCTGGTATTTAGTAGTGGGGTGGAGGGGAATGGAATAGAAAAGTACAAGCTGATTTATGTAACTGTTACACAGCAAATGCTGCCAAAATAATTTTCAAAATCCATTGCTTGATACATACTTGAGCCTTTCTCTATGGCTGCATCATAAATAACAGTATATTTCATAATGCCCATGCTTGGTAGATGCCTTGGTGGAAGAAAGTTTTGGGGATGGTTTCAGGGTTTAGAAACAATTCACTGACATTAAGAAGAAAAGTCCTTGTGAGTTTCTCTTCATCCATCTTTGCTATCCCCTTCCCTTACATCATCAGCAATATGATGAGCTTATTAAGTTGCTTTTGCAGAAACAAATGTGCATCATCTTCCATATTTAATATCTTGCCCATTTTTAAATAGCTTCCAGTTAAGAGAAGCTCCAGGCTTATGCAGTAGCTTGCTGTGGCATGGGTTCTCCGTCTCATCATGGCCTGCTCCTTGTTTTGAACAATTCTGGGTTTATTTCCAGAGTGCTCTTTTTAACTTAATTTTAATGGTTTCAATAGACATAATGAGTAGATGAGGAACAGTCTTGTCATAAGACATAAGCAACAGATTACCACCCTTTCATTCCTCAGAGTAAAGCTTTAATAGGAATATCAGAGAGGTTTAAAAACATAGAAGAATTGTGTACTTCCTCTACAACTTATCTGATTAGAGTTTGTTCAAAAGAGCTCTGCTTCCAGCAAAACAGTACAGGGCAATAACTAAAGCTGTGCATCCAACAGAAAAATAAACCTCTGCTTTTCTTCAGGAAAAAAATATGTAGGAATAAATTCTTAAACCTTCAGAAGGAATGTTATTCAGTAAAAAGTAGCACCTTAATACTAATTATTCACTATTAAGACTTAGAATTTAAGTGTCCTTTTTAAGCAACCTAAACAAGGAGGTCTGTTTGAATGTGGTGCCAAACATCATCTCAAGGACAATCCAGCCTGCTCCTTGAAAGGCTGAAACTAATTTATATTGATTAGTTTAAAGGCCCACTCCATAATGCATGGAACTGCAATCATGCTTTGGATTTATAATGAACTCTTAGCAGTTCATTCTTCTACTTCAGGAACATGAAATTGAATGCATTTCTTGAAGCATCTGATTTAATTTGCAACTTGCATAGGACCTGTATTTGAATGCAGCTGTTGTATGAAGATCTGGGTGAATTACTGCAAGAATTTTGTAATCCTTCACTACACAATATGTTGTGCAAAGTTTTGTGCTTTTTTTCATACTGCTTATCAAGTCTGTGTAAGACAGTGTAGTTTACCTTTTATCTGAAGATTTCTATGTGTGCACAAAAAAGGTTAGGAGTGCTTTATATAAAGATGATGAGTTGTCCTGTGAAATTATTAATCTGAACTTCTTACTTTGAGCCAAAGGTAAACTGCATTGTTGCACACAAATTAATGAAAAATCACCCATTCTTAATTTTCCTTTTCTGGTAAATATTAATGAGCGTGATCTTTCTAAAGGTGCTGTGATCAATAAAACTTCTACAGCTTATAATTTTCTTGCTTTTGTACAGTTAGTCATTTCAGGTACTTGGCCCTGGTGAGACACATTGGTAACCTCTGAACTCTTCAATTCAGTGCTGTTACCTGAAGCAGAGATGAGAGAGGTCCTTTTTTTTGTTTTGTTCTGTTAGTTTGTTGATTTGATTTTCTCTCCTGCATATGTTCAGGATTGAAGTTCAGATATGATTCGATCTCCAAAATAGATGTACTTTGTCTAAAGTGCTGAATCAAACTTGTATCATAATACAGCACTTAAGTAGTTCTTAAATGTAAGGGTCATATAAATGTTGGGCAAGTTGTGTTTTTATTTGTTATAGTAGTTACGAAGTGCAAGTTTGTACATCTGCGAGTTATCATTTGATGTGGAAATGGTACTGAATAGATTTCCTTTACTTCCCTTCTGCATTTGCCAATCAAGTATGGGGAGTCCTTTCCTGTTTGAGAGGAAACAAGTCTTTATGCCTTCAAAGCAGCAGGGACCACTGAATATCCTCTTGGTGTGCTAATAGGTCAATTTGCCTGATCTGTTAGGGAGACATAGAGCATGAAAGGTGTTAAGAATACTTTACATATTACCGTTAACTTCTATGAAGTTAGTCTTTTGTAATGTTAGTTTTCTTGGATATTTTATTTCATTCATAAACATTATGCTGGTGAGAGCTACTTGTGTGATCACTCACGGTATTCTAATACAGTCATTCTGTTTAGTCCCCCTCATGGAGAAGCAAAGTCTGGTTCCAGCACTCTTCCACCTGTGAAATCAAAGACAAGCTTCATTGAAGCGGACAAATACTTCCTACCATTTGAATTGGCATGCCAGTCCAAGTGCCCCAGGATTGTCAGTACATCTCTAGATTGTTTACAGGTCTGTATGAAGATGAGATTTAACTATCAACTGTAAAATCCTGTTGCTTTCAAGGGGGAGTGCAGTTACATGTGGTAAATAATGTCATGGGGTTTTTATTATTTTACTTTATTGCACACACAACCAAAGAGAATGTATTTGGCATAAAAGGTGAATGTATGTCTTATTTATTATGTAGTATATGTATATGTTTATTTGTGTATATATGCATTACCCCAGTTACACGTTTGGATTTTTATGTACTACTACCTATTTTCATGTGTTAAAATATGTTTCATATGTTTAAATATGTGTTGAACTAACACCTCAATTACAGCATTAGCAAATTCATTTTATGCTATTTATAATTGCAGTAAAATATTTTCAATTTGAGATGTCTAGTCTCTCAAAACTCTGAGGGTCCTGTAATGTTTTAGAAAGAAATTCTACAGCATTAAATGTAGCCATTCACTTCTCCAGAGTAGCTCAACAGTGAGCTCAGTTTACAGTCACAAGAACATGCATGCCTGGCCTGCTCTTGCATCATGGTGCTACTCTGTGTAGCATGGAGATTTACAAATACTCTTGGGCCTGAAGCGTTCAGAAGAGGATTTTACTAATTTTGTAATAAATTCCCCTTCTAAATTTTGAAGACCTAGAGAAAGAAATACATACTAGAACACTTAATACCAAAGCAACACTTAAAAATAGAAGACCAGCGAGTAGCTCAATAGAAAGCATTTTCAGCTGGTTTATCTGGTATGAAAAATATTTGTTTGTTGACTACATATGAAGATTTGTGTGATGTGAGTTAGTTTTTAGAATCCTGTTTGTTTTATAACAATATGGATGATGTTATAAAAAGCTGATGAGCAAAAGCTTTAATGTTAAACTTGCTGACAAACTTTGTATTGCAGTTGCTGAATGAAAATGGTATAATTCTTAAGGGTATTTTACAAAAATCCTTGGTGTTTTATAAGTCATGGGGTAAAATGTACTGTTTTAATTATTCTGTGCACGTTAAAACTATGAAGTGAGCTGCCTTAATTTTATAAGCTCTTATTTACATGGGTTTTTTTTTTTTTTTCCCAGAAACTCATAGCATATGGGCACTTGACAGGGAATGCTCCAGACAGTACAGCTCCAGGAAAAAAATTAATTGATAGAATTATTGAGACAATATGTGGCTGTTTTCAAGGCCCTCAAACAGACGAAGGGGTTCAGCTACAAATAATAAAGGTAACATGTTTAATACTTGCTGTATTTATAGTGGTGGGAGCAGGAAGACATTCATGACCTCACTGTTCAAAAGCAGAAGTGTTTAATGTGTAAATGTCATGGCAGTTTGGAAATATTTTCTTGATCCTGTTTCTTTGAGATGGGAACTCCCTATCCTATGCCCTTCCCCTAATTTCTCGCTCTGCATTTTGGGTGAAGTCCTTGTCTTGGCCTGAAGTCTTGTGCACAGACCACTGGGTGAAATTTCATTCACAGCAGACCTGTGGAGCCTCTAATTGTGAGGAATTACTGTCAAACAGTCCTGCACTCCCAGTGGGGGAAATGGTAATTAAGCAACAGATTTTAAAATCCATTTTGGAATTGGTTGATGAAATGCAATTAGACCTGGCAGTTGGACCATTACCATGGTAGCTTTGTGCTGCTGTGTCATACACTTTTGCTTGAAGGAGTTCCAGGGTTTCTTTCCATAGCTTATATAAATGTTGGATTTTGTACAAATGTTTTTGGGGAACCTGTTTTCTGATTGCAGCCATTAATTGTGGGTATTTATTGCAGGAAATTACTATGCCAAGTACTAGAATTTAGCTACCTAGTGGAAATGCTGTACCTGTAACAGCAGTCTTTGAATGTCTGTGATGGTGTGTGGTAGTGAAGAATACAACTGAAATTAGTTATGGGAACTGGAGTGTTTATTACCTCATAATCTTGTGTATACGTATCCTGAAGCATTGGTGTTTCTCGCAGATTGAATTTGTTTATTTGAATGCAAAGAATGTAGTTTGTTCTTCTCTTCTTTTTCATAGCTCAAACTTTCCCTGTTTTTTTTTATACTCCACTTCTCCAGCAAATAGTTGTTACAAATGTTGGTTCATGCTGCTATTTTCTAGATTTGTTGTGTTGTTTTGCCCGAGTGTTTAAGATGTTTTTCATCCTGCAAAGCAAAGTTTTTATTGATTTAAACTTTTCAGTGGCTGAAATTATTATAACTCTCTCTCACTGTAATACCACCTCTAAATGCTTTGTTATTCCAGTCCTCCCTGCCTGAAGGGGCTTTTCTAAGAGCTGATATTCCTTCTGTCCAGGAGAAGAGTCCAGAAAGTAAATTCTTCGACAATTGTAAAATGCATTAAGTGTGTACACTCATTTAGTGCCTTTATTTTTTGCTGTTTAGATTTAGCTAATTGCCATATTAGAGTAACTGGGAAAGTGGAGAGTACTGTTTGCACTTTGACTTCATGTTTGTCCAATACACTGAACACTATAAAAAGTTTGAAAATTGGAAATAAACTTGGGAAAGACCAGAAATTTTGACTCTGGAGGAATAAGGAAAATGCGAAGTCAGTCATGTTCTCTTAGGCTTCATAACTCTTCAGTTCTGAGATGATTGTGGACCCTGCTTCTTCACTATGATTTGAAGGATGGATCATATGTCTTCTCAGACTCTTCTGTGGTCAGTATGTTGTCTGAAGAATTTTAATTCCGTCAGGGAGATAGAATTTTAATTCCATGAGGGAGATAGAAGGCAGGCGACCTGGATCTCCCACTTTTTTGTGCTGGTGCTCCCAGGCTGTTACACACAACATAAGCTGCACTCCCACAGGGCAGCTGCTTCACCAACACGACAGTGAAAGCTGAGAACCTTGATCACTTGGACACTTTCCTCTCTGGAGGATTCTCTTGGTTCTGCATGCAGAATGGGTGGCCTTTGCATAGCTTGCTGCCTTACTCTGCAATCTGAGAGCCATTGTAGGGTAAGAGGTCACATGCAGTGCTGTTTCCTACTTTCTAGGTGGCTTTCCAGGGGTGGAGTCATCTTAAACCAGTTCCCAACAACCAGAACCACTTGGACATTCTGAAAATACCTTTCTGCTGACTACCAAGGACATAGTCTTGTTGACATCAAGGAGTATAATTTGTCTTTTTTTAGTTATCTAAGCTGTAGAGTCAGTGGTAGTTTTGATGGAGGCCTGTTTAACTTTTTTGCTCCTATTTTTGCTTTGTGTGTTTGCTTCTCAGTAATGCCCTTGTTCTTCATCTACAGGCTCTGTGATAAACCAGACTGGGAAATTGGCCTTTTCCTTCCGTTCCCTTGTAGTTTATTTTGATTTGGTGTAATTTTGATGAGAAGCTATGCAACTTTCTTGTGTAGTTATTGTGGTGAGGATTGTTGTGGCAGAAAAAAAGCAAGTAATTAGACTGCTGATGCAATTGAAAATGGTTTATTCAAATTGTGTATGAAATAACATCTCTTGATTGAATCTTTCTGCCTCCAGGCTTGCTTTCCTATAGCAGCTGTGGCATTTGTGGTGTGTGTGCAGACTTTATGCACTGTCAGTTGCAGAGGTCTTAGTTGAAGTTCTGTTTACATTTCTTCTGAACTTTTTGTGCATGAAGAACTAAAATTATGGCAAAACTTTTTTTTCTTTTTTTTTTAATCTGCAAAAAACAGAATATGGATGAGGAAGAGGGATGGGACATGATCTCAGCTGTTTATACTTGTGTTTTCTTTCCTTGGTTTGCTGTATGGAAAGTATTTACTATTGTCTAGGTACTTTTACAGTTTAGCTTACTCATGTTTGTCAGAGAAAAATTGTTTTGTATGCTGGATAGCTGTGGTCTGAAAAGCTGAATGTTACTTAGTGACTTTTTGTCAGTGTCACTTATTTTAAAAAATTATTTATCTATGAAGGTTATTTGATGTATTTGTTGTTCCGTGGTTAAAGGAGTTCAGTTTCCTGTGTTTTTTCAAAAGTCAGTCCATGGTAACACATTATTTTGTGATCAGTGGATGTTTGGACTTCAGGTTAACATAAAAAATTGTTAAAAATAACCCTATGGACACTTCCAAAGGAAACAGGATTATGTGGTTCCAGTAGCTAATTAATACTAGAGAGAGGAGTTAGGGCTACTGTGTTTTATGTGCTGTTTCGAGTACTCGAGAGTTTCCAGGCAACTGAATTATGAAATTAAGACAAAGTAAGCCTGTGTGGATCAGGTGACAGCTGAACTGTGTCATAAATCTTCCAAAGATAAGATGATCAGAGTTGGCTGAGAGGAAGAAAAAACTGACACTGAGTTGAAAATTGGTCTCCTGGTTGTAGTTACATTATTTTACTGTAACTGTGCTGTTCTTATAGATTATTGAGCGTGAGAGGAATCAAAAGTTTAGAGGTACATGCTGGATGTTTTTAGTAGAGGACTACTGTTAATTTAATTTACTTTTAAAATTACATTCGTTTTGCCTCACAAAGCATGATACTTCTGCACCATTCTAATACACTTGTTTTACATAATAGAAGATTCACTAGGCAAACATGGTTCAGGCTAGAAGAAAAAATACAGTAGGTGTCACATAAAGATAGGATAATCTGAAACTCAGGAAGTGATCCTGAAGATTTTTCTCCTTTCCCAAAGCCATCCAATGGTTTATTTATAAGCTGTATTTATAGCAACTAGGTACCAGCACAGAACAGTAGGGTCTTTCTCAAGTACAGAACAATAGGTGTGAAGGATTGGAGGGAAAGCATAAGAAAACAAACTCACAGTCAGGATGGTAGCCAGTAGTTTCAAGGCAAAGAAAGCTTGCTGGCATTGGTATTTTTTCAGGCTTTGTGACAAAGAAAGCTTTTTGGAAGGATCTGAAGGAAAATGAGGTGGATCTAACACTGTTTTCACAGAGGTTTCCTTCTGTGCCTAAAGAACAGCAAAGGGGAGGAATAAGTAAAGTAGGCTTTTTTTTTTTTCATTTCCTTTATTCATTAGCTTACAGTGAAGATACTGGATGAAAACAGATGAGCTAAATGTGACCAGAAGGAGTGGGAACTCAATTGCAAAAAGCCTTGAGCAGCAAATCTTTACCATGGTTGAAAACAGCAACATAATACTGTGACTCCATAGAAGTAACTTGCTGTTCCAAGCTCTGCAGAGAGCCATTTTTCCATCCAGGCTTTGCTCCCAGGCTTTGCCCTTACCCCATCCCTTTTCCTAGTATGTATTTAATACTCTGAATCTACTAAAATCACTTTTGAAACAAACAAACTAAACCCCCAAACTAAACACCAGAGAACCACCTGGGGGTGTTTTTGTTCTGTATGATTTTTAATTGTATTGATGAGTTGCTGTTAAAATAGCACAGGTGACTTCATGCCCCAGACCTGTTACAAAGTAGTCAGAGTGTATGGCTGGGAGGAAGGCAGAGCTTTTGTTACTCTGCTTATCAAGGACATGAGTTGTTGTGTAGCAGTTTCAGATTTTGTTAGTGCTGCTTAACTGGGAACCATTGCTGGAGTGATTGTCCTCTACTCATCTGTCTCCCCTCTCTTATTGTGTGGAAGGAAGTAAATGTTTGGTCACAGAGTAAGGCTGGGGAGTAGCATGAAGGAAAGTAATAAAATGAGAAAGGAGGGATTTATTTTTCTAATGTATGAATTGACAAGGGTTTCAGAGGAGCAGTACTGCCACTCCTGATCATAACCTGTGGTTTCTTAGCTGTCATGCCGTTGAGATATTGATGTACTCTTTTATGATAGAGAATCAGGTGATGTTGTTTAGGGCATGTCATCGAATTGAGAACTAAATGGAAGCTGCCAAGAGGGAAGGATGTTCAGAAAGTAATTGTAAAATTTTTCCTGTCTCGTGTTCACTCTCATATTTGTACAAGATTGTCGTAGTAGAGGAAGAGAAATGGCACTGAGATGTGAAGTTAGCATGACTAATAGCCTGAAGATGGCTCTAAATTGGAAGGAAGATGGATGATATTAGCAAGAGATCAAAGCTAAAAATGTTTATCAGTTTTCAAATGTGTATGGTAGTCATTAAGATTAGTATCTAGTGCCTGAGAAGGAAAGAAACCCAAAAAAGTGACTGTCGAGCTCTGTAAACTCTTCTATAGTTATATGTCTGCAAGAAGATGCCCTATGGAATGATTGATTTCTCAGTCTGCACAGGAAATGTTATTCAGTCAATTTGGATTAATATATTAGGGAGGTGTGTGTCTGTGTGTTTTTGAAGCATTTCTTTGCCTCCACACCCTCTAATCAGGTGGTTTGAAAAGGACCAGGCTCTACTATCCATAACAAGCAGACTGAAAAAACTTAGGAAATTCAAGCTGATAAATCAATTAAAACAAAAGAGTACATAGTCCATCTCTGGCCTTGTCACCTTTCTCTACTAGCTGGCACTGCTTCCTATTATTAAAAGCTATGGAAAAGAAACCTCATACAACTTCACTGAACTGAGATAGAAGTTTAAAAATTTTCAAATATCACCTTCTAAATCATCCAAATTTAAGAAGGAGACAGAAGGTAACATGAAAGAGTAACTTTATGAATGATATCACTAGAACAAAGGAGATGAAAACTTGATGGCCCTGCACGTTTTCATTACTGTCCTAAGTGCTAGGCTGCAAGAGACCTTGTATTCCAAGTGAGAAGTGTAGGTGGTTCTTAAACTTGGCAGAGTGCGTGTGTCCCTGTGTCAGTGGCATCATTTGTAACTGAGTGAAAGAAATATTAACTAACTCTAAATATGTACTGTATTGGGTCCAGACAGTAGTGGTTTGGAAAAAATAGCTGTTTCTTCCTGGGATCCACTTGTTCAGCTTGTTTTCAAGACTGACTGATTTCATTTTTTTAAGGGGTTGGAGTGAGTGGTGGACACTATTTGTCCACTTCTTGGTGCCCTGTGTGTATAAAAGTGCTGACAGTGTCAGTAAGAGACATGAGTGTGGTTTGATGAGTAAATTAACAAACACTTGAAATAACTTTTGTTTTTAACTGTGATAAATTTGCAAAAGTGAGATCTTTACAGTGCTTCCAGTTTTTTCTTACTTATCCTAAATGTCCCATTAAACGATAACTGTCAAAGTTTCTAATGCATAAAATTCCCTGATAACTTCTCATGGAGTAGAGTGAGGAATAAACTGTTGTCAGCCAGGCTCTTCTCCTTTCCTTCCTTCTCCAACACAAATCTCTGACAATATTTTCAAACCCTGTCCTCAGGTTTCATTTGCCTCTATTTCTGTCCTTTAATCCAGCCTGTCTCTGCCTCACATAAAGGTAATATGTTCCTTACTTCTGTGTTACCTGATCTTTCAGAGGCTTATGTGCATTTTTTTTAAAAAAGCAGATATTAGCTCAGGTGGGAAGAAATAAGTGAATTTTTACAGAGAAGGCAACACAATATTCTAGCATCTATCTAAAAAAAATTTTATGAAGGGTAGTTGTCTCACTATAGCTGTCTGATCTCATACTCAGTCTTTGTTTATCACACTCACATTTCTTTCTAAAACAACTTGGACCCTTAAGCTTACTTTCCAGATCTTAACAGGTAGTCTGTTCATGTTTTGTGACTAGAAAATTAGAGGATGACTTCTGTTAGCTACCTCTCTGATGACTCCATTGGTTACTTCTTGCTATTACATGCTGTGAAGCATTAATTTCCTAGATATGTTGTTTATAAACACTCTCAGTTCAGTATAACTGGTAAATATGATTTTCCAATATGGCTAAAGGGGATATGGGAAAACATAATTAAATTGCAGTTCAAGAAATGTATTTAGATATAGTTGAGAAATAATTCAGTTTTGATACTAATTTGCAGAGTTTTTGATTGATAAGTAAGGTTTTGACTGGTAAATGTAAGTGTGTGTTTGTTTATTTAGGCTTTGCTTACTGCAGTAACATCTCAACACATAGAAATCCACGAAGGAACAGTGCTACAGGCCGTAAGAACATGTTACAATATCTACCTAGCAAGCAAAAATCTTATAAATCAAACCACAGCCAAGGCTACTCTAACACAAATGCTGAATGTCATTTTTGCACGTATGGAAAATCAAGCAGTGAGTATCTTGTATCAACTTGTATCTGTATCTAGAAACTATTTCTTGAAAGCAAACCAGCCTTGTGGTGTGTTTTGTCATTAATATTAAAGCTTTTTGGCTTTTCTGACTTGGGTACTTGGGGGAAAAAAGGAATCTGCTATCTTATATTTTTCTTGTTGTGTTTTGCACTCTAAAATAGGTCAAAAATGTGGGGTGTGGGGGTGGAGTATAGGTTTTAAACTGCTCACAGTGGCTCATTATATGTAATGCATGTATTCACCTCAAAGGACATCTTGCTTTGGTTTGACTATATATTGTCAGAATCCATAAGGCAAGTCACAGAATTCTTCCCTTTCTGGGGATTCCAGAGCAAGGGAGCACAGAAAAAAGTCTGCCTTGATGTTTTTCCAAGCAGTCCTTGTTTATCTTCACATCTACTCCCTCAACTTCCTTATAGGAGAGGCAGACAAGTCTTGGTCCTGTGGTTTATGTAGTGTAGCAATCCCTTCTCCCCCAGTGAAGATGTGAACTATGTGCATAGCTGGGAAGCAGCCCTCTTGCAATGGATTATCCCATGATACTAAAGTTATTTATCTTTAAACAAAGATGCATTTTCTTAAACTGTTACAGCTTTAGGAACGCACTGTGTAAGCAGAGACAACAGATGTAATCTCTATAAAATAATGAGTACATCTTATTGTTTAATTTGGATAGTGAAGTTCTTGTGTACTTATAATACTTTTGTAGCTTCAGGAAGCCAAACAGATGGAAAAGGAAAGACACAGACAGCAACACCATCTCCAGCAGTCTCCAGTAAGCCATCATGAGCCCGAATCACCTCAGTTGAGACATATTCCAGCACAGACTGATCAGCTGTCCAAAGACCACGAGAGAGAGCTTGACCACAGCACAAATGATGTGGACAAGAACCTTCAAGAAGATATTGAGGCAGAAAATGGATCTGACATTTCTAGTGCTGAAAATGAACAGACAGAAGCTGACCAAGCCACAGCAGCAGAAAGTAATCAGTGTGTATTTCTGTTTCATGGAGGGAGGGAAAAGGTCTGTAAAAAGAAAGGCTAGAGGACTGTTTTTTCTCTCTCCCAAATCTGGAGTCAGGCATAAGTGTTCAAGTAGTTGACTAATGCAAAATGCCTGTTGTCCTTGTTAGCATTGTCCATTGAGAGTATCCTGTAGTCTTACACTCTGTTGTAGTCTCTATAGTCTCTCTTGGCATCTGTGTTATACTGTGGAAGTTTTGGAGAACAGCATCTCAAAACCATAAAGTTTTCAGTGTTTAATGTATGTGAAGATACAAAACTGATTTGTTTCATTGGCATAGGCCTGTAGGTTCATTACAGGTTAAACACTGGAATTCTTACATTCTGCAGATATCTGTGTTTGAAGCATCCAAGCATCTATTAATAGATTTATTATTGAATTGTTAAATATTAAGTGCATGCAAAATTTTGAAGTTTCTTACTAATACTTGTTTGTGTTTGTATTTCCTTATAAAGATCTTTCTAAAGCTGATGGTGGAACGTATGATGGTGAAAGCAATGAGTGTGAAGAGAAGGCACAAGAAATTGTAGAAAGTATTGTGCAGGAAATGGTGAACATTGTAGTTGGAGGTATTATATTAATATTTGTCTAGTCAATAGCAACTGTAGTCTGAATCTTGACCTTAAGAATTACTTGAACACTTTCAAATATTTAACTAAAATATATCATCATTTAAGTATGACTTACATGCTGAATAAGACAGTTTCAGTTGTCACACTTTAGCTGTGCATTATTTAACAGTAAAATGGACAAGATTTCATACATTGATTTACACTCTTTGTATTGGAGACTAGTGTTCTTTTAAAATTCAAATTCTTGATGTGGTTTTTTTGTTTAGTTGATTTTTTAAATTATTACTACTTCATTTTGTTACTGTATAAACACTCTTCAGAAATGGGCCTCTCCCTGTAGTAGCAGTGTGTCACTGCATTTTTCAGTTTGTTGGAAATTGTCTATCAAACTAGCAAGTGATTTCCCCTACCAGAACTTCTTGGAAACCTGGTAGAGCGGTGACCCTGGCAATGTGAAGTTATAAGTAAATTTTTAATTGTCATTTTCATTAGTGGGAATTAAGAGTATTTGCAATTTTTATAGTTCTATAATGCTGTGTAAATTCTGCCATTAACTCCTTACTGTGATACTTACGATTGTTTTAGTATTTAAATGTTGGTTTTAAAAGCCCTTTTTCATTTTTCATCTCATGTAACTTATGTTAATAATTTTTGCCTTTTTTTCTGATAGATGTGGAAGGGACTGCAAGTGGTGATGGCACAATTGCATCGTTAGAGGATGGCAGTGACAGTGAAAACATTCAGGCAAATGGAATTCCAGGGACTCCAATTTCTGTTGCTTATACACCATCTTTACCTGATGACAGATTATCTGTCTCTTCCAACGATACTCAGGTACAAGCAGTTATAAATCAGGAAATACTGAAAGAAAGTAATATGTTTTAAATTTTGCCCAACACTTGTGTAGAGTGATTAGTATAATTCCATAAAAAAAGTCACGGAAATTAATTTCAAGTATTAAGTAATGTTATTCCTCTTTAATGCACTATTTAAATGAGATTTTTCTACGTAAGTTTTGCATGTGATGTCTTTTATCCTAGCATGTTTTTAGCTGCCCCGTGGAGTTCACTGTACCAAGATTAGAGAACTCAGTTTCCTGTTTCATTAAGTGCTTCTGGGAAACTTTAAAAATAGTATTCAGTATACGTAGTGAAGAACACAGCCAATTATAGACATACCTGTGTAATTTTAGTGTGCTTTTTTCTAACCATAAATAGAAATTTCAAGCTGATAGCATGATCTTAATGCAATGATTTCAGATAAAGAGTTTCTGAGAGGATGGGATTTTCATTAACAAAATAGAAATAGTGTGAATAGAATAGTATGAAAATACAATCCCTCTGTTGTATCAGATACAGACAAGTATGCATTTGTCAGCTGACCAAGAGTATCTGCTGTCAGAGTGTCCTGAGTAATTAGGTTTGGGAATAATAATTTTAAGTTTAAAAAGTTAGTCACATAGGCTATACAAATGGAAGACTAATGTTAAACATGTTGCTTATGTATGGAACAATAATACAGAATTGCAAGACCTTAGTAATAGGGGTATTTATTGTACCATAGAAATTTTAACAAGTGTATCTGGTGACAGATAGGTAACTACTCACATTCTATTAAAATGTCAGGTGTTTGGACCTTTTTAAACTGGTTATCTACTGAAAGTGCCTGGCAGCAATTCACTGCAAATTACCCTACTTAAACCTCACCTACCTAATTTCATGATAGCCTTTAATTAATTCTGACTTTCTAGTGAGTAGGCAAGTTTTGTTAGTGACTGTTCATTTCAATTGGACTGCAGAATGTTTTGTTTTAGTCTTGAGACCATAAAGCTAAAGTGAATTGGTTATTTTTGTATAATATATTAACTTCTTATTGCTAGGAGGTGGGGATTTCCCTACACACCCAGCTAATGCAGAATGGAATACTGAAATATGTTAACTTCTTTAGGAATCTGGAAATTCTTCAGGACCTACCCCTGGTGCTAAGTTTTCCCACATTTTACAAAAGGATGCCTTCCTTGTATTCAGGTCACTGTGTAAACTCTCCATGAAGCCCCTGTCAGATGGACCACCAGATCCAAAGTAAGTAGAATTTAAGAGTTCCCGTAATGAATCTGAAAATAAAAATATTTAAATATTTTTGTGAGTCCTCTGTTATTGAGAAAGTAGTGGTATGGTGGAAAGAACCTAGAAATTTTGGAAAGGTACTTCTGTGTTCTAATGCATCTTTTGTATAGCTGTTTAGAAGTTTCTTAACACCTGCCCTTCCAAAAGTACATCATGTTCCTCCTAGCTGCTCTTTATAATGCCCTTCAGAAGGGTTTGTATAGAAGACCTTCAGGTATTGCTGGTCTTGCTCACATTGCTCTGCTTTCAGTACCTTCCAAGTTCACAACCATTGCTGGTTGTGTCCCATAATTTCTTTCATCTCTTGCATATTGCTCACCATCCAAAACATAGCCCTGTACTGGCCACTGGGAAGGAAATTAACTCTGCACAAGCTGAAACCAGTGCATTTGTGTATCCAGTACACATACTCAGCTCTACTTAATCTGAACATAAGCTCCTCAGCTGGAACTGGTAACTGGTTATGATAAATTCATTATACAGTGTTTCATTCTTTTGTTCAGTTTAGACACTCTTGTCAGCCAGCTTAATCAAAACACAAATGTTAGGTAACAAGAGTTTTTATTTGGCTGTTTTTTCTGACTGGAGATACCATGTTTTCAGTTTCAGTTATAGAATTGTAATAATTTTCAAGAGCTGTGTTTTTTTGTTCCTTAGAGATTAAATTAAAACTGTAGTATGATTTCAGATGACAGTAAAAGGTTTGATATTCTTCAAAATAAAATCAGCTTTACTGTTCCAAGGTCTAGCTTTTAATGCAGGTAATCTTAGGACAGTTTAGTTTAATCATTGATGTCTGTTGTGGATTTAATAAGCTGAAAAAGATATGATGTAGTTGAAAGGGTTTGAAGGTTTAGTCTAAAAATGTTTTTAAGTTATCCAGCAATGCACTTTGGAAAGTCAGGACGTTAAAGAATGAAGACTGAGGCATGAGGTTTTTCCTCACTTTTTCTGAGAATTGTGTTCTAGGAAATGCCATGAAAATCCTGTGGTTTTAGTTAGTTCTCTGAGACTAAAGTTGTCCATTTATTAAAGGGTTTAATGGATTAACTCCATCTGCAAGAGCAGCAATACTGATCAAGGCATTTGGAGCATCTCATCTGAATCCATGGGGTCCTTGGCATTCATATTGGGACTAGTAAAGCTCTTCATATAAAACAAATTAGAGGAAATGGCATTTAGGGCAACAAAAATTTGCTGCAAATACATTTGAAGATAGCCCATATTTGGAGAAGGGCCTAGAATTTGTCAGTGGTTCTGAGGCATTAATGGCTTTTTGAACAACTACAGACATGCTGTAATTGAAAGAGGAGATGTAGGATATCTACAGCATTTTAAGAGTCTTATCTGCCTCTTTAAAAATCTGATTTTCAGTGAAATTTATAATGAAATCTGTAATGACTTTTAAAAAAATTTTAGGTAACTACATGAAGTTTTACCTGAAAATCACAGGTCTGGGAGTTGAGATGAGCATTATGCTTCCTGGAAACCTGGTTTATGTCTTTGTTTCCTTTTTCTCTGGAATAAAATAAGTTGGGGGTCAAATATAGCTCGAAGGTTTGCTTGCTGGTTTGTTTGGTTTTTACCTTGTTCTAAATTAAATGGGCTTTACACATCATACAAAATTGCTGAGGTCATCATGTTACGATTTCAGTTAGGAACTGACACTGCAAGTAGTCAATATTTAATATTTTATGTATGACTGAAGTTCTCTTCATATTTAAATTCTTACATTCCACAGCAAAGTATGGTCTGGTCATGTGCTGTCTGCACATTTGGTACCATTGGGTACAAAATCAAACCTTTTGCAGCAAAAGAGATTGTTATGTCGAGTTCTATGCAGTGCCAGAGCCAAGCATTTTCTTGAAGAACTCCTGCAGAGAGAGGTTTTGGGACATTGACTTTGGCCTGCAGCCCATTAGGAGAAATGTGAGGGACAAGCTCCTCATGGAGTTTGACTGGCTGTTTTCTTCTCAGAAGTGTCTTTGGGAAACAAGTCTACTGTTGGAATTATATTTTATGAGTTTGAAGTGTTTGCAGATTAATTTTCCCAGCCCACTTTGTTGGAAAGAAATAATTGAGTTTGTTTATAACATACTTATTAGTAATTAGCAATTTTGGCTTTAGCTGGACTGGAATTACTTTTTTTTTCATTAAGCTTGTATATTTGCAGTACACAGCAAATAACCAGTTATTCTGTGTGTCACAGATTGTCTTGAAGCACTCCTTACTGTGTCTGGGCTGTACTGGATGAAAAATTTCCTGTCATTGTTCCTTATGTTCCATAACTTCCTCTATCAGGGGTGGTTGTTTAATGAAAGCTGTGGACTGTCCTGTTGGGAAAGCCAGTTGAGTCTATGCCTCCCCTTCAGAAAAGATACAACCTCTTTTGAAATGATCAGGAGTGGGAAGTAGCATCAGGAGTCTGAGGAGAGAATGTTTTCACCCAGAATGCTATTTATTACATTTTGTTTTCATAGGTGCAGATTTCCTTTATGCTTTTTTTGTGTGTGGAGTTTGAGGGGTTTGAGTTGTTTTATTGTGTTTGTTGTTTTGGGGTTTTTAGAGCAGAAATAGTAGCACTGTTCTGACATGAATTCCAGCTTCAGTCTGTAAGAATGTTACTGTGGAGCACTTGAAAACACTGCAGTTGCCTGACTTGGTGATTGCCATGCTTAAAATAGGCACATTATGTATCTAACCTGCTCTTGGAGTGGGATGGGCTCAGGGGCTGATTTATGCTGTATTTGAGAAAAGACATTTCAGTGGTGGCAGGAAGTAGGTCAGGCAGTACAGTTGTTGTCTTTAGAGTCCTTCAGCTCTTTCCATGCTGGTGGAAATAGAGGAGGAGGAATTTCCACCTTTTACTATTCAAGAGTTTGGTAGATGGGCGGGGTATTTTAGATGGCAACTTCCAAAACTCTGTTAACAAGACAGAGTACTCCTCCATCTTCTGGCTAAAAGGGCAGCATTGCCTCTTGTTGGTACTGTTCTGTGGTGTAGAAGAGAGAGTGGTTCAGCAGTAATTTTTCCTTTTCTGGAAAAAGTTCTTGCCTGCATTCTTGGTTCAAGAATGGCCACTTCATTAAAAATGATCAGCATCTTTTTATGAGCCTTTCTGCAACAGGTTCTGTCAAATTTGAGTTTCTCTCATTAACATTCCACTTGAAAAATAATTGTGGTGTGTATTGACTTTTCAAGATAATGTTTTTTATTGTTTATTACTTACAGCAAGCTGACATGCTGCATTGTTTTGTTCTAGATCTCATGAACTGCGATCAAAGATTCTTTCATTGCAATTGCTTCTGTCCATTCTGCAAAATGCAGGACCAGTCTTCAGGACAAATGAGATGTTTATTAATGCTATAAAGCAGTACCTTTGTGTTGCACTGTCAAAAAATGGAGTCTCATCAGTTCCAGAAGTTTTTGAACTTTCACTTTCCATATTTCTTACCCTCCTCTCAAACTTCAAAACTCATCTAAAGATGCAGATTGAGGTATGTTACATTAATTTCTAATTAAAGGTGTGGGAGGTGTTAAATGAACATTTGTTTATATTTGTATAACTTGGTCTTGCTTGGATAAATTTGTTTTCCTTTGTGACTCACAGCTTTTATGTAAGATTTGCCAGATCTTCCTTATTTTGAAGTTTTCTGTTGGGTGTGGCATGATATTATTGCAGAATGATGCTGAAGCTCAGAATTAAATAGATTTGTGGCTGAATTCAACCAGTGTTCAATAGTGTTGCTAAGAAAGTTTAGCTCTACACTGCATATTATAAATTAAGAAAATGCATACACTTATGTAAAGATGGTACAATTTATGGTTTCGCAAAAGAATTTTAGAACAAAAATTAATGTCTTGAAAAGCATTGTGGATTCTCTTAGAGGTCACTTGGACAGATTTCTTTCTCTAGGGAAATCCCAGTTACTTGATTATTGTAGCCACTTCCCTTTCTATATCAGGGCCTGTGTCAATATATGTCCTGAATAAGATGATCTCATTTCCTCTATGGGTGTGCACACAATTTAACTCCTTGAGCTGTAAGTGGAGAAAAGTCCATATTCTTAGCAGTAAGTTAGCTGAATCCTGGCAGACATTGTGAATTTTCTCACTGGGTCAATTCTTAATCAAAGGGACAAGGAAGATGTATCCCCATATGGGCCATGCACTTAACAGTTGGACTTGATGATCCTTGTGGGATCATCAGAATATTCTCGAATTCTGTATGTGGAGGGTTTGTTCTTGAGATCTGCTCTTTCTGCCATGAAGTGCAGGCAGCTTCTCAGAATAATTCTGTCCTTTTGAACCACATGGACACCCTCTTGTAGTGGCCCATATGTTAGAGATCTTAATTCTGTGGTGAATAAAGTAGTGTGCAGTGTGTCCCTACTCTTTATTTTAGTAATTTTATGTTTGGGGAGTCAGTGTGAATACTGAAGCCAACAGATTGCCCCATCCATGTGGAGCTGAAGTACATGAGAAGATGCTTAGAAATATTGCTATTATAAGGACCTTGAATTCAGGGACTTCTTCATCTGTGGTTGTCATTGTACAAATTGATATGTTATGGCAGCTTTGTATGAAGAACCTCATTTTGACAGTAGCTTGTCAGAAAATGATTATGTTCTGATCACTTACCAGGTTATTTTGATACTTCTTTGGGGAAGAAACAATAGGATTTCCAGTAGATCGTTGAGCACAGATTGAATGTGCCTTGAAAAAGTGATGTATTTTGAAGAGTTTGAAGACCAGCTGTATACTCAACAAGACTGTAGGGCGTGTGAGGTGTTTGGCACATCAGACAGACTGGTGGAGCCACCCCTCAGTCCCACAGCCTGCTTCCCAGAAAGTGTTGGACTTGCTGTGCTCGGAGAGCTTACATGTCAGCGTGTAGGTGGTGAACGCATTGCAGTCGGCTTCCCTGACAAAAATTTGATAGGTTTCCATCATTGCCAGCCTTTCACAAACTCCAAACAGAAAATGAAGACATATGAGAGAAATTTGGTATAGGATGCCCTACAATATTGTAGCTTGTTTTAGAGTATGCTAAATTAGGACCATCATCGCCTATCGGGGCTGCATTTCTCCTTGTGAATAGGAAAACAAAAAACTTGATGCTGCTGAAGTATCCATGTATTACAAAGTATGGGAGACAGCAGTTTCTAGAAACTTTGTTCTTTTTCCTGGTTGTGAGCTAAGAATTCTTCTTTTTTCAGCTACTGATCCTAAAGGTTATTCCAAAGATGTGGGTAGGCATGTAGATAACTTCACATTCAGTTTGTGTCTTGGAGCTGTAAGGAGAGCCATATGCTCTGATTTATAATATGCAAAATCTATATATTTTGGGATTGAGGCTGCATTTTTCATCTGTGTAAGAATTTTCTGGCATGTTTTAAAAGAATAGGTTCAGATTTTGTTGAAAGTGACCCTCCCTTGGCCTTTTGACTTACGTGTTTACCTAGCACTGCCCTTTGACAGTAAAATAGTTTGAGTTGTACCTTAGTCGTATTGCAGCTGTATTTCTGAATGGGTCAATGAATATATTTGCAGCAAATCAAGTCCTAGATATCAGAGTTAGGGTGTCATTTAGTTATATTTACCAGTACCACCCTTTCATAACTGTGAATAAGCTACCTTAAAACTCATACTTCAGTTGACCAAACATAATGAATAAGCTCTTTCTGGTTTAGTTTTCCAGTGTAGTAGGAACAAAGTCTCAGCTCTGTGACATGAATTATAATAAGTTACATAGTGATAAATAGCATTTTTAAATAGCTGAAATGCAAATCATCAGTACAGTTTTGAGGAGCTGTTTATTCTAAGATAGCTTTGTCCAAAGGTGACACCAGAAGCAAGAAGTCAGCCCAGTCTTGGAAGCACAGAGATCATGTGCCTTCGTAGTATGCAGATCTTCCAGATAATTTCTCTTCTAGCTTAGATTTGGGTTTAATTTTTGTCCCTGAAGCTTTTGTCTCTGCGTCATCAGTGACTTCTCTTTTTCATTTTCTACCAGAAAAAAATAATTTTGCTGATTCCTGAGAGTATATAACATTACTATCTTTCAATAAAAAAATCAGAAAGCAGCAGATGTGTACTAAAGGGTTGATCACATCATGACATGTATTAAATTTTTTTCTAGTACTCTTAAGTATGGTCTAGCACTTGAAAGTCTTTGTGCTGTGTTGAATTCTTTAGGTTTCATAGGGAAGCTTTCCTTCTTAAGACTACTAGCTGGTGTTGTGCTGTGTGCCTCTTTTTCTGAAGAGATTGATAAAATGTAACTGTTGATAGCACATCTTGCTTGAGGAAATAGCTTGCCACCAAAATTGCCGAAAAGTCAATGTTGCTGTTTTTCCCCAGATGTATGAGTTAAAATGCAAATAGCCTTATGCTTATCTCTCCCTGGCTAACAGTGTAATAATCTCTGTAAAAATTTTGAGCTATGAAGGAATACCTAATATTAAAAACAAGGGTAGCTATGTATGTGGATATTTGCGTGATTCCATCAGAGAAGAGGACTTGAGTGGCTTGAGACTATCAGCAGTGCTCTAGGAAAACTGTGTTGGTGGATTTGGTAGCCCAAGTGGCTGTGTAGAGCTGAGCTCTCAGAAATGGAGAGCAGTGGTGTAATGTGGTGTAGGATGGTGATGTAATGCCCTGTAGCAGTTCACATTTGAGTTCAGGTGTTGTTATGGCAGTTGCTGCTGCTCAGGGCAGAACTGAGAAGAAGCCTTAGCTTAGCTGCTGAACGAGCTCAGCTGAATTAGTCTGCCTGTGGTGCTGATAGATCTGGTGAGGAACTAATTCAGAGGGGATGAAATAGTCTGTTCCAAACAGCAGCATCTGTACTAAAGTGATTTCAGGGAAAATGTACCTCTGTTACAAGGAAGAGAACTTTGCTATTAATGGTATTGCTGTGGTTTTTATGCTGTGCCTGACTAGTACCCTTCTTCCAATAATCTGATACTGTAGAGTGATTCTTTCATGTCAAGATGTTTCCCTTCTACTGAAGGTCCAGTACTTCGAATTTGCTTAAATAGCTCTTTGTTGTGTTTGTTCCATAATGTCATCATCTTGTAGAGAAAATTTTTTGTCATGAGGTAATACCTTTTCTTTCAAAAACCCAAATGAACTCTAATGGCAGCTTAGGCTTCTTGTAAGGCTAAATTGTCCTTCGGGATTTGACATGATTCCCAGTTCTACTGGTTTTGGGTGCTCAGAAAGTAAACAACATTTTTCATCTGGGCAACACTGCAGAAGTACATAAGTAAATAATTCAAATTCCTAATTTGAATGTATCAGTTATAAGTTATATTTCTTCCTTTCCTCCCTTTTTTTCCATTTTCATTATTTCCTGTGCATCTAAAATGCTCCTTTCAGAATTATGTGAGAATTTTGGCCATCAAAGGTAGTGAGTGTCTGTAATAGTTGTTCTGTTTTGGTTTTTTTCTCTCTCTTCCTGGAATATTTCTTAGGTTTTCTTCAAAGAAATTTTCCTGTATATCTTGGAAACTTCGACTAGCTCATTTGATCATAAGTGGATGGTGATACAAACGCTGACAAGGATATGTGCAGGTATTAAGGACTGTTGTGTTCTGCATTTTATGGTTTTTATCTTAAAGAAATAACCTGTACTTGCCTTTCATTGAGTTATCTAGTTTTTGTTCCAAGTCTGACAATGTCACTTTATTTATAGATGCCCAGAGCGTAGTGGACATCTATGTGAACTACGATTGTGATTTAAATGCAGCAAATATATTTGAAAGGCTGGTTAATGACTTATCAAAGATTGCTCAAGGAAGGGGGAGCCAGGAACTTGGCATGTCCAATGTTCAGGTAAAAATTGCACCAAACTTCATGAAGTTTCATGTTTCTTGGCATGATAGGTTGAAACTAAACTCTCCAGTCCACTAATTAATTGTTTGTGAAATCTTTTCTAGGAATTAAGTTTGAGAAAAAAAGGTTTGGAATGCTTGGTATCCATCTTGAAATGCATGGTGGAGTGGAGTAAGGATCAATATGTAAATCCCAATTCCCAGACAACACTTGGTAAGGCATACAATGTGTTTCTTCTGGCTTTAGTAAAGAGGTGCTGCAGGAGTTTAGTGTTTTCTTCTAGTATATTGATGCTGTTAGTGTCCAGACTGGTAAAGCTTCTTGCATTAAAAAAGAGAGATGTTTTTGTTTTTGAATTTGGTAGAAATATTACTAATTTTGCTGTCATTTAAACAAGTTTGTCTTAGTTGTCTTTTCCTAATTGTATGAATTCCTAGAATGCTACTGGACTGAAAATGTCTAAATCCTGTTATTTTGCTTTGAAGTTCCCCTAATTTTAGGAAATTTCATATTGATTAAATAACTACTAAAGCATGCTGTATGGAGAGCATTTTGTTTTCCTTATTAGTAAAAAAATCCCAAACTCATTTACTTATTATTTATTTATACTTTTTGGAGTTACAGAAGTTTGAATGTTGTAAGCCATGAAGTAACTAACTCGTTACTTGTTTTCATCTTGTTTTCATCTGATCTGAGATAAGAAGTACTAAGGTTATGCCAGAATTTTCACATTAGGTGCTTAAAGTTAGTGGGTGAAGTAATAAACTTTCTAGGGGTGGTTAGCATGGCTGTCTTTGTGAACTGAGAGCACCAGATCCTTGGCATATCCTTGGCATACGTGCTTAAACTCAGACACGGTGTTTCAAAGATCCAGCTCAAAAAGTGATACTGAATTTGAAAATAAAATACAGACGCTCCAGTTGGTTTTTTAAGGTGTTGGGTTGTTGTTGTTTCTTTTTTTTCCAAGTGCCTGCAAATTACAGTTGTAAATAAAGGCTTAAATTTCGGTATGTGATGAACTGAAAGAATTCTCCTTGATATGTTGTAGTGATTTTTTAAATTATTATTTATTTTTCCAACCAAAATCAAAGCAGAATATTTATATAAAAATGAATACAACATTGAAGATCGCCCTAGTAAGTTTTAGAAACTTTCAGAGAGGATTGAACTTGATTTTTATTTCTTTTACTGTATGTATTTTGGACATATGTAACCCTTTCCAATTTATAGGCCAAGAAAAACCCACAGAACAGGACAGCAGTGAAACCAAACACCCTGAGACAATTAACAGATATGGAAGCTTAAATTCCTTGGATTCTACTGCTTCATCAGGAATTGGCAGTTACAGCACACAGATGTCTGGCACTGACAACCCAGAGCAGTTTGAGGTCCTAAAGCAACAAAAGGAAATAATAGAACAAGGAATTGACTTGTGAGTGCCCTTTTATCACCCATGGGAGGGTGGATTCTTTTGGAGCAATGAAGATTCCTGGGTTTTTCTTCCTTCTCCTCATAGATACTCATCTTGTGTTAGGAAAAAAACTCTGGATGTAACAGCACTTCCTCTGGTGAAAGAGTGCTGAATGGTGTCCCCTTTGGAGCCTGTCAACAGTGTTTTGTGTTAACCTAATTCCTCACAGCTAGAAGATGAGTACTCTGAATGTTTGTTCTTTTTTCTCCAGACCTGCTTGTCTAAAAATAAGGTTTTTATATTTGGATAGAAAGAACATTGAACTCGTGATAAGTTGAATATGACCTGTTTTAACATTTATTTAGATGAAAATACCTGTGCTTAAACTGATGAGTCCTTACGATTAACTTGTCATAATTAGAACTGGAGGATAGTGTAATTTCTCACTGCAGTCTGACATTAATCTTCTTTGTGATTTTGTCTTTGTCACCTGGAGGTCAGTTTATGCAAAATTATAAGTTTCCTGTCATATAGTTCTGGGACCCTGCACAAATGTGCCTTGGTCCTTTAGGGCTTCAGTTCTTTGTTTCCTGCCTCTATGTCTTGTACGTTCCCATTCTTACAGGCAACTAATGGATTTATTGATTGTTTCATACAGATTAAGATAAAAATCAACAGGGCATGATTGTTCTTTCCACATCGGGATTGTGCTGTCTTTGTGGAGTATTTTTTTCTTCATGAGTACCAGAGTAAATGGGAATAGCTCGTTCCCATCTAATGTGCAGTTTGTTAATGGAAAATCAGTTAATACATAGATTTTTCAGCCCCTCACTGAAATTACTGAAGCTGGTACAGCTTTATGCGTGGATAAAAGGGTTAACTCTGATTTCATGGTGGTCTTCATTGTACAGGTTCAATAAGAAACCAAAGAGGGGGATTCAGTACCTGCAAGAACAAGGAATGCTTGGCACTACCCCTGAAGATATTGCTCAATTCTTGCATCAAGAGGAAAGATTAGATTCAGTAAGAAAACTGTTTTCCTGATGATTGCCTGTGCTCATGCTGTTGTGTTTGTACTAACTGCAAATCACTTGATAGTGCTTAAGGTGCTTAACACATTATTGTACAGTGAAGAAGAGGAAACTGCTCTCTCTTTAAAAATTTGTAGGCTCAAGGAATTTGAGTCGAGCATGCATTAGAGCTATACCCTGTGCTCTGTGCATCCTGCAGTTCAGTGAGGTGTAAAGGAAAAGACTGACCTACTTGAGCTGATTCAAAACTTGTACTTAGTTGCTTGAAGCAACTTAATGAATTGTATATACTTCAGGCTAGTAAAGAACTGCCAGAAGTATATGTCCTTCAGGGATGGATAAAAAATAACATGGTGCAACAACATTAAAAGCACTTTTTTCTGTCCCCAGATGAAAGCTATTTAATTGAGATTAGTTATTTGATTTTATTTACAGCTAGCAGCTGTTTCTGGGCTTGGAAGGGTCCTGCCATATCTGGCTGAGGAGGGTGGGAAATATGTCAGGTTAATATTGTAATGAAAACCTAACTTTCAACCTAACAGCTGTTCTCACCGTGCATAGAAGCCAAATCCAGTGGTGTCCATGCTTGCAACTATGGCTGAAGTCACAATTTACAGTAATAATGTTTAGAATCAGGCATCAAAACTTTTTTTTTAACTTCAGTTTACATCTACGAGGATCTTTATCTGAATGCATGCTATTTTTCACTGTACTCTGCTGTGTTGACAGTGATCAACTTGGATGTCTTTGAGTACCAGCTGTTTGTATTTTAGCATCACTTGCATCTGAGATCAGTACCTCAGGGGAAAAAGTTGACTTTAGTAAGCTTTTCATTCCTGTATGAAGTTTATTAACTACGAAAATCATTATAGCAGAGAACAATCATTGGTGATACTAACTTTGTCTTGTACATGTGTGGCATTCATCTAATGAAAAAATGGCATGTGAGTAAAAGCAGAGAAGGAACAATGTAGGCAGATAGTTATGAGCATGTATGAGGATTATGATGGAGTATATGGGCAAAATACTTTGCTTTGGACAGTAGAGGAAAAGCAGGAGTATGTCTCGGTTAACTGCACACAGGCCTCTCTTTTTGTAAGACATTTCACTCTGTTGTTCTTATTTATACCTTTTTCAAATAGAACTGCACTAGTTTGTCTTTTCTGTTCTTGTTTTAGACTCAGGTTGGAGAGTTCCTGGGAGACAATGATAAGTTTAACAAAGAAGTCATGTATGCATATGTAGACCAACACGACTTCTCAGGAAAGGATTTTGTTTCAGCTCTGCGCATGTTTCTGGAAGGGTTTCGTCTACCAGGAGAAGCTCAAAAAATTGATCGCCTAATGGAGAAATTTGCTGCTAGATATTTAGAATGTAACCAAGGGTAAGATGTCTTTGTTTTCAGACCTTTGGAAAGCTGAATAATTAGTAAAAAATCCTAATAAATTAAATTTGCTGTTCTTTTTCTCCTTTTTGCCTTCAGGCAAACTCTTTTTGCTAGTGCAGATACTGCATATGTTTTAGCTTACTCAATTATCATGTTGACAACAGATCTTCACAGTCCACAGGTATGTTGCTGTAATAAATATCTGTGTAATCCATAGGCATGTAACTTTCAGGCTTTGTGACAATGTAGTTGTAAAAGCTTGATGTCCAATTTAATACCAATATATGTGTAAGAAGGGAGGTAGCTTCATTTTGTGCATGTTTTAAGTAACAGTATTATGTTTCATGGGTGTTGAGATTTTTAAGTTGTTTTGGTTAGGCCTTTCTGTTAGACAGTTTGGTCTGTATGACAAGATAAAGCACTTTTTTTTTTTAATATATCTCTGATTGATCTTTGGATCCTACCAAATGTGTGAGTGTTGGAATGCCCTCATGGCTTTGTGTTATTTTGTAGATTTGACAGTGCAGTCTTGCATGTGTTGAATTCTTAAAAATGTCTTCTGAATCAGCAGGTTTATCCTTGATGGTAGTTTTTCATCCCCTGGGCAGATTTATAGGCAGCACTGTAACTGTGATGAGCCTGCCTCATTTTTTGATATTTACAGCTACTTTTTGCATTTCAGGTTAAGAATAAAATGACAAAAGAACAGTATATTAAAATGAATAGAGGTATCAATGACAGTAAAGATCTCCCTGAAGAATATTTGTCTGCTATCTATAATGAAATAGCTGGAAAGAAGATTTCAATGAAAGAAACAAAAGAGTTAACAATACCCACAAAATCCAGTAAACAAAGTAAGTAGTTGCACTGTTAGCTTTCTTCAAGGGTTGGCTGTTCAGTTTCATGAGGTTCTCCTTTATAAAATGAAGTAAATGAAGCAAACACCACTCACGTAATTCACAATGGGTCTTGGCTTCTAATTTCATATCCTTTTCCTTTTAACATAAATATGTGATGCTAACCTCAAATCTGCATTAAATGCACCTGCTTATTTTCATTTCCTTTTGCATCTGAATTCCTGGAAATCAGTGCACTGACCATGAAGGAGACAGATTTTACTGTTGAGCAGCAAATAGGGAAATTTGAGGGCTCTATGAAGTATTGGTATTGCCAATAGGTACAGTGCCGAATAAAGACTCTAGGTGTGTCTTCCATTTCTAAAGTCACTTTTGGGATTTTCTGTAATAACTAATCTGCCATCAAAAGTTTTCAATATTTGCTTGTAGGGCCCTAATTTGTGGACTGTATTAGTTATCTTTTCCCCTCTCAGATACCAGAAAAACTTTTTGTGTTTTTCACAATGTAAAGATTCAGATATGATTCATTCTAGCTTTTCTACAGAGAACATTTAGAAACTTGACTTTTTCCTAGCATATTTGTATAATTTAAAATCCTAGGTTAGCCTTATGAACAGATTGCTTGCAGGAAATTTGCATCCAGAAAAAAGAATCCCTCTTGTTTTCAGTATTCATTCAGTGAATGTTTTATTGTAATTTATAAGAAAATGTTTCTTACATGCTAGTTGGGTTTCACTGTCTTGATGAGATGGAGGTTCTGTTACAGAAATGAAAAAGTTATTAATGTAGGTCTTGCTCTGAAGAAGGATGTCCAGTTATTTTTATTGTTATTTTCTGTACTGATGGATTACTACAAAATATCTCTTCACTTTGAATTTAGCTTAGTGGGTGTGATATTTATGCTGTCAGTTGAGGTGATGGAGAAGAAATCTCTGCTGTGCGAATCTTAAAATTCTGTAAGGGTTTCAAAATAGTTTGTGTTTCATACACAGCTTTGCCTTAAGTTAAATTTTATCTGTATTGTAAAAGAAATACAAGAATGCTGGATTGATCATTTCAGAAAGTCAAGATAACAGAAAAATGCATCTGAGTATTGCACTTAATGAAAAATGTAAAATTATTGTATTCCTAAAGACACCATTTTTAAAGATGCACAAATGAGAGGAAAAAATGTGCTTACAGGTGTTGCTAGTGAAAAGCAGAGAAGACTCCTATATAACTTGGAAATGGAACAAATGGCTAAAACAGCTAAAGCTCTTATGGAGGCAGTGAGCCATGTTCAGGCCCCTTTTACCAGTGCAACACACCTGGAGCACGTGAGACCCATGTTTAAGGTGAGATACATGTTTAGATATTCGTGTAGAATATCACGGGTTCTTAATACACAATACTGACTGAGGGGATCTATTGAAAACACTAAAGATTTGCATCTGCTATGTTTGCCTCATTTTGTAAGTTATTTAACTTGCTACAGGAAAGAAAGGATTTTGAGCCTTCTTATCAGGTTTCATTTACCCTGGAATTTAAGAAGTTTCTGTGCTGATAGAAGCTTCATCTTGATGTAATGAAGGAGTTATGAGGAATGTGTTAAGGGGAAAAAAGTATAAAAAGTAGTTACAAACTTGAAATGACAGGATTTTTATTTCAGGTTTGGTCCTTACCAAACTCTGATTTGCGGCCCTTGTTCAAGTCATGGGCCTCACGTGATGCCTCTGTGAACTGCCCAGGGAGGTAAAGTCGCAGACCACTACCACTAAAGAAACAAATGGTTCCCTGGAGGGATGTGCTGTTAGGTCAGGTGGAGCTCCAGGCCCAAGAATCATAGAAGCATTTAGGTTGAAAAAGACCCTTTAAATTTTTGAGTCGCACTGTTAACCCAGCACTGCCAAGTCCGCCACTAAACCATGTCCCTAGGTGCCACATCTACACATCTTTTAAATACCTTCAGGGTTGGTGACTGCACCACTTCCTTGGGCAGCTTTTTCCAACATTTGTCAGCTCTTTTGTGAAGAAATTTTTCCTAATATTCAATCTAAACCTCCCCTGGTGAAACCACTTCCTCTTATCCTTTCACTTGTTACTTGAGAGAAGAAAGTGACTCCAACCTCCTTCACCAGCTCTTTTGTCCTTCTCTGGTCACACTCCAGCACCTCAATTCTTTCTTGCAATGAGAGGCCTGAAACTGAACACAGGATTCAGGGCCTCACCAGTGGCCTCACCAGTGCCGAGCACAGAGGGAGGATCACTGCCCTGGTCCTGCTGGCCACACTGTTGCTGATACAGGCCAGGATGCCATTGGCCTTCTTGGCCACCTTATAGTTGATAGGATCTAGCTGTAAGATTGCTGTTCTTGAGGAAAATTTATGAGTCCTTTGTCACCTTATTAAAAAAACTAGCATAGTATGCCATTTGTGTGGGGGAACACCAAGCATAGACCTTGTTAAAGATTTACATTTAGGCTGTTCAGGGTGTCATGTAGCAGAAGTGTATTGCACATTCTCTCTGTTGACTTCTTTAAGGCTAAAATTAAATAACTCTCATGCAAGCATCTGTAAAATTCAGTTTTTCCTTAAGATACCGACCTAATAGTTCCTAGCATTTAGTATCTGAAAATTACATTTCCAAAGTTCATTTTAAAAGAAGCGAAATATGACGCACCAGGGTAAATTAACGTCTTTTGTGAAGGTGCTAAGAATTAAAAGTTACTACTTGAAGTTACTTGAGGATGTTAATGAATTAATTAAAGTACTGAGGGCAGTGTAATGTGTCAGAGAGCTGTCTTCTCAAATAAGGTGAGAACTGTGCAACTTAAATACTTAATTTCACTTTTTATTAGACTTTTAAGTTTTCATTTCAATAAAACTTGATAAATTTCTACATGCCTCACCCATGGGTGTCCATGTAAAATTCATCATTATAACTGTATTTACAGATACATTGGCTAAATGGTTAAAACTCAATGAGCAAATATTTACTTCATGGACCCACCTAGGCAGCCCAAAATTGAGTGTCTGGTTTTGAGGCTTAATTTTCACCTTTAGTGACAAAACACTACAAATAACACCATCTGTCTAGGTTTAAAGCACAGTATACAGATCATTAGATAGTTCTTAAGAAATTATTTCAGTTTTGTGATTTTTAAGATTAGTGTTTATTTCAGTAGGAATGAAATTAGGAAGGTGGTGGAAAGAAACATACATTTCTGAACATAAAATCATAGAATAGTTTTGGTTAGAAGGGACCTTTAAAGTCATACAGTAGGGAATTAAATCCTGAATCTATGAATTCATCTGATGTGTTTAACACTGTCCCACAATTATGGTTTGGTATGTGCAAGTGTTAAATGCTTTTCTGAGGTAGTGCTTTTGGAACTGCTGACTTAAATGAAACCAAAGCTCTGTGGTACATCATTTTATTATTAAATTAACTCTGAAATCTGTTGCTCCTTGCTGTGCCCATTGACTCTGTATTTCATCTGGGGTGACTTCAGGTAAAATTATTTCTAAAATCATTCTGGTTACCATGGTGTTTCCTCTCCATAACCCCGTGTAGCTGGCATGATCCTCAGCACCCTCTGATTTTATTCCCTGTGGGAGAGGGAGCCTTGACCACAAGGAAAGGATCATGAAGGCTTTCCTGCACTAGCTTTCCTGCAATAGCACCCACAGTGCCACCTAAGGCAAGAGGAAGGGGAAACATCAACAGTGGCTTAGGTACAAAAAGATGGAGGGACAAGGACAACAAATTTAGTAGTAGAGAGATAATGCAAGAGTCATGTCATGGCTTTTGTTGTTGTCTTACCATAATTTTAGTGTCTTTAATAAAGTTTGCCATATTTTCGCTACCTTCTTTTTTTCTTGTTATCAGGACAAGCTAGTCTTATTTAAGTACCTACTTTTCATAAGGAAAAATCATAAAGGAATCTGTTCTATGCTGTGTTGTATATTGCAGTAACTATTGACTCTATTTTTCAGTGTGCAAAGATAAAAGTTATCCTGGAAATGCTAAAACTCCAATAGACATCTAATTGACACAGCTTTAGGGTTTGGTTTTTCCAACTGACTGAAGATGGTTGTGTTGGTTGCTGAGGGAGAGGACAAGTGCTTTTGAGGGGAACTCCACTCTGCATTACTTCTGTCCCATTCTGTGTCTCATGTCTCTTCTAACCACACTTTATACTATTCTGTGTCTTATGTCTATCTATTCCATTTCCTTTTTGGCAAAAGACAACGTCAAGGTTCATGATTTAAGTTAAGGATGGAATTTACACTTCAGCAAGATGCTGAAACTATAACATTCCTTTCGAGTACTAACAGCTGCTAATATAACACTTATTTTACATACATTCCAGTTGGCCTGGACACCTTTTCTGGCTGCATTCAGTGTGGGTCTACAGGACTGCGATGACACCGAGGTTGCCTCTCTTTGTTTGGAGGGTATACGATGTGCAATCCGGATCGCTTGCATTTTCAACATTCAGGTAAAAAATGTAAGATTGAGACAATACTTTGATTTATGTACCAGAAAAATGTTAGTGGGGTTCTTGCTGCTGAAGCTATGCACTGCAATACCTAGAGGTTGCCTGCTTCTGACATTACTGTTTCATCTGGTATTTGACTGGAAGTGTAAATAAAGTGAACTTTATTTTTTCTGGTATTTTGTGGTAAGTGCTTCCATGCCTCTGTACTGAATTTTTATTTCTCTACAAATTGGCTACTTTTATGTCAAAGTACTTTCTTTCTAGCTTGGTTAGAAAACTGTTTAGCTATGTTGTGTTGTTTCATAAAGTGAATCTCTCTGTCCTGTAAAATAGTATCTCTGTGAACTGTATTTGAAATATTGTACTCAACTTCAGAGAGAGTATACTAATCTGAGACTTCTATAAATGGATACCCTTTTAACAGTTATGGCACTGGAAATGTCATTCCTGATGTAGTGAATGAATGCGTCTTGCATTAAGTACAATGCCAAGAATGCCAGACTCTCTGGCTCCAGAGGGTAACTGTGATTTAATGTGAGCTTTTTTTGGCTTTTGTTTTTTCTATTTAAAAATCGTTGGTAGTGAAGGTGCAATTATGTTATTGTAGATTATTAGTTAATAAATTGACTACTGGTCTGCCATAAATCCGTTGTAGGGATAGCTGAAGAGAGGGGCAACCAAAATTCATATGTATGGCGTTGTGTTATTTCATATGTACATTGAAAATATTTTTTTAAAAAATAAAACCAAGAAAACCCACACCAGACTAAAAACCACATAAGACTAAGTAAAAAATGTTGAACTATGATATGGTAGTGAATGCTTTCCTTCCTTCTCCCCTTGCACTTGTATTTGGCAAGTTAGATAATTTTTTATCACTAACGTGGAAAGGCACATTGGGACCTGTGATACAGCTGCTTCAAAACATTTGAGATCATATAAGGTTTTCTTCCTCTGTCTTTCCACTTAAATTTCTGCACCACCGCCACCTGCCCCTGAGCTGAACAGACTTAAAAATTTGGTTAACAAAGCTTTCCCTGGAGCCTGCAGTTGTTCAATTAAATTCACACTCCTGTTACTTTTGTTTCTAAGCTGCAAAAGTGGAACTGGTACAAATACCAGTCAGCAGCTGCAGTGTTTAGCTCCCAGTCCTGCAGTGGTCAGCCTTATGTAGGAAGGGCAAGGACACGTTTGCTCTAAGATCCCCATGGCTCAGTCATACCCTTCCATTGGCTTGGGACATGATTGGACTGGAGTTTTTAAATTTCAGAAAATAGGAAGTGTTGCTTTTGAATTTTCAGTATAAGCCATATTCCTTCGTGGTTTCCTATGGGAATTCTGTTTTGTTGATAGAATTAAAACCAGTATTGGTTTGTTGATGATTTCAGTATTATAGGTTGATTCCAGTTCACAAGGTCTTGATTAGATGGTCTTGACTTCAGACACCAGATAGCTCTGGTGGTTTGAAGGAGACTGGCAAATTTGCACTTGACCTGATTCAAGGATCTTTTCTGTTGGAATCAGATTTTTCATCGTGTGCTTAACTGGTGATGGCAACTTCTCAATTTCATTGTATAAATGTACTGAAGTTAAGACTGGTGTCTATTACGAGTTAACATTGGTTTACACACCTTCAGAGTTAATGGAGGGAGCTGGATGCCTTTAGTTTTAAGGAAATTTCCAAAGTACACAGTATAGTTTAAGCTATGCTTGTTCACCTCTAAAACCTCAATTATAGCTTGTGGTTTTAATTATTTATACTTTTAATCTTAGACTGTGACAGTCTTTTGTTTTTAAGCATCTGAGACCAGATATGCATCAAAAGGATGTACTTCATCTGCTTATATCATCTGGTTTTAATTTCTGGGTGATGGACACGTTGTTTAGTTGTGTTTGTCCTGTTTTGCTGGCTTAGAAAAAGGGGAGGGGGGAATATCTGTGTGAATGAGTACGACTGAAAATGTTTTGTTTTTACCAAAGATACAGTTTGTAGACTCTAAAACTTCATTGTTAGTACGCTTTCCTTGAGACTTCCATTTTTCTGTGCCTACATCATTTGCTGTGCCTTTGCCAGTGTACCCTGCAGCAGTAGTTGGGTTTGGACATGGTAGCCACACTGTGTGGCACAGTGGCAATCCATCTCTTGCACCATTGCCCACCGTTGTGGTGTTCATGTTGTCTTTGTGGAACAGACATGCTTCCTGGGATCTTTTAGAAATATTTTGTATTTGGTGGTTTTATGTGCTCAATGACTTTTTTTTTAACTTGAAAACAACCCTAAATAGCCAAACAGTTAAATACATTTCAAAATTGTCATTTGTTTATCTGGTGTACAACTATTTCACTTTATAGCCTTCAGTTGATACATAACAAGAGAACGAAATGCACTTATGAGCTCAACTTTAATCCCCTTTTTACCATTGTAATTGGTTCATGTGAGATCTGAGGAGTTTCCTTTGTTTATAGCCACCATACACATAAAAATTGGGTCACTATATGTAGATATTATTTTTGGTGAGATCAGCCTAGATTGTGGTCACTTTGTGTTTACCCATCCGTGACACTTGCCTTGGAAGCTTCTAAGGTGCTCCAAATGTTGTGAATTAAATAAAATACATTGTGAGCAATTCTGTGGAATTGGCATAATATGCCTTTTAGATACATTATTTAGATTTTGTTGAGAAAAAAATGCTACAACCTGAGTGAGTCTGCTAAGACAGCATTTTCAGAGTAGATCAGAACAGAGTACAAGAGCAGTAAAAGCTTAGCTAAGTAGCAGCACTTTTTCTGAAACAGCATCCTGTTTCCCAAAACGCCCCCCCAAAAAGGCCAAACAAAAAACCTAAACACAACCTGTGTGTTCTGTGCTGTCAGGCATTACACTTCATGTTCCTGAATAGAAGGAACCTGATTTTGTCCCACAGATATCTTCTTACTGGCGAAGAACATGAGATATTTTCACTGTGCTTTGGAAATTCAGTTCTGGGGAAAGAAAGGTAAATGTTATAGTTGATGAAATAGTTGGTATAGTTGGTATAGTTGATGAAATCACACAGATTGTACCAAGAAGAAGAAACAGAAAATATTTATCAGACTTTTGTTTCTTTCCTTCCCATTTGTAGCTTGAAAGAGATGCCTATGTTCAAGCATTAGCAAGATTTACGTTGCTTACTGTGAGTTCTGGTATTACTGAAATGAAGCAGAAGAATATTGACACCATTAAAACTCTCATCACGGTGGCTCATACAGATGGAAACTATTTAGGAAATTCCTGGCATGAGGTACAAGTCATTTGTACTTAAACTGTAGGAAAGCATGTTTACTGATTTTCAACACAGTAGTGTGCTTGTTTGTGCATAAACACAGTGGGGTTTAGGTAAGTGCTGAGTATGTACTTTCATTGCTTACATTATGCAGCCAATTAAAGTAGCAAAACATATCCAAGTGAGAAGTAAAATTGTGAGAGATTAATCCAGTACTATTTAAATTAATATTCATTTTACACAAAAGAACAGAAAAAATTATCTGACCCTAAGTGCTTACAATTTTTATTCTTCTAAAGATCTTTATGAATTTGGTGTTTTACTATTTCCAAGTGCTTTTTGTTGATAAACCCTTCTTTATTCTCTGGAATAGATTCTGAAATGTATTAGTCAACTTGAACTGGCACAGTTAATAGGAACTGGAGTAAAGCCTCGCTACATCTCAGGGACAGTGCGTGGCAGGGAAGGTTCTTTTACTGGAACAAAAGATCAGGCACCTGATGAATTTGTGGGGCTGGGACTGGGTAAGTAATGCAGATATTAAGTATTTATTTAACTGGCTTTGTTCAGAAAGCTGTTAAAATTTGTTCTGTATTTTCATTCTTGTTGACTGTAAGGTTCTGACAAAAGACCGTCAAGTAGTTACTCCAATCAAAAGCTTTGTTCGTTTGCACTGTTGTTATTGCTAGAGTGGGAAATATAAGGAAATTATATGTATTATACATTTCTATTTAAAATATACTTGACCAACTAAGAATGGATTGCAGATGGTATGACCAGATTTAATAATATTTCAATGATAGCGTGCCAAGTATTTTACCAAACAAGCAAGTTGGGATGTGTAGGTTGAGCATCTGTTGTGGAGCTTTGCAAGAAATACACATAATTCAAACCAAGTGGGAGATTAATTTAGCTTAAATTCTGAAATTCCATTTCTTTCCTATTTTGGTTACTTTGGTACTGAGTAAGTGCCTTTTTTAAGCTTGAGCACCAAAATATACTCCATAAATAAGTTGTTGTTTCTTATCTTCCTAGAACAGTATAATGGTCTTACCTTAAATTATCTTTAAAATGTTGGGAGTTTTGTTTGTTTTTAAAATGGGAACACAAAGATATACAGGGGTAGGGTATGAGGAAACTCTGGAAGCGTGTAAGTGTATGTATGTAAGTCTATTTGACTATGAGAAAGTTTCAGTTATAGTGTGATGCTCAGTATCTCTTGCCTTTTGAACTTCACCCACAGCCAAACNAAAAATTTCAGTTACAGTGAATATCAGTGAATATACAGCTCAATATCTCTTGCCTTTGAACTTCACCCACAGCCAAACAAAAGCTTTGTCTTCCTCAGTTTTTCACCCTACTTTTTTCTTCGTAATTATTATTTTCTTATTTCCCTGATCTTAGCCCCCAAACTAGTCTTAATAATCAGCTTTGTGTTCTTTTCAGACAGTTTTTCTTCTTCTGTAGTCAGTCCTTTTCTTTCCCTTCTGCTCTCCTTTGGCCTGCCTCTGTGTACTTCCCTCACCGTGCCAAGCATTGATGAAGGGAAAACTTAGGCCTGGAAATCAGTGAGTCTGCCAGCATCTCATATACTGAGCTTCTTTCTGCCCTTCCAATGTGCATCCTTCAGTTTAGTGTTCCCTGATGACCTATGCAACTTTGCTACTTCCAAGTGCTGGCAGTGACTGACCTTTAAAGGCTTTAAGTCCTAATAACTCAAGAATGTAAACTGTAGTCAGGTGTCTCTAAATCATACTTGCTAGTCATTGGTGTAGATCCAGCTCGTAAAGACTGTCAACTACATTTCTAAGGAAAATAGTTTATGCCCAAATGCATAAAATGTTTCTCTCTGAATTGAATTTCTGGAGTGCTTATTTCAGTGCACATATGGAAACTTATTGTCTTATTTTTTTTTAATATTGTTGCTTCGATCTTATAGGACCTTGGTTTTCATGCACTAAGGGGCTGTTAAAATGTTTTCTCAACTGTTTTAGTTGTTTCTCTCTTTTCCATAAATCCCGTTTTGCAGATACTTCAATTTTCTGTGTTTACTCCAAAGTATACTTTGGAACCATGGGTTTTCAAGCAACCTTTCTACAAATCCAAATTGCTGTGAAGATCACAGTGCATGTGTGCATATATACAGACACACATTTTACAGGAGAATAGTTGTTTAATTAGAGTGAGTGAAGTTGTAGTCTGGTGATACAGAAGCTCCATGTTTCAAGCCTGCTTGCAAAAAGCAGCAGCATTCACTCTTCTTGCTAAGTTAATGTGTTTTTTAAAATAACCAAGATGAACAAAACCAAAACCTTTGCTCATTTACTGCCTCAACAATGATTCAGGTGTGGCTCTTCAGGCATCTGCATTCAAATATCTTCATGTCTTGCATTATGTTCCTACTGTGGCCCTTTTTTGTGTTTTATTTGGAAATTCAAAGCATCACAAGCATGTGGGTTGTAAAACTAAAGGAATAAGCATCTATTGTGTTGCTCCTTTGGTAGGAGTGTTGCCTTACCTGAAGTTGTAATTGTGAGATTCACATTTGTACTCCAGTTTCTGTTCACAAAATTGGAAGATAAAATGTGCTGCTGTGAGTAGGTCGTAGCCAAAGTGTATTTCTTAGGTAACCAGAACTCCCCTTTGGACAGTGGGAATGTGAGGACTCAGTTTTTCATAAGGCAGAGTTATATGGCTGACTCTTATATTTCACTGTAAAAGATTTCACAACTGTTAGAGTGTAAGGCTGCTGTCTGTTTAGGTTTTCCAACATTGAATTACAAATCCTGTCATAACAAGGAATTCTCACATAAACTGGTAGAGTTGGTTAAGGTTCTGACTTCTTGGAAATAGCCCTTCAAATTCACTTCACGCTGCTGCTCATTTGATATGTTTCTTAGCTGACTCATTACCAAGATTCAAGCTAATTGACACAGGCAGCTTGTGTGCTTACAAGAGAAGTCTTGATCAAACCCAGTGGTATTATAAGGTGATGAAATGCTAATATGAGGTTACATATGTAGGTACAGAAAAGTTGTTCCATAAATGGAAAAATACTTCAGATGGTATAGATTTGACAGACAGTCATCTCCAGCCACCTCCAAGTGTGGATGGAGTACAGCAAGACTCCGAGGCAGACTTTTGGGAGGCAGGCTGAAACATGAGAAGCTTTTCTCTGCAAAGCTGTGAGAACAGAACTGCTGGCCTTCTTTCATTCTTCTGTTCTTCTCTATATTTCTGAAAAAGAAATCCCTAAATATAGGGCATGTGGAATTACCCAGAGTGGGTGCAAGATTCCTGCTCTCCTTTTGACAGTGGTTCAAGGGGAATTTGGAGATTACTAAATGTTTCAGAATTTTGCTCACTTCAAAGTTAGCAGTTTCTTAATACGTGCTTTCTCAGATGTGGGTTACAGTTTCTAGCCTCCAAAACAAATAATCGCTATTTTTATTTGCAGATTTTTCTCACTATTCTTAGGTGATAATTTTGCTGTAATTGAGATGTAGCCTAAAAGTAGAATTTTGGTGAAAACTCTTCTCTGTGAATGATTAAAAATAAAATCTTTCAGGATAGATTTATTCACTTGATGCTAATTAAGTGTGAAAAATTTTCCTCTATGCTATATTCTTTATCATATGTTGTGTATTTTAAGTAGCAAAATTATCAAAGGTTCATTGAAAGATGGAGGAATAAAAGGTGATTCTTGTGGGCTTTATTTTTTTCACTTGTATCTGCTGCTTCAAATTGTGGACAGTTTTCTGGGACTATTATAGTTTATACATGGATAGAGAATCCAGATAATTAAGATTTACACCAACATATGACTGTTCACTGAGATGCCCAGCTCAGGGAAGGGAAATTAATAATGTGCTTCTCTTTTTTGTGAATTAAAAATATATTTAATTATACTGGTAGTGGCACAACTTTTATTCTTCTTTCTTCCCGAACCTTTCTGTGTTATCTCTTACTCTTTTTTCAATTTTTGTTTTCACTGTAGTTGGTGGAAACGTGGATTGGAAGCAAATAGCAAGTATTCAGGAATCCATTGGTGAAACTAGCTCCCAAAGCGTTGTTGTTGCTGTGGACAGGTATTGTAATAAATTTGTTCTTGCCACCTGAAGTTTTTTAAGCAGTATTTGAATACCCTATACTCTACTAAGAAAGGAACCTTACTGACTTATTTGGAAAAACCTGCCATAGTGAAGTGCTTCTTGGTTTTGGAGGGGGAGTTCCCAATTTTTTTTGGATCATGGGTATTTTTGCAAGAAGGAGCAGTGCAAAGATTAGGCAAGAAGCCTTTTTACTGATTAAAAAATTACTACAGAAAACTTGCAGAGTGAAGGTTGCTGTGGTGTGTGTTGAATCTCGATTTGCTGTATATAGTAACAGATAGCAAATCTTATTTTGCCTTAAAACAGAGGGCATTATTGTCAGACCCTTTTTCTCCTAAATGTAATTACTGACTCCCTGCTTTCCTCTGTTATGTAGATGTTGTCTGAAATTACCAACATTATTATTCCAGGCTTCCTTTCTATGAATCACATTTATTTTAACTGAATTTGGCTAGGCAGAATGCATATTATGAACATTCCCTGTTTACATAAAGTAGTGATCAGACTGAAGTGTTCATGGGTCTTGCTTGCTCAGCATATGAGAAACCAGAACACATAATTTTCTTAATGGTTGTCAAAATTGATGAATTAGTATCATTTTGATGGCTTACAAACATTTCAGTGCTTGAAGTATAGACAGCAAGATCAATGCCAGTTCAATGAAAAGTTGCCTTGCAGTAAAATCACATCACGTGAACTGGAAGTTTAATGTCAAACACATAATAGCTTTCTAGGTTTGCAGTGTCCCTCCCTGCTTCACAATGGGAAGTGTTTCAAATAACTTCTTCTCATGGCAGATGGGAATTGTGCACTCTGCAGAAGTTTGACTTCTGTATTTGGATCAGGGATGATAAAAACGGACAGTATTCATCAGCATTCCTTCACAATTACTAATTGTTTATTAATAATCAGAGCATGTCTATATATTGTTTAAAACAAATAAAGCAAACAGAAAAACTTGAATACATGTTTCATAGATGCTTTTTTAAGAAATTGTAACCATGTCTTCAACTGCACTTTACAGAATATTTACAGGATCTACAAGGTTGGATGGAAATGCTATTGGTAGGTTTTATCTCTTCCCCATCCCTCCCCACCCCTGTACACTAAACCTTGGAAAAATATTGCATTAAAATCTGTGGTCATTTAACAGTGGATTTCGTTCGCTGGCTTTGTGCTGTATCTATGGATGAGCTGCTGTCTGCTACCCACCCTCGAATGTTTAGTCTGCAGAAGATAGTAGAGATTTCTTACTACAACATGGGCCGGATAAGGTTACAGTGGTCTAGGATCTGGGAAGTTATTGGCGATCATTTCAATAAGGTATCCCTGTTAATGATTGCACTGCGTACTCCTTCAGTTGTCTGTGCAGATTCATTTTATTTAGAGATTGATTGGAAAAGCAGGTGCCTATCTGCATCATAGTGGTTTCTCTGTCTTTCTGCGTGAGCTTAAACCAGCAAAAATTGCAAAGCTGGAAAGACCTGTTAGAAGGCAGAGGCACACAATATAATAAATGTAAAAACAGAAATATACATTAAGTTATTTATCGTGACCTATGGCTAGAACTGGCTGCTGTTAGTTTCATGTTACAATTTTTGGGGTGTTTCATGAAGCTTGGATTAAGAGGGTGTCTTCTATTCAAGTCTAAGTTGACCGTTTATCAAGTGAATGTTTTACATGCATTTTTAATACGGCTGTTGAAGTCTTTTTTAGACAGCTCTTATTTTTAGGAAGTTTTAAATGCCAGGTTATTTAATTTAGAAAATATCTGGAATTGGTTAGGGATTATTGAATTGCATAAACAATGTGGTTTCTGGAATTGAGTGCTTTGTAATTTTGTTAATTTTCCAGTACTGCTTAGTTCTCTGTTATCAGCTGTAAAGGCAGCTTGCGCTGAACCCGATGCAGGCTTACTGTGCGTTTCTGTTCTACGTTCTCAGGTTGGCTGCAATCCCAATGAAGATGTAGCTATTTTTGCAGTAGACTCATTAAGGCAATTGTCAATGAAGTTCTTGGAAAAAGGAGAGCTTGCTAATTTCCGATTCCAGAAGGACTTCCTGAGGCCATTTGAACATATCATGAAGAGAAACAGGTAATAACATACAATTAACTGAATTGCCTGGGATCACAAGCATCAACTTTTGCAATTAATGTTTCAAAATGCTTTTGTGAAATCAGTCATTAGAGAATTATACTATTCTAATTGTTTATGTAATTCAGTTTAAAAAATTATTGTTTATTAACTTAATTTAGGTCTCCTACTATTCGCGACATGGTTGTGCGGTGTATTGCGCAGATGGTCAATTCCCAGGCTGCTAACATTCGTTCTGGCTGGAAAAACATCTTTTCAGTGTTTCATCTGGCAGCCTCAGATCAGGATGAAAGTATAGTGGAACTGGCATTCCAGACTACAGGACACATTGTCAGTGAGTATTGATGATATTCAGACGTCATGGAAGTGTGTGTTGCTCCAGAGCACAAGCTTTGTCTGCTGACTCCACAGGCTGCATAGTAAAGCCTGCCTCATGTCTTGGAACCAGTGTTATTACACTTTTCAATCAGTCCTCTGGGAAAATACTCATTAAAGTCATTCAATAAGATTACAGTTATCTGTCTTTTTTTATGCCTTTTAAAAAAAACCTTATCTGTTTGTAGCATTCTGTAGTAAAACATGTTAGGCCTTAGATAATGTAAGTTAGGAATTACGGGGTTCCCCCCAGAAAAAAAAATGTAGTCATGTTGCTAATACATGGTTTCCTTCTCTTTTTCCATGTTTCCAAACTGTGCTCATATATGGCCCTGTTATGGAGAAAGTGCATTCTAATGTAGATCCCAGGCTTTAAGGGATCTCTTCATTCTGTCTTAACCTATGTGAGTTTATAAAGGTTTTTCAGTTTTGATGAAGCATTTTTTTTTCCTTAAAAGTAGCTATCTAAAAAGCAAGGCAACATGCTGCTGACAGGGAGGTCCATTAGTAGTTGTAACTTCCTGCTTCATGTATCCCTCTTGAGCTCTGGTCACATCGACTAGTGTTGAACAGTAAGCCTATTGCTCCAGTCTTGCTTAACAGTTACATTTCCCTGCTTTAGTCTAGATGCTACCTTAATGTATTTTAAACACTCACTGTCAGAATGGAACGCCCTCTAGGTGATTTTTCTATTTTTTTTTTTGTTAGAGTATTCTCTCTTTTTCTTTAGTTTTTCTTACTACTCAGGCATTTGGCAGCACCAATCAATGAACGGGTCTCTCATGGCTTCTGTTGCAGTCAGTTCATATTAGAATTAATAGATTTTAAAGCCTGACACTTTTTTTTCCTCCTGTTCACACTTTTCTTTCAGCAATCGTGTTTGAAAAACACTTCCCAGCAACCATAGATTCTTTCCAGGATGCAGTAAAGTGCTTGTCTGAATTTGCCTGCAATGCAGCATTTCCAGATACCAGTATGGAAGCGATCCGCCTCATTCGCCACTGTGCAAAATACGTGTCTGACAGACCTCAGGTATAGTCTGGGTTAGCTACAGTGTAAGTGCTTTAATCAATAGTGCCTTTATAAAGGAAAAGTACTTAGGCTAAACTTACTGGCTTCCCTTCAAGTTTCATGGAGTAATAAGAAATGTACTTTATTCAGAAACAATAGGAGTATCAAATGCCACAGGTTTTGAAAGTATCAGCAATTTTTTTTTGTTTTCTTCTTCCCCTTTGCCCATTCCTATCCACCCAGCTCAACTGGTGAGTAGCATTCCTGAGAGCTGCTAGAAATCGGTCTATCTCAGGATCTGCTCTCTACTGAGAAATGTTGTGAAGAATGGATAATGGTAGAAGTAAAAATGTTTGATATCCTCAAAGGTTATGGTTAAATCCTTATCACTTTGAGTGCTGTCTCAATAAAAATGAGAGTAAGAGACTTGCACTGAACTGTGGCCAAGAACTGGTGCTTGAATATATAATCTTGTTTATTTTGTTAAGTTTATTCTTCATAATATACTAAGCATTACTTTGAAAAACACTTCACTTTCTCAGTGTTACTGTACCGATTGCCAATTCACCTGAGGTATCAGAGTGTAATACTGTTGCAGGAAAGATTGTTATTTTCAGTCCAAATTGTGTTTTATTTAGAAGAATCTAAATTCTGTTCCTCTGTATAACCCCGTGTTTCCTTCTAAAGGCATTCAAGGAATACACAAGTGATGATATGAATGTTGCTCCTGAAGACAGAGTGTGGGTGCGAGGATGGTTCCCAATTCTGTTTGAGTTGTCCTGTATCATCAATAGATGCAAATTAGATGTAAGAACCAGGTAACAATCAGTATTTGTAATTCAAATTTTAAAAGGCTTACTTTACACTTTTAAAATAGAAACAACTCTTGGTAAATGTAATGACTGTAAAATGACTGAAGTATTTAATTTGGGTGATACCACTGTGGAAACATCAGACACCTTTTAAATGAACACTGGAATATAGAAATTAAGTCTGTGTTCTGTACATTTGAAATTTTTATTTTCTGTTGTAATAAATAAAGTTATGTAGTTGTGATTGCATTCTGTGTCTTGCCCATCATACTTATTTTGAGGTTTTTAAAACTGGTTTTATAACATGATTCATTAACTGGTTGAGGATTGCAGAAATAGTTAAAATAAGCAAAGCTGTACCCTCATCTCGTGTAAAATCTGCTTATTTTCCTTCAATGTGATTTTCCCTTCTAAAGTGTATCTGGTTACAGTTCTGTGGTGAAATATGAGAGGTTGTATACAAATTACTAAATTTACACATTTGCATGCGAGCTGTGCATCTGGACTCCCTTTATAGCTAGTGAAAGGAGCTTGTTTCTAGACCTCTGTATTTCTTAACTGGAAATATTTATTTATTTGGTCCTTGATAAAGAAGTTGGTTCATTATTTTAATGTTAAATTACCACAGTTCTCAAAAGTATTTTCTGGCTATTGCCTGCTACTATAAAGTGCTTTTTTTACAAGCTGATTTTTCACTCTAGTCTCTGTGTACTAGTGTGCATGTGTAATGTTCTCAGCAGTATTTGAGTTTGTTACTGCTGCTGCAGTTGGACATACTTGGTCTCATTCGTGTCTTTCTGTAATTCTTAGTATATGTTGTTCTTTCTTCATTTCAGGGGCTTAACAGTAATGTTTGAAATAATGAAGACATATGGCCATACTTATGAAAAGCACTGGTGGCAAGATTTGTTCCGGATTGTCTTCAGGATATTTGACAACATGAAACTGCCAGAACAGCAGACTGAGGTGAAAAAAGTGGAGGAATATAATTTACACAGGAACTACATTTATAGTAGGAAACCTGTAATACAGCTTTAGCAAATAATGTAGGGGAAAACCCCTACATTACTTGCTAAATGTAGGGCAAAACTTGCATGGTTGACCTGTGGTTCTAGTAGCCTTTTTTTATTTTTAATGGCATTCTTTTGGCAGGTGTTGTCACTTTTTTCATTTTTTACAACAGTGTATATAAAAGGCTTACTATTTTACACTAGGAGCAACAGAAGAATAGCATAACATGCAATGGATCTAGGGTTTGTAAGAACTGTAGCTTTTACACAGGATGTCTGGAATGTGAGACACCAAACATGCTCAGTTGAGTGAGGCTTATAATCAGTGTGAAGTCACAATTAGAAGAAATAAGTTCTGGTAGTTCAAAATTTTTTTTATGACAAGGCAAAAAAAAACCAAAAACCAAAACCCCACCAAAAAAAAAAAAAAAAGCCAAGGCAACAAAACAGTAACCAAAAAACTCCATAACCAACCCACAAAGAAACAGAAAATCCCCCAAAACAACATTCTCCTGTCACTGCACCTTTTTGACCAGCCATCCTGGTTTTGACCTGCCAAACCTGAACCAGGTACTGTTCTGACATAAAACTGAACAGTAATGGGCTTAAAAATGTAAATTATCTGTAAATTTTTAATATTAGAAGTTTGACCTAAACTGTCAATCCTTTGGGAGGTTTTGTCTAGCTATTTATAGAAGGACATGTCTCACTTTGTAAAGTTTTATTCCCTGGAAAGAAGAAACACAGCTTTGGCTTGGTGTTAAATCATTGAGCTAGGATTGGACACTAAGACAGTTGTTTGTCTGTTTCTTCAGGTTTTTTTTTAAACCTGCTAGTTAGCAAAGTAGAAGTTGAGGCTCCAAGTTTTGAGGTTTTGAGATCTAGAAATGAATTTCCTCTCACTATAAAGTAAATTGAGTAAACACAAGTATCTGTATGTGTATCCTAAAGTTTCACCTTAAAGTTGTAACTCTCTTTTTTTTTTTTTCACTCCTAGAAAGCTGAATGGATGACAACTACTTGCAACCATGCACTTTATGCAATATGTGATGTATTTACACAGTATTTAGAAGTACTTAGTGATGTTCTTTTGGATGATATATTTGCACAGCTGTACTGGTGTGTGCAGCAAGGTAGGACTGTACAAATTATGTTAAAACAATGTTAACATTTTACTCTGTTGGATGTGAATAAACAAATACACTGTTTGTCTTTTACAGACAATGAACAACTGGCACGATCTGGTACAAACTGTTTGGAGAATGTTGTCATCCTAAATGGTGAAAAGTTTACCCTAGAAATCTGGGATAAAACTTGCACTTGCATGCTGGATATTTTCAAAACTACAATCCCTCATGCGTAAGACATCAGTTAATATTTGTACTTTGTAAAATAGTTTAACTGGATGACTTACCCATTTCAAGTGCTTAGATACCACATAGGTGGGGGTGAACAGAAGGCTGTTATGTGTGGACTAAGGAGTGGAACATAATGATAAATTAGGTGTAGGTATTCTTTTGTATTTCAAATGATAATCTGTCAAAAACTAAAATACTATATAGAAAATAAGCAAAAAGAATACCAACCCCCAAAATGTAACATGATTCAATTTTAAGGTTTTGGATTTTTGGAGAAGTACTATCTGATTTTTTTGGTTATTTTCTTTTTTGTGACAAAAGATGCAGACTTTGCTTGTAATTTGGTGTGAAGCTTTTTCCACAAAGTATTATAATACTGCAACAGGCTTACAGATTGAAGTCTCTGTGGTTGATGGTTAATTCCCATCATATGTTTCTATGATTCTTAGTATTTTACTGAAAATGATCTTGTATATTTGGTAACTCTTTCCCTTCATGTTATAACTCCGTGTGAGGTTTCTTGGAATAAGGCCATACCATTCTGAGTATTATGTTTTCTACATGTACATCACAGAGCAGAGTAACAAGAAATCACAGCATAATACCAAAGATGAGAGGGTTTCTTCCTTGCTCTACCAACACTGAGCTGAAACACTACTTGTTTTCAAATCTGATAGTCTTCATGGTGAGCTGTTGTATTATTACTTGTCCTGTGTCTGTCATCCAGTTCATGGTGTTTGCTTCTGAGACCTAGTTCAGGCCTGAAGCAAAAGGAATCTTCTGCACATCAGTCTTTGCTTAATTTAGAGTTGTTAATCAGATAGCACTGTAAGAGAGCTTCATTCGTTTATTAAAAGATAAAATCAGTTACTGCCTCACCTACTTTTTTATGTGAGTAGGTATGAATTAATTCCATCCCAAAAATAATTATAAATTAATGCTGAAATATTTAGAAGCTAGCAAGATACTTCTGCGTTTTGGTAACTGCCAAAAATAAATCTCAAAACCAAATCTCTGGTTGTGAAACTCTACTTGAATTAGTCCTAACTTGATATGTCCCATATTTGGAAAGATTTTGCAGTGAACACTCACTGGCAGAACATTTACTTTGGTTTCAGCATATGATCAAAATTTAGATTTCTGGGTATTCTTATAGTTGAATATGAGAAACCTTTCTAGAGCAGCATTTTGGATATCTTAATATTTAGACATACTCAAAATATTCTTGTTGCCTTTAGTTATATCTAATGTGAAATATGTACATTATTCCCTCTGATTTTGATGGCACTTCATTTCTCAAATGGATTATTTTTCCTAGGAGAATATATGACTCCTTCCTTAATCTTTCTCTTTCTTTCTCTTTTAATCTTTTTCTGTACTGTCTTGAGAACTTCATTATATTATTCCTTCTTAAGTTTCTGGGAGGTTCCCAGCTTTTGCAGTCTTTGATTTTATATGAGAGTACTCATCTTTTTTTCCTTCTGTTTCTGAGTCTAGGAGGATCCTTCTTTTTCCTTTTTTTTTATGGGATCTGGTTCTTTTTCTGTGACTCTTGGTTTGGCTGACATTTCATATTTCTATTTCTTACTCCTTCTATTAGCCTTATTTTTGCAACAGAGCTTTTCCTGCTCTTCCATTTTTAGTTTTTTATTATTTTCTTTTTTGACAATGCAGTATTATTACTCAGCTTGTCAGGGAGGAGCCTCAGTGCTTAGAGAAGGCAAATGATCCTTTTACCTTTGTTTTCCCATGCCTGGAAGTAACACAATAGTTAATGTTGAAATGAACACAGGCAAATCACACAGTGGTATTTATGGAAACTTTATGGGCAAGCGCTTTATTGCTAATTGTCTTGAAATAGACAGATGTTATGAATCTCCAGAGTGTAAAGTATCTTCTGGCAGAAGTTTTTATTACTCTGATCAGGTAGGGTTACATATGTTCTTTTTTAGCACTCATCTAAAACATCTTCCAGGTATTGTGTAAGTAACTTCTTTAACTTAAGAGCTGCAGCATTGGCTGCAGGAGTTCTTAGTTGCAGTATCAGCCTCTGATGGTTCTTGGCAAGTTACTATTTTGCAAAGGGAGATGATCATATTTCCTTGTTTGGAAATTGTACTGGAATATTTACTCAGCTACCAATTTCTGCAAGGATCACTTACTAGAAAACCACAAACCCTACTGCTGCCAAGCTTCTGCAGAATCATTGAGGTGTTGATAGCTGAAGATACTAATACAGAATGACACAGAATGGCTGAAGTTGAAAAAGGCTGTGGAGGTTTTCTGATCCAATGCCTGTGCTCAGGCATGGCCACCCAGAGCAGTTTCCCAGGATTATGTCCTGGCTTTTGAATATCTCTAAGCTCCAGAGCCTTTCTGGGCAACCTCTGCCAGTGCTTGATCACACCCTCCCAGTGAAAAAGTGTTTCCTAATGCTCATAGGGAACCTGTGTTTGTTTTTGCCATTGCCTCTGGTCTTGGCACTGTGAATCACTGGGAAAAGCCTGGTTCTGTTGTCTTTGCAGTCACATTTCAGATATTTGTCGTATGTTGATGAGATGTCCTGAGCCTTTTCTTCTTCAGGCTGGACAGTCCCAGATCTCTCAGACTCTCCTCATAGGAGAGATGCTCTAGTTCTTTCCTCAGCTTTGTGGCTTTTGCTGAACTTTCCTTGGTACATCCACGTTTCTCATACTGGAGAGCCCAGCACTGGACACTGTGCTGTCAGAGGAGCAGGATCCCCTCCTCACCTGCTGGCAGCTCTCCTCATGCAGCCCAGGATAGCATTTGCTTTCTTTGCAGCAGGGACACTGCTCACTCAAGTCCAGCCTGGTGTCCACCAGGATCCCCAGGGCCTTCCCTGGGGGCCAAGCTGCTTTCCATCTGGGCAGCCCCCAGCATGTCCTGGGGCGTGGGGTTGTTCATCCCCTCGTTGAACTGCACAGGGATCCCCTCAGCCCATTTCTCCAGCCTGTTGAGGTCCCTCTGGATAGCAGCATGACCCTCTGGTGTATCAGCCACTCCTACTTCTGTGTCCTCAGAGTCCACTCTGCCCCATCCCCCGGGTCATAATTAAGATGTTGGACAGGATTGGACCTGGTATTGACCCCTGGAACGTACCACAAGTTGCTGGCCTCCAACAGGACTTTTTGCACCTAATTACCATCCTCTTGGCTTGGCTGTTCAGTCAGTTTTCAGTCCACCTCACTGTTTGCTCATCCAGCTCATAGTTTGTTGGCTTATTTTAATAGTTTCTTTAGTTTTTCTTTTAGTTTATTTCTGTTCTATTTATAATTTTTGTTAATCAAAATTTGCTGAAGCTTCATGAGAGTAAGTCTTGGCTTACAGGTGCTGAGAAAGCCAGTTTGAGTGCCCTCTTGTCCTCAAGAAATTGAAGAGTTGGAATTGGTTTCTTGTACAAATTATGATGGTCTCTCCTCTACTGGCTCATAATGGCTCATTATTCCAATATCTCATTTTGGTCCAAGAATTAGTTCAGTTCTCTGTTCTGCTTTATTTGTTGTCTCATGATTTTATCTTTTCTCATCTCCAGTTTGTCTTTTTAGTTATCTGGAGATGAGTGATACATTCATTTAGGATGCTTAACACAGTGGGGAAAGTTCTCCCTTAGGATGTGCAGACACAAATGTCCATCATGCGTTGCCTCACAGATTGAGACTAAATAGTTTGAGATCAAGACAGTGACAAGTAACTTTAATCTTAGTTTGTAGCAGTAAATAGAATAGAACAAGAGCAGATGGGACCACTTAGGTTATTTAATCCAGTGTCCCTCAATTCTTGGCAGGCACAGCCAGCCTCAGTAAGTTACAATTAATGTAGAAATTTTTTACTGCTAAGGTTAAGATTCTCGAGACAGCAATGTCCTACAGGAAATCAGCAGGGAAGAGATCAGAAGTATTGTCACTGACTTGATACCTCATAACAGCAATGAATCCTAAGTGGAAGTATTGAATCTTAAGTGGAAATAGAAACATAATGCTGGAACATAACCAAACAGAGGATATAAAACATCTCCAGATGTTTGTGCTGATTTGTTCTGGAGTAGATTCATTCCTTATTCTAGGTAGAGCTTAAGGCAGTGTGGGAGAACAGCACCCACTCTGGCACTAGAGCACTGCCTTAAGACTAATCCAGTATTTCTGAGAAACCTTAATTCACCTCCATGTAGTCCACCTGTCCATCCAAGATAATTGACAGAAATGTTGAAGTTCAAAAAACACAATACTTAGATTTTTAAATATGTGTGTACTCAGAATTGAAATTAGTTTCAAAAACCCACACCATGTTGAAGGGGACTTGTTAGAGTGTTGGTTCTGATTTATATTTCAAACTTAGTAAATTTGGGACTGGTTTTGTGTTTTCAAGCTTGCTGACTTGGCGGCCAGTCGGTGGGGAGTTTGGCTCTGGCTCTCCCTCTGATGCAAAAGAAAAACTGGTAAGCTTCTGAATAAAAAAGTATTTTAAGATTGCAGGAGCTTGGTACAAATGTGTTGTGGTGTAGAATAGATGAAAAATATATGTGGTTTAAACACGTTTTCAATTTTTTCTGGCTGAAGTGCTGTTTAATGCTTAAAAATGGCAAGGGAGTTAATTGATAAAGAAGTATGTATTAGCTTGCAGCAAAGTTGGCTTCCAGAGGTTGTCTGTAGGTAGTTACCTCAGTTTGTTTTAGGTAATGTCCCGTGTCTAGTAGATTTCTCTAATACTATATTTGGGCTTTGAGTTCTTTTCTGGTTTGGGTCGTGGTTTTGCTTTCGTTTTGTTGTATTGGCAAGATGAGAAACTGCTAGAGACAGATAGATCGACAGTTAGATTGACTTTTTCTTTTTTTGTCCAAATTTTCTCTTGTAATAAAACCCTAAATGTCAGTGTAAAAATAGAAAATTTGTGTTTCAATCAGATTTCTTAGTGTTGATTGACTAAACTGATGTAAAGTCTGGATTTGCCTACAAGTAACAGCCCTGCAGCTCCTTTACTACTGATGAAATTAGTTCAGCTTTTGGACATTCTCACAAGATTGCTGCATAAAGGTCTTTATAGGTTAATGAAGCACTTGATAACAGTTATTCAAGGATAATGGTCCCAAATGAGCTTTTCTAAGAGAGACCAACTCCCTCCATTTATCTTCACAGAGTGTTAACATAATTCAATTAGAACAGAGTAAATGTTTGGGATGGCCAGTTCTCATTACATGGGTATTGTACCTTCATGCTGTATTATGACTCATTTATAGTGGTTTGATCTAAACATTGGCTATATTTTTGATCCATATTTGTCAAATGTGATAGCATGGATAAATGGTAAATAAATTAATGTCTTAGTCTTGAGTCAGTTGAAAGATCTTTTCTCTTTGAAATAGTTTAATGTGGTTTTAAAAATTATTTTTGTCTTCAGTGTAAGAAGGCATTTTGCAACTGCAAAATTAACAGAACTTGTATAATAAATTATATTACAAGAAAAATATTTTGGCTTCTCTCATTTGGTAGGATAGAGTTTTTTCAGGCTTTAGGTATGTTCATCTCACATTTATTTAGGTAGCTCAAATATGATGGGAGTGTTTTGCTATCTATAGACATAATACCTCTAAAAATATGTATTTATACTTAGTAGAGAGGAAAACCTTGGTGGTTATATACTGATATGAGAAGCTGATATTTCTTTACAGGAACCTTGCAGCAAACCTCCTACTCTTGATCTGGTAAAAGCCATAGTAACTGTTGGCTGGCAGACAAAATGTTTGGATGGAATACAGAAACCTATCTGGAAAATGCTGCTTCTTGACTTTTCTGTGTACTTAACTATTTGTTACTTGTTAAATTTTTGGTTCTTTTTTAGTAGGTCATCTTTTCAGTACATCTTTCATGAATGCTCATAGCAAATATGACCAAAGTGAATGAAAGTGCATTGTTGAAGCAGCAAATGTCTTCAGCTCTGAAGAGCACAGCACTATTAACAATTAGCTTGCAGAAGTTTTCTGTGAATTAATTATGTTTTTTTGCTTTCTTTTCAGGATACAATCTCCCAGAAGTCAGTAGATATCCATGACTCCATCCAGCCTCGATCCGCAGACGGCCGCGCGTACCAGCCCAGCACAGGGGCCACAGCAGGGGAAGAAACGAGTAAAGCCAGGCCAGCAGCAAGTGTGTGCTCTGCACTGATGTGGCATTTCATATCTGAGAAGAGTAGTATTTGGCAGATGTTTGATATATTAGTTACAGCCCCAGCTGTAACTTCAGAAACATGATGTGAAGAAAATCATATTGTTTTAAATCTTTGTCGTCATGTAGTACGACAGAATTCTGTTGGACTCCTGTGGGGCCACATTTTTTACCTGTGTTTTAAAAAACTAAGAGTTCAGCTGCTACCTTATAGGCTTTTTACCCAAAACAAAATACTAAAAATTGTAGTCTCCTTACAATGCTGTGTAAGTATTTTTTCCTTAGGATCAGAGATTTTTTCGATGCAGAATGCAACAGAAGCAGTAGCTGAAAAAATAATTCTGTCTGTGATTTGAAGAGAATATATCAAACTCTGATGTAAGATACTTGTGCAGATTTATGTGCTGGTGCTTAAAATGGTCACGTCTGGTGATACTAGTACCTGCCACAGTTGCAAAGTATACAATGATGCCAGTGCTGTGCTGAGCCTCCTGCCTGTGAACAGCCTCAGCCTCTGGTTCTTGCTGTGGCATTGAAGAACCAAGTCACTCCTTTTGGTGATCCAGTGTATCACAGACAACTTCAGGAAACAGTTGTTTAAGGTCTGCCAATGTTAACATGGTGATCTGCCCTGGCTTTAGTAATTCAGACAGGTGGATTCCAGGTTTGGTTTATGGATGTGCTTGAAGTTAAACTGTTCTTCAACTTACCCTCAAAATAGCTCAAAAAATAAAAAAGTATTTAAGTTCTTTAGTTGACAAGTAATTTTCTTTCCTTTAAAGAACTTCCAGAACAGAAATTATTTGCTGCTCTTTTGATCAAGTGCGTTGTGCAGCTGGAACTCATTCAGACGATCGACAACATCGTGTTCTTCCCAGCAACCAGCAAAAAAGAGGATGCAGAGAATCTAGCAGCAGCACAAGTAAGTGGAACTGATAGGTATCTCTCCTTTTAACAGCTTTTCCTCCAGTGGATAAAGTTTTGTAAGTTCTCATAATGTCTGCTAATTTACAATTTTAACACATGTTTCAGAAATTGCATTGGACTACTGAGATCTTTTACAAATTCCATTAAATTGCATGTGCTGTGCCGAGGCAGCACTGTGGAGATTAAAACATGTATTGTTCACAGGGATTTATGTAACTGGGATGTGGATACAACTTTTAATACAGTTTTAAGTTTAAGTACAAATACAGATATAAACAGGGTAGGATTGAACGTAGGATTGAATTAGCACAGGAACTTGGTGAAGACAGCTGTGGATTTTTACTTGAAATCTTTTTTTGTTTTCTTCTTTTCCTTTTTTTTTCTAATAGAGGGATGCAGTAGACTTTGATGTCCATGTGGATACACAGGACCAAGGGATGTATCGTTTCCTGACATCACAGCAGCTTTTCAAACTTCTCGATTGTCTGCTGGAATCTCACAGATTTGCTAAAGCATTTAATTCAAACAATGAACAAAGAACTGCTCTCTGGAAAGCAGGTGAGTCAGTCACTTTGGAGAAGTAGCACTTTGTGACAGTGTGAATTGACCCAAAAATAGGTCAAAAGTACTTTGATTCTGAATGTAAAAGTTGAAGCTTTAGCTTTATAACTGTGGGATTCCTAATAAGAGGAGACCTCATCTGTGCACGTGCATATATTTTTTTGGTTTTATTAAAATTTAAAGTTTCACTGAGTTACAGCTGCCAAACTGATTCTTGGCTGTAGGTGTGAGTCCCATGCTTGAAAGCTGCAGGCACAAACACAGGTTTCACAGCTAATTGGAAGCTGATACTAAAAATGGGTGCCAGACACTGTTATGGCACATACAAATAGGTCAATTTTTAGCAATTCTCCATTGTGCTAAACGTTAGGAGAAGTTAATTACCTGATGTCGTTCCTCTAACTGTCTATGTGCAGAAGATGCTTAGAAGGAGAAGTGGGGGACTGCAAGAAAGAATGTCAGCTGAAGCAAAAATCTGAACGTATGCTTGGAATTCCTGTAGGTTTCAAAGGCAAATCCAAGCCCAACCTGCTGAAGCAGGAGACGAGCAGCCTGGCCTGCGGGCTGCGCATCCTGTTCCGCATGTACACGGACGAAAGCCGCACCAGCGCCTGGGAGGAAGTCCAGCAGAGGCTGCTAAAGTAAGGCCCATGTAGCTGAGCCTGTTCATGATATTTCTCATGTTAAAGAAGAGGGATTTTTTTATTTAAAAGGACAGATCTTCTCTGTTTGCAATAAACTTCCCAGAGCTAACACGTGTGGTGGCGGTCGCAGCTAATGTTGAGTTTTATGTTCTGTGGAGAGTGCTGTGCCTCCAGCTACTGATGCTGTCTGTCCTTGCTCTCATTACATGTTTTGCAGAGAGAGCAAAGGTTTTGTCACCTTTGGTTTTGTATCATGTGGGTAGGTGGGGACTTGTTATAGCTCCTCTTTAAAAAAAAAAGCAGCTATCACCTAAGCCCTGTTTTTTTTCTTTCAGTAACCTCAGGTATTTTAGGGAATTGGCACTGTTTGTTCTCATCTGTAGAAGTGGACACTGTGCTTGAGCAGCCTTGTGGGCATTCAGAGGCTTTTTGGTTATTCATTGCTGTGAATACTAAGGCTCCCCTGAGTGGTTTTTGTGTACGAAGTTTTCCATGCAAGTGTTGGATTAAGAGGCTTAAAACTACAAGGGCAACACTTAAGGCTAAGACTTTAAAGTTCACAGACCAGGAAGCAGAGCTGAAAGCTGCCTTGTCCCATCAACGTGAGAGATGTTCTTAAAGTCCACGTAGCATTTTGTCACATACTGCCAAAGAGCACTTCAAAAATGTGCACAAACGGCATAGTCATGTTTTGTCAGCTCATTTATTACTGAAATCCTAGGACTTTGGGATTGAGTTGAACAAAATCACTGCTTTCTGTCCTTAATCAGGCTTAGAGTAGCTTTCATAAAACAATGCTGTTCTACAACTGGGCTCTACACTGCCAGAACTTGCAAAGCCAAAGCTCCCTCTGTGCAGTAGAGCTCAGAAAGAAATGTGAGTTAATTAGTTTTTGTATATTTTGTCTCCAGTGTCTGCAGTGAGGCGCTGAGCTATTTCCTCACTCTTACATCAGAAAGTCACCGGGAAGCCTGGACTAACCTTTTGCTCTTATTTTTGACTAAAGTGCTGAAGATAAGTGATGAAAGGGTAAGTAACTGTTCGGAATGGTGTTCCAGATGACGTTTACAGGTAAGAAGTAGTTCCAGACTGGTTCTTCACACACAGTTACAGACTTGACTTCAAAAGCTCCTGCTGTTCTGTAGACACTCTTCTGGTGAATGTACATTCAAACTGCACTTGACAGATACTGACACTAATAATTAAGTGTGAAGGTGCAGTGAGTGATAAAATAAAACGTGTCTGGGAAGTTTAAAGATGCTGGAATCCTTCAGAAGTGTGTTTAGTTGTTTTTACCCCTGTCCTGCTGAGAAAGGGGATTAGTGATTGTGTTTTATTCAAAGAATTAACTCTTGTTTCTGCCTCCAGTGCTGCAGGGACATGTACACCCTGACCTTCTCCAAAGCAGTTTTGCAGTAAATAAATCCCTGTTTAGATCTCCCTGTTTCTAACAAGAGTTGGTTGAAATAATTAAATTAAAAAGGCCAGCTACAAGAAAAAACTTGTAAGAGAAAAATGCTTCCTCTTGGAGAATAAGCATTATTGAGGAGCTCTGTGTAGCTAGTGAGCATCTGTCAGAGTACATCACAGCTGTCTTAGCTTTCTTTATTCTAGCACTGCTGACTTCAGTTGTAAAGATATTTCTGCTTGTTACTTTGTGGGTTTCTCACCCTCATTTGGGAGGGTATTTAAAATTCATATTTTGCAGTGTGCTTTCTGAGGTGTATTGATGCCTAATAGAGCAATTCCTTCTGTTTGTTTTCTCCTCAGTTCAAGGCCCATGCCTCGTTCTACTACCCCTTGTTGTGTGAGATCATGCAGTTTGACCTTATTCCCGAGCTCCGAGCTGTTCTGCGGAGGTTTTTCCTGCGGATTGGTGTGGTTTTCCAAATATCCCAACCACCAGAACAAGAGTCTGGAATGAGCAAGCATTAGCAGATAGTGACACTCTGTTTCAAAGTTTCTATTCCTCAGCTAAATAAAAGGACCAGGTAGCTGGGCCATTCTGTCTGGATATCCATATAAATGATTTCTTTCTATGGCACCGTGTATCCAAGGGTTAACGGTACAGCCGCTTACAGCTGTAACTAAGGCTTGCAACACTCCAGTCCCTCTTTCCTGGCCGATTCTCTCTCTTGGGTTTCTCTTGCCTGGCTCGTGCTGAGCACAGAGCCAGTTTTTAGCACAGTCCCCTTGTCAGCACGGGCTGCAGTGTCCTTTACTGTCCTAGACAGCAGCATAGCAACAGATGTTTATGGCGGGTGTGGAAGGAAAATGTACCCAAAGAAACATGTATATGTAAAGGTTTGAGCTTCTGCGAGAAGTACAACTCAGGAGAGCTGTATTTTGAAGGATAAAATGTTTATAGTGAAAAGAAAATGGAGATTATTGTTCATGGTAAAAGATATTTAGCAACTATGTCTGATATTCTAAGATTTTTGCACACTCAGGCTGTCTGAGACATTGGTAATCATCCTTCTGTGAAAATGTACAGAGATGCAGGTCTGTAATATAAACTCTTTAACACTATACAGTTCTTCCCAAATTATTTTATTTCTGTATTACTGATTTGTTGAAAGCCCATAACTCTTCCTTGTTTACCAAATGCACTAGAAGTTTGGGTTTCTTTTTTTGAGGGTTGTGATTCTTTTTTCTTTTTTTTTTTTTTTTTTGGT